>JAHRHZ010000088.1:15424472-15511047 GCA_024137785.1 Ginglymostoma cirratum | reverse complement strand
CTTGTTATCTCGGATTCTCCAGCATCTGCAGTACCTTTTATCTCTGACACTATTGGTACTCAACAGTTTTGCTCCCACCAAGAAAAACCTACCTCAGTGCATTGGAGGCACTGATTTAAAAGCATTACTATTACCAAGTGCTCTCACTTAATGCAGGTTAGTTTATACTGCTTCCCTTTTTGGAGGCTGGTGCATAAATCTTCCCAAACAATTAGGCATAGTTTGTAACTGAATTATTTTTCATGAAGAGTTTTGTTTAATTTTCATTGCTAACGTTTATTGGAATGTATTCCTCAGGAAAGCAATGTTACAGACTGATCTTAATGAAACACATCCATTCAGTATAGCATACACTTACAAGCAATGATGTTCCCATATCTGTTCTTGGAGCGATTTTCCTCTTTCTTGGCAGTGTCCCAAGCTGCTGACTGTCCTTCTGACAAACTCTGAAAAGGGAAGAATGGCGGTTGCTTGAAAGACTGCTTTTGACAATTAAACTGCAAATTTTCACAACACTTTGAAGAATAACCTACACAAATCTGTTTTACAGGAAGATAATAGCAAAGCTGGAAAATATACAATGATATAAACTCTATTTATATGAACATGCACACACATAAACAAATTTTACAGAGAACCAACACTTGCCTGTTGTCAAAAATAATTAGAATTATTAACATTTGATGTGATTATAATTTTACTTTGTGAAAACTTATTATTTATTAAATATTATTCCACTATGTTGAAACTGACCTAGAGATATCAGCATTTGAACATAGAAAGAATAGGACCAGGAAAGAAACCGAAGATCCACCTGGTCACATGTAAAAATTAATATTCTTTCGTGGATCACTGAAACAATCGTTCAATTCTGCTTTCATCTCATACAATATCCACCTCAGGCCACAGTGTATACCATATATCAACGATGCTCCATGTGTAAAGTATTAGAACGCATTGCTTTGATACACCGCTTGGTTACTGTCAGATCGTGGCAAAATGTAGGATTTGTAAACCTGCTGCTTGGGAAGAAACTATTATTGAAAGAAAAACTATTGTTGAAGTTGAGCCAATGGGAGTGAATGGGGATTCCTGTGCTGGGATTCATTATTTTGCCCAGCCTTTGGAGTGCAATGTATCATATATGAGAGTACACAACAATGAGATGTACTAGCTTTGTGATAAATACAGTCTGACTGCAGAGGGAAATGTAAAGAAAAATTGCTTAGACCCGAAGGAAGGCATAGGTGAGACCACACCTGGAGTATTGTACACAGTTTCGGTCCCCATATTTGAGGAAGGATATGATGGAACTGGAAGCAGTTCAGAGGAATTTCACTAGATTGATCCCAGAGATGAGGGGTTTGTCGTATGAGGAGAGGTTGAACAGTTTAGACCTATAATGTCTGGAATTTAGAAGAGTGAGGGGAGATCAAATTAAGGTATTCAAGATGACAAAAGACATAGATAAAATAGATATGGAGCAGATGCTTCCTCTTGTGAGGCATTCTAGGACGAGGGGTCATAGTCTTAGGATAAGGGGATAAGGGGTAGCAAATTTAAAACAGAGTTGAGGAAAAACTACTTCTCCCAAAGGGTGGTGAAGCTGTGGAATTCACTACCCCAAAGTGCAGTGAATGCTGAGACAGTGAGTAAATTTAAGGAGATTTTTAATTGGTAATGGTTTGATGGGTTGTCGAGAGAAGGCAGGAAAATGGGCATCAGGAGCATATCAGCCATGATGGAATGGTGGAGCAGACTCAATGGGCTGAATGGCCTAATTATGCCTCTATTTCTTATGAACTTATGAATGAGGATTTAGAAAAAAAACTTATTGATTGCCTTACATAGAAGTTATAAGGACATGGATGCACTGTGTATTCGCCACAATCCTAAGTGCCAGAGAACACTGACAAAGGTATGTGAAGTCCGTACCCGCTGAATTCTCATTTGCTGTCTTTTCCTGACTTTGATTAGAGGTCACCAGTGAGTGCAGTTCTGCAGTTCTGTTCGGAATTGCCAGTGAAGCTTTTCTCTTCTAAACTTGTTTTATACTGGGATACAACAGGCTTGTTTTGGGTTGAAATATTTGTAATAAAGTTTAATTTTTAAAATATAAGACTTTACTGAGGTTGTTGACTTGCTCACCGAGCTGACTGATTATAGTTCAGACATTTCATCACCATGCCAAGTAACATCATCAGTGCGGCCTCTGATGAAACAATGTTGTTCTACTCCACTTAGTATTTATATGATCTAGTCTGTTGAGGTGATTTGTGTCATTTCCGGTTCTTTTTTGCAAGGGTTTGCATATGGGGTCTAATTCCACATGTTTACTGATTGCATTACGGGTGGAGAACCAGGCCTCTAGGAATTCTCGTGCGTGCCTATGGTTGGCTTGATCTAGGAAGGTCATGTCTTCCCAGGCAAACTGATGGCCTTCATTGTCTGAGTGTACGGAAAAGAGGGAAAGTTTGTCATGTCATTTTGTGGCTAGCTGGTGTTTGTATATCCTGATAGCTAGTTTCCTTCCTGTCTGGCCGACGTAATATTTTTGGCAGTCCTTGCATGATATTTTGTACACTATGTTGGTCCTGCATGTCATGGGTATGGAGTGTTTGGTCCTTGTGAATGTTTGTCATAGAGTGGCTATAATCCCTGCATTAAACTGGAGAAATGATTGGGACACTGAAGCATATCAGAGACAAAACCACTCGAAGGACTCATGAAAGACAGGAACACCATAATCCTACCAGCAGACAAAGGGTGCATGACTGTCATTATGAACAAATCAGACTACATTGAAAAAGCACAGGCTCTGCTTGCAGATACAGACACTTACCAACAGGTGAAGATAGACCCCACAGCGCATCAAGGAAATAGGATCACCCAAACAGTAAAGAAACAAAAGAATGCTGGACAAATAACCATGACTGACTACATAAAAGTGAAACCAGAAAGTTTGAACACCCCACGCTTCTACAGACTCCCCAAAGTACACAAACCAGACTGCCTCCTCAGACCCATTTTCTCCCTACCAGGCACATTTACATACAAGCTAGCCAAGGACCTACAATGAACACTGAAACACCTGGTCGACGGATCATCCAGCTCCTTCCACTCGACCCAGGAATTCCTTAATAGCCTCAGGAACATTAAAGTCAACGACAACAAGATTATGGTATCCTTTGACATTACAGCGCTATTCACGCCCTTTGACATCCCACTTGCCAAAGAAACACTGGCTACATTACTACGCTGATTAACAGCTCCATCAGCAAGAGCAATATACTCAGACTGCTGGACCTATGCCTCACCACACACTTCACCTCTAACAGTCAATTATACAAGCAGATCAATGGCATACCTGTTGGGGTCACCTATCTCAGGACTTATTGCAGAGACAGTCATGCAAAGGTTGGAACGTATGACCCTCTCCCGCATACAGCCAAAACTGTGGGTACAATACGTGGACGACACATTTGTCATCATTCAATGCACTAAGTTAGAAGAGATGCACCACCTCATCAACAATGTACTCACTGGGATCAAATTCACAAGAGAAGAGGAAAACAATAATCAACTTCTATTCCTAGATGTCAGGGTAGAACAAATGATGGATGAGGAATTCCAAACCACAATATACAGGTAGGCAACCCAACACTGACCAAATCCTCAATTTCCACAGCAATCACCCCAATGTCCACAAACAAAGCTGCGTAAGGACACTATTCAAATGGGCCACAACCCACTGCAACACACCTGAACTTTGCAAGAAGGAGTAACAGCACCTAAACAAGGTCTTCACTATCAATGGATACCCCACCAACTTCATCCGCAGCTGCTTACTAGATAGACAACACCAACAGGACACAATACAACCTAATACGCCGGCCATCCTACCACATGTCAAGAACATATCAGAACTGACAACAAGACTCCTTCAACCACTACGAACCGGGACCCACAGCCACATCATGACAAACATTCACAAGGACCAAACACTCCATACCCATGACATGCAGGACCAACATAGTGTACAAAATACCGTGCAAGGACTGCCAAAAACATTACATCAGCCAGACAAGAAGGAAACTAGCCATCAGAATACATGGACACCAGCTAGCAGCAAAACGACACAATGAACTTTCCCTCATTTCAGTACATTTGGACAATGAAGGCCATCAGTTTATTGGGACGATGTGACCATTCTAACTCAAGTCAACCATAGACATGCACAGGAATTCCTAGAGGCCTGGTGCTCCACCCATAATGCTATCAGTGAACATGTGGAATTAGACCCCATTTGCAAATCCTTGCAAAAAAGAACCAGAAATGACACAAAACACCCCCACAGACCAGATCATATAAATACTAAGCAGAATAGAACAACATCACTTCACAGAAACCGCACTGATGAATGTTACCAAGCATATAGTCTGAACGATAACCGGCCAGCTCGGCGAGCAAGTCAACAACCTTACCCACAACCCGAGCTACAAATCTTTGCAAGTACCTTAAGTAAGACTTCACCAATAATAAAAAATTAAAAAATGAAAATTATTGTTATGTTTATTTGTTTCTTATTCAGTTTTTGCAGATTAAAGAACCATTTGCAATCTTTATCAATTTATTGTACTTGGAATAAATTACCTTCAGCATGTTAAGGGCAATGATATTTTGGATTTGAGCTATTTCTAACATACTTAAAATAACTTTGAGTTTTGTTGCTCTAGTCCCAATGATACGCAATATTTCTAGTGTTCGTGATGTTTTTCAGGTTGAAATATGCTGTAGGGACCAATATTTATCTGGGAGACAAAAGTTAAGATGTGGGAGAATGGAATATTTTACAAGACAAAATTCTGAGGTGTTCTTGATCCAATAATTGTTTTCTGAAGGGAACAGATTTAAGGGGCTAGTTTAGAAAATTGTGAGGAAGATTGAGCAATTCTTTATTTCTTGTTTCTCAGATGTCTGAAAGCTGGCTTCTGAAAAAGGCCACTTCCCAAACATAGCCTCAAAATTTGTTTTCTCTATCCTGCCTTCAATCCATCATTTGTCTCCCATTTTCCCTTAGCTTATACTTTCTGAACAAATTTACAATTTAGAATAAATTGTCATGAAATAATCGTAAATTGAATCTTATTAAATGTTTTTACAGTTTTTCAGCAGTCAGTTAATAAGAAACCTGGCAAAGTCATGACATCAGCAAGTCAAAGTGATTTAAACCAATTCTAATACAAGAAATTAAAGATGTAATGTGAACTCAAAGTATTTTACTCTCAATTCACTCTGTGGAATACAATGCATCCCCAGAACAGATAAATTATTTTCTCTGTGTGATAGAGTGAAATAGCACTGCAAACTCTAAAGATGGAATTGAGCTTCACTTTAGTCCATGGCAGGTATTGACAAAGTGAATGCTATATGCTTATTGAGGAGCCTGGATATGTATTCGTGTTGGATTAATCAGCATCTTAAATTAGAGTAAATTTGGTTAAAAATTCTGACACTGAGAATTATACTGCTTTGGAGAATTTGCGTGTTGGAGAAAATCTCTCAGCAGCGAGAAATCAATTTATGGGTAATAAAAACACAAAATGATGCAGAAACACAGCATGTCTGGCAGCATCTGTGGAGAGAGAAACAGAGTTAATGTTTCAAGTCTGACAGCTCTTCTTTGGAATGGATTTAGGTGTGCCTGAAATCCTTGACTGTGGAGAGTCTGAGGTTGGAGTCTGATTGTTTCCAAATGTCCACATTCTAAAAACATTTTGGGTGGAAGTTTGGGATGAATGCGATTGTAAAACCTGAGAAACACAATGAAATTTCTGTTTTGAATTAATCCTGATATATCCTGATATAATTTGGGCAAAACTGATCACAAATATACTGGCTTTTGAAGATCTAAATCTGTTTGGCTTATGCTATAATGTTCTATTAAACAGTTTTATCTAAACAGAAAGCTGCATTCCTCTGTTGGACTACTGATCATATTGTCCACAGAGACGAAATATTGTCATAACTAATGGCTTCAATGTATTGAATGGTAATGACGTGATCAGCACAAGTTTAAGAAAAATTAGAAACCTGATAAATATATGGTATGGATGTTACAATTTAGCTCAAGGCACAGAACTGTATTTTTTTGAAAATGTATTTAGGCCAACATTTATTGCCCATCCCTAGTTATCCTTGAGAAGATGGTGGTGAGCTGCCTTCCTAAACTGCTGCAGTTCACTTGCTGCGGATTGACCCACAATGTCATTAGGGAGGGAATTCCAGGATTTTGACCCAGCGACAGTGAAGGAACAGCTATTTATTTCCAAGTCAGGATGGTGAGTGGCTTGGAGGGCAACTTTGAGGTGGTGGTGTTCCCATATGTCTGATGCCGTTGTCCTTCTTGATGTAAGTGCTTGAGAGTTCGAGGGTCTTTGGTGAATTTCTGCAGTGCATCTTGTAGATAGTACACACTGTTGCTACTGAGTGTCAGTGGAGGAGGGAGTGGATACTTACGGATGTAGTGCCAATCAAGCGGGCTGCTTTGTTCCGAATGGTGTTAAGCTTTTTGAGTGTTGCTGGGGCTTCACTCATCCAGGCAAGTGGGGAGTATTCCATCACACTCCTGACTTGTGCCTTGTAGACAGGCTTTGGGGAGTCAGGAGGTGAGTTATTCACCGCAGTATTCCTAGCCTCTGACCTGCACTAGTAGCCATTGTGTTAATGTGGTAAGTCCAGTTAGTTTCTGATCAAAAATAACTCCCAAGATGTTGACAGTGGGTAATTCAGTGATGGTAACATCATTGAATGTCAAGGGGCAGATACCCATTGATTACAGTTTTTCTAGGGCTCCTTGACGCCACACTTGGTCAAATGGAGCCTTGACATCAAGGACTCTCACCTCACCCCTAGATTTCAGCTTTTTTGTCCACGTTTGAACAAAGGCTGTAATGTAGTCAGGGGCTGAGTGGACCTGGCGGAATCCAAACCGGGCGTCACTGAGCAGGTTATTTCTGAGCAGGTGCTGCTTGATAGCACTGTTGATGACACCTTCCATCACTTTACTGACGATCGAGAGTAGACTGATGGGGTGTTAATTGGCTGAATTGGATTAGTCCTGCTTTTTGTGTACAGGTTGTACTTGGGCAATTTTCCACTTTGTTGGATAGATTCCAGGGTTGTTTCTGCACTGGAACAGCTTGGCTAGAGGAGCAGCAAGTTCTGGAGCACAAGTCTTCAGTACTACTGCTGCAATGTTGTCAGGGCCGGAAGCCTTCGCAGTATCTGGCGCCTTTTCTTGATATCACGTGGAGTGAATCAAATTGGATAAACACTGGTATCTGTAATGCTGGGGACCACTGGAGCAGGCCAAGATGGATCATTCACTCGGCACTTCTGGCTGAAGATTGCAGCAAATGCTTCAGCCTTATCTTTTGCACTGATGTGCTGGGCTCCTCCATCGTTGAGGATGGGGATATTTGTGGAGCCTCCTCCTCCAGTGAGTTGTTTAATTGTCCCCCATCATTCATGACTGGATGTGGCAGGACTGCAGAGCTTAGATCTGATCGGTTGGTTGTGGGATCGCTTAGCTCTGCCTCTTACTTGCTGCTTGTGTTGTATAGTTTGCAAGTAATCCTGTTTGGTGACTTCACTAGGTTGACACATCATCTTCAGGTGTACCTGGGGCTGCAATACATATCCTGCTTAGCATATAGCACACAATTCTCAAGCCATTGAAATTTCCCCACAGAATTGTACTTTAGGATTTGAGAAACATGGAAAATTTCGCCATTTTTAGCCAAGTTAAATTAACTCAAGTGTTTTTTTTATTCATTCATGGGATGAGAGAGTCACTGGCTAGGCCAGTATTTGTTGTCCATCCCTATTTGCCCAGAAGGCAGTTATGAATCAACCTCATTGCTCCGGGGCTGGAGTCAGATGTAGGCCAGAATAGTTGATGATGGCAGTATCCTTCCCTCAAGGACATTAATGAACCAGTTGGTTTTTTCCAACAAGCGGCAATGGATCCATGGTCATCATTAGATTCTTAATTCCAGGTATTTATTGAATTGAAATTCCACCATCTGCCATGGTAGGATTCAAACCCAGGTCCTCAGAACATTAACTGCGACTCTGGATTAACAGTCCAGCAATAATACCACTAGACCATTGCCTCCCCATTATTATTAGATGAGATGGGGCCATTCTTTACATGTAGGATTTCACACTAATCATTTGAATTTCTTCCAGGCTTGAACTTTGGAAGTGGTATTGTTCACAATATATAGTATGCCATTATCTGAGCATCAGAAACAAGGGCGGTTCAACATTACCATCAGTAAAATGATAAGACAATAAAGACATCAATAGAGATAACAAGCATGGGGCTGGATGAACACAGCAGGTCAAGCAGCATCATAGGAGCAGGAAAGACATCAATAGATTTATTCTATGATTCTATTGTTTGGACAATCAGTGCAACAGACTTGTGGCCCGGTTTCTTCCCCATGCTCCCTTTGAGCATGGCTGGGATTACAGAGTGCTGAAGTTACACATGAAAGAAAAATTCTAATATTGAAAACCTAAATAAGAACTTAAAATTCTGGAAATATAAAACAAAGAAGGTTAGCATTTCAGAAAACAAAAGTGCAACATGACTGTTGTTCAAGCTCAGAGGCCAGAATTAGACTAATGGGGAAGAGATAGCATTCTGTGCTATCCAACAGATTAAAACACTCTTTGTTCCCAGAATGAAAAATATATAGTGTTACCTTTAACCTTCAGATTGACTCAACAAAGCTTTTCCAATGGACTATAATGCATTTGTTGAAAAAAAGAGCTTAATTAGCACTGAATTGATTAAGCTCACTAGTATTAAGGCAGGTTGAAAGAAAAAGAGTACTACAAAAGTATTATCACCATGACAACAGAAAACCTACAGAATTATCCTGCACTGAACACATCCCTTCAAGATCAAAGTAGTGTGCTCTAGTCTGCCGAAGTATGACAGATTTAAACTCATAAAAAGAAAACTATTGTAAACGATTGCTTTAACTGTCAGTGATAATCTAAAATTCCATTTTTATAGTTTCTTTCAAAAATGCTCCTTGATTGATGTAAAGGAAATACTTTTGCAGCTTATTTCTGGTCGCACCTCACACTTACTACATTTTCTAAGGACATATAAATCTCATTGTAACATAGTCAATGTTTTTATTTGTTATCAAAAGATATTCTGAGTCATCAGTTTTTTGGTCCTTTCACAACATGATGTTGAACTTCCAACCAAGTTACTGATGTTCAAATCTACTGAGAGGAGAAAGGTTTAAAAGGGATTTGAGGGGCAATTTTATCACACAGAGGGTGGTTCATATGTAGAATGAACTGCCCGAGGAAGTGGTAGATGCAGGTGCATTTAACATTTAAAAGACATTTGGATAGGTACATGGGATAACAAGGTGTAGAGCTGGATGAACACAGCATGCCAAGCAGCATCAGAGGAGCAGGAAAGCTGACGTTTGGGGCCTAGACCGTTCTTCAGAAGAAGGGTCTAGGCCTGAAATGTCAGCTTTCCTGCTCCTCTGATGCTGCTTGGCCTGCTGTGCTCATCCAGCTCCACACCTTGTTATCTCAGATTCTCCAGCATCTGCAGTTCCTACTATCTCTGGTTAGGTATATGAATAGGAAAGGTTTAGAGGGATATGGGCCAAATGCAAGCATGTGGGACTAATTTAGTTTTGGAAACTTGGTCAGCATGGATGAGTTGGACTGAAGGGTATGTTTCCATGCTGTATGACTCTATGGCTGTAAATACAAGACAACAAAAAGCACTAAACTCTGTTCTGTTGAATTCATTGCACTTTACTCCACACAGGTAATTATGAACAGGATGCAACAATATACCTGATTATTCTAGCATGTTATAGCTGAAAATTAAACCAAATCTATCCTAGATTTTCTGGCACTATCTTTCAATGCAGTAGCACTAATTTGGCTGGCAGTATGTGCATACATGCAGAATTCTCAACCTGCTGACAATTTGATGAGTTTGCATCAATGTAGCATGTGGACAAGATGTAACAGCAGCAACGGAAACAGGTGAGTACTTCATATTAATAACACTTTAGAGAGTGACAGTCCTGAATGCAATTTCTGTCATTTTGGTATGCAGGAGGCATTATGTCAAGGATGGCAATAAAAAGGAGACGTTTGGCTCATATCCTGTGAGTTATGCAAACAGCATAACTCCATGAAAGTAAATACACTTTTATTAATTTGTTAAAATGCTGGGAAAAAAGTCAGCAGATAGGGCAGCATCTGAGGATACAAAAACAATGGGTTTAATCTTCCCAGGCATTGAACAATGTGGATATTGGTGAAAAAGTCAGGTGAGATCAGCAGCACAGAGATTCTTGATATCAAGAACAAAAAATCCAACTTTCCAACCAGATGTTCAACAGCATGATGCGAATCACACTAGTGAGCACTGTGAGGCTTATTTGCATCCATTTACTTGTATTTGCCATTATTATTGTCAGTTGTTCTCACCTCATTGATGTGTAGTCTCCCATTCTTTCAGGCACTGGATAAAAAACTAGACAGAGACAATTCCTGACCTGAAAGTCAGAGCCGTCACCAAGCAACTCCAACTCGCTGCCAGCTGTCCATCTTGGAGAGCAGTTACCAACATCTCAGGGTACCCTTCATGGGCAGTGGCCACCTACTCTCCGTGTCCGAGGGAGTTGGCATCAGACACACACCAGCCTAAGTGTACCTTCATGGCACATCTCTGATCCATTTACAGTCCTGCATTTCAAAATGTACCAGTAGCTTTCCTTGCAATGTTGCTGTCAGGACTATGTTACAATGAGATTTATAAGTCCTTAAAAAATGTAGTAAGTGTGAGATGCAATCTGCAAATGGATTGGGCTGGGGTGTATCTCAGGGGTTCTCATTTGCTTTCTTAAAGTTCATTCACTTTGTACCCAGGCATATGCTCACAGCTTCTCTGCCTCATCTTGCCTTTCATTTTGAGCTTCACCCCTCCCCATCGCTACCCACCCCGTCCCCTCAGGCAGAGCTTAAAGACGCACAGTACATCTGCTTTGCCTTTCATTTTAGCACAGATATAAAGCCAGGATGGTTGACATGGTTACTAGCAGTCACCGTGGTAGACCATTCCCATACCTGTACCATGTGCCAGCAGCTCACAGGCCAAACATCTGGTTTGTGCAGCACTTTGTCTCTATTTCAGTTCCCTAGCACCCATAATACTTTGTTTTTATTGTTGTCCATTTCTGAACTGCTTTTCCTTTTCTCCGTCCTGTTGACAATTAGATTTCAATCAGACTTTCCGCTAATTAAAGAAAAATTATTCTTTTCCCCGGTATTAGTATTAGTATCAATGAGGTTCCCAGTGGTAACCTCTACGCAGCATGTTTGGAGAGATCCCAGACAAGCTGAAGTATATGCATGATGTGCTGTGCCCAAACACAGACAAGGTCAAAAATCACATAACACTGGGTCATAGTCCAACAGGTTTAACTGAACACACAAGCTTTCGAAGCATTGCCCCTTCCTCAGGTGTAATGAGAGAGGAAGTATCAAGATACAGAGTTTATAAGTAAAAATCAAAGGATTGTACAACTGATGTGAATGTATTTAATAACCCTAATTTTGCTGGCTGACTCCCTCCTGTTAAATCCTTAATCAGTTTGAAAGGACATGAAGGTTTCGATTGATTAATATGCAACTCTCCAAATTTTTGACTCGAGACATCACCTCTTGTATTCATTGATAAAACCTTTAGTTATCCCGGGACATTGACATGAAAGAAATTCGGAGAGTTGTATATTAATCAATCAAAACCTGCATCTCCTTTCTATCTGACTAAGGATTTAACAGGAGGGAGTCAGCCAGCCATTTTAGGGTTATTAAATACATTCGCATCAGTTGTACAATCCTTTGACCTTTTACTTATCAACTCTGCGTCATGATACTTTCTCTCTCATTACACCTGAGGAAGGGGCAATGCTCCAAAAGCTTGTGTGTTCAATTAAACCTGTGGGACTATGACCCAGTGTCGTGTGATTTTTGACCTTGTCCAAGCCAGTCCAACACTGGCACCTCCGCATCAAACACATACACACCATTGCTTATACAAAGTCCATGTGTAACAGAAACCATGCAAGGATGATCAAAATCAGGTGATGACTAATTGCATCTGCCAAGATGTCTCCAGCTTAATGTAAAGATCCTAGCACACCTACAAAGCATAAATAAAGGGAAGATATCTTCTCATGGTATATGTCAACAAAGACGGCAAAGACAGGTTAAAGCAGTGCCGTGCCATTTGAACTGTGATATGAGCAATGATCACATGAGTATCTAACTGCAGGCATACTGCAAAACTGACTGATGGGGGTGGTGCTTTTTTTTTATTCATTTGTGGGAAAAGGACGACACTGGCTGGCCAGCATTTAGTGCCCATCCTTAGCTGCCCTTGAGAAGGTGGTGGTGAACTGTCTTCTTGAACCACTGCAGTCCACTTGCTGTGGGTTGACTTCCAATACCAATAGGAAGGGAATTCAGTGATTTTGACCCAGTGACAGTGAAGGGACGACAATACATTTCTAAGTCAGGATGGTAAGTGACTTGGAAGGGAACTTGTAGGTGGTGGCGTTCCCATATATCTGCTGCTCTTGTCCTTCTAGACAGAAGTGACTACCAGTGGGCCATCCCTTCATGACCATCTCATAGAGAACTATTTCTACATCAACTGACCTGCTCCTTCACATGTTTCCTGTCCCTTCTGCTCCTTCACATTACTGCCCTGTTCCTTCAGCCTTAAAAATGCCTTAACTGAAATGGTTTTGATGTTCACTGAAGTTCTGCATTTTAATCACCTCAATTACTCTCCTTTAATTGTTCCTATTCTTTGATTTCATTTCTACGCAGTTTTCGATTCCCACACTTGCTCCTTAGCCATGTCCAAGTGGGTACTTGTAATTTTACTCATAAAATATTGGGTTTAAAAGCCAGTTCCAGTTCTGTCTAGGACCGAAAAGCAAACAAAAAGCAACATTGATGTTGGAAAATCCAAGCTTTTGAATTATCGCCGCCCCAAATTAAAGCTCATGTCTGAATTTGTGATGTTACAAATCCAAACTCTAATCGGGAGAAACACAAAATGGAATTTCTGTGCATTATGTCCAAGAATGTCATGGACTATTGTTTTGCGAAGACTGAAACCAATAATCAGCTCCTCCTGCTGCTTCCTTCCCTTTTCTCTAACCACTGAGCTAAATTCTTGGAAAGTCGATCCCTCTACTTAGCCCTGAGTTTGCATCTTTCTCTAGTTTCTCTCCTACCTGCGGCAGTGACAAAGCAGGCAGTCTGAGGTCACCCGGCATCTGCGGCAGCATTGAGTGTTGGGGAGAGTGAGCCCAACATGGAAGAGATTGAGCCCTTGTGGGGAGTATGAGCCCAGCATGGCTAAGCGCTCGAGAAGGACTGCAATGTTGAACTTTTAACTGCATTTCCTTATTTTTCTATTTTGTACCTAACATTTTGTTCCGAGATGCCTTTGTGCCTAAGATGGCGCCAGGAATGGCAATACTGTTCACATTTTACTGTACTCCGCATCCTTGTACTTGAGAACACATGACAATAAAATCTAATTCTATCTCCTAAATGCCAACTTTGAGTGCATCTTGTCCATGAAATTCAGCTCCTTCAAAACTATTCTCTCTAAATTACTAACCAATCATCTATTTTTCCAGACTCTCTGTTAGCTGATATTGTTAATGGTTCAACACTCTTTAGGTATTGTTCCACTTCTCTTCCATCACCACCTAACTCCCCCAAGAAAGGTCACTTGACCAAACTGTCCTTGCAAATTACTGCCCTACCTCTATCCTCTCCTTTTGTTATGCTGTTACCTCCTAAATCTATTTCCATTTTAACCCAGAGCTCCATGTTTGAACCTCCACCACAGTAGTGAAACAGTTTTATCTATGCCACAAATGATATGGTGTGACGCGAGAAAGGTAAAATATTTCTCCATGTTGTCCTGTCAGCAATCTTTAATAAGGTTGAGTAAACCATGTTCCTCCAACTTCATCCAGCAGGGCAGGACTGTGCTAGTATGGTCTAATTCTCATCTGTTTAATTATAGTCAGGGAATTGCCTGTATTGGCATCTTCTCCCACTTACTTGCATCTTACCTCTGGTGTCCACACGTATCTATTCTTGGTCCCCTCCTACTTCTCATTTACCTGCTGTATCTTGTTGACATTTTTTGAAAACACAGCATCAGTTTCTGCATCTACACTGATGACAACCAACTCTGACAGACCTCCAGCACTCTTAACCCCTCCATGTCCTTGAAAAGATCAGAGTGCTCCCAACATCCAGTGATGAATGTGTAGCTGCTTCCATTGACAACACATCGAGGCATTCTGTAACAAACTCTGATTTCCGTCCACTGCCAATTATCTGAAGCTGAACTAGACTTTATACAATTTAGATGCCCTGCTTCTGGGAGCTGCTGATTCCTCAGAGACTGTCACCTCTCTCGTGCCATCTGCAGCAGTAGGCCCCAGAAGAAAGAATGACACTGGAGACCAACAACACAACCATGTGAGGCATGTTTACAGGGACCAGCTAGTGTGATGAGAAGTGTCAGTGTAAAGAGCAGGGGAGTGTAATCCCATGGGGCAGTCCTTGTCACTGTCAGTTACCTCCATTATACACAGAGGTGCCTGACTAGCAAGGACTCCCACTCAAAACCACAGACGTGTGGTTTACCTGGCAGCTTGACTACAGGGAGTAGAATACCAGTGGTGCCAGGATAAGACACTAACAATAGTTAACTCATGGCAGCAGTTGTCCTTACCCCTTCCTGGCCCAGAATTAATTGGAGGAGTCATAAAGGTGATGGGTTCTCCACTGAGAATTCTGACCCCATTCTAAATCCCTGTGTCCCTCTAGGAGATGGTGGTGGAGCATGTGTTAAGTTCGAATTGTGTTCAATTCTGCATCCTTCAGGAAGAATGCAAAGGCGCTGGAGAGGATGTAGAAAAGATTCACAAGAATGTCTCTGAGAATGAGGAATTTTAAGGGGGTGAACTACCTGCATACAATATCATCAACAATTCAACTCCTGAGTCTCGGATCACATTAGTATGTCATACGTCAACTTCCCCAGGTGACATGTGAAAATCCAATCCAAGAACATTCTTTGCGCATACAGCCTGGAAAATGTAATGTAAATGCCTTGCCTGATTTGCCGCCCCCTTATCAAACAAGTGTCAAGATACCTGCTACACTGCAGTGTCAACAGGCCATTAGGTATCACAGGACTCATTGCATAAGCATTCATATTGTTACCTTGCAGGTGGCAAGATTACAAAGGACAGAAATGCAGGAATATTATTAAAGTGTACAGGATGGAAACTGCTTGTCTAACTTGGAAAGGCTCTGACTTTAATAACATGCGTTTTAGATTATTTGTGTCACCTCACTGTATTTTAGACTGCAGGAATAGAAACCTGCAGAAACTTCAAACTACTAATGGGCTTGGTTTAATTTTAAGGCCTCTTCATTAACTGACAAGATCTGAAGAAGGCAATTACAGAAATGTACTTGCTTGTCAGAATAAATGAGAGCATAATTACTGCACATTAATCATAGAAGCACCTCATCCTATTAAAGAATTCCATTATTGGAAGCTCCTGCATTTTATCTAAACACAGTAAGTATATCCTTCTAACACTTCAGAGAATATAATGTTGCTGTCTATATTCACATCAGATAACATATTCTGACCACACTATATGAAGTTATTACTCCAGTCTGACTTTGCAGCCCCTGTTACGCTCACTGAATCCTTAGAAATTTGACAAAAGTTCAAAAAATATATACTCAGTAAAAATAACGAGTCAAACAAGGACTTAAATTTGGATAAAAGGTAAGTGAAATATCCTTGCTACCTGAATCAATCTATGTAGAATAGTTCACTATTAACTAATTTAAAATGGAATATTTTTCAAAATGCACAACCTTACTGCTGCATTAGAGTTTCATTTACTTCACTTGTTCATTTAAACATCAAAAATTTATTCATTGGACATTCACAACCTTTGTCTTTTGTGGGAAATTGCTGGATACAATTAGCTGCTGCATTTAACTACATATTGTTGTGTATTGTACCTGAGGAAACCTAACATATGCTCAACTGCAGACAGCCATTATTTGAATAACTTCATTTGCAGCTCTCCAATAAAGGAGCAGAGAGAAAGCAATAAGCTATATTCCCTGCTCACTTGAAACAACAACATGTATATTAAAATGTAAAATGACATGTAGATAATATCCCAGAAAACTATGACCTAATGAACACCAATAATATCTGAAAATTAACGAGTTGTGCTGCTATTATTTGTTTTTACTATTATTACAACCAAAATATACCTGTACATGACCTCTCCAAGTAATTTACATATGAAAAATGTTTTGCTTAATGCCAGTGTGTGTTTTACAAAGAATATAATTTGACATGAATAATGAAAAGAACAGCATTTTTCTTCTTGCTTCCCACATACTTTCCATCACCCATTCACAGATTAATTTATATTCTAGTTTGTCTGGCATTTCTCTTTCAGTCTGGATTAGCCATTCCACTTCCACGAGTGGCAGTGCCATGTTCCAGCTCTTGGTCTGGGGCTCATCCACTCCAGTCTACTTTCTTTGTTTCTTTTTTAGTCTTTTTACTTTTGCTGTGCTTCTTTTTCTCCCGTTCTTTTCTCTTTCTGTCCTCTTTAAAAGCCTTTCTCGATGTCTTCGGCAGGGCGAGAGTGGGCTCGGCCCCTGAAGCGTGTGCAGCAGTGGCGACAACAGAGTTGGCTCTTCCTGGTATCGGTGACGGTGAGACTCCTGGGGTTGGAGACAGTGAGCCCAGTGTGGAGGACAGCGAGCACAGTGTGGAGGACAGTGAGTACAGCTTGGAGGAGAAAGAGCCCAGATGAGGGAGAGTCAGCCTGGGCTGCAGGTGAGTGAGGCTGAGGCAACATCAATGAGGTGGGCTCCTGAGGAATGGCACCTGAGGATTGGTGACTTCATTGTTGGCTGGGTCCGATGTTGGTGGCGGCAAAGTGGTGGTGGGAAGGCAAACTAGCAACATTGTTTGCGGTGATTAGTCTCTGACAGTGTGCCTGGATGGCTGGTGGCAAAGGTGAATCAGCCCAGCAGTGAAAGATGGCACCTGAGGATCAATGACGTTTATGTTGGTTGGGTCTCGCGAGGTGGTGGTGGTTCTGAACTGCCTCAAAACTGGTATTTGGATGGACTTCTCTGTAAACTATACCTTTAATTTTCTCTTATTCTTAAACAATCAAAATTGCACCAGATTATGGCAACAAATGAAAGCTTTTCACTGCATTTTACTGTATTTCACTGTAAAACACACGTGACAATAAATCATTCATTCATTCATTCGTTCCCTTTGTTAATTTGATTCTTATAGCATCTCTGTGTTAAGCTTGGAGCTTTGACTGTAACTACCAACTCAGCTTAATGGTTGGGACTGTGACATTGTCTGATTATCTTAACCAAAGAACCAAAGTTACTTTGCTCTCTCAGTGGAATCTTTAGTGCTGACAAATGAAACTTTCAGTTTCATTTCTGTCTTGCATTTTCTTTCTGACTTCCACTTTGGATTGTAAGAGGAATTTGGAATTGAGGAGGTTTATCATGCTTTCCCTTTGTCAGACTTCATTTTTCAAGCAAATTAACTACATGACATCTCTCTCCAATCTTCACTAGTTATGTGAATGCGCTCAGTCTATTAACAATAACTCCAAACACATACCTCTGCTGATCAGCTAGCTAGTTCTTCACCGTGATTTTCTGAGCTGTATTGAACTCAATATTTCAAGTCTCATGCATCATGACTCATTTTCACTCAATTTGGTTTTTCTCCCACTTTGCTACTGTCGTTGGGCCTAAGTGAAGTATATCTTTCCCCACTGTTCAAACATAAACTTGAAGGTGAGTAATTTGTTGTATATTGTAGGATTATTCCACTCCTAATCTATTCCATCTTCGAGCAAATTGATAAATTTGAATGAATATATTAGCTAAATCAAGGATGAGCACAGAATAAGACACAATGATCCCTGTGAGTGTTCTAAGTTCTTCTTTGATTCTTCGGCTTTGCTTTTAAGACCTCCTCAACCCTGTTATCTGTTGGATGGTACCAGAAAACAACAATCATACTTTTTAGTTTTGCTGCTCTATCTTTGCAGTCAAATGAGGAATTTGTTCTATCTTGCCATGTACTCTTTGGCCATCTTACTTCTAATTAGAATATCATCTTTGAAGCAACACGCTCCTTTTATTTCACTTAGCACAGGATCCAGGACACTATGGAAACTGTAAGAGCACAGACACAATGCCAACAATTTATACTGGCACAACTTTTGTACATATGAATGGTAAGCAGGTCCCTATCTCGTTAATTATTTGTAGTTAAAAATAGAGACTGATTAATTCTGATTAAACATATACACCAAAATCAAGTCTGCAGCAGGTGATGAGGGAAGCAGAAAAGGAAAAAAAACACACTTGACTTCATCCTCACCAATTTCCCTACTGCAGATATATCTCTCAATGACAATATCAAACAAAGAAAAAAGAACAATACAGCACAGGAACAGGCCCTTCAGCCCTTCAAGCCTGTGCCAACACATTTTGCCTTACAGGATCAATATCCCCCTATTCCCTTCCTATTTATGTATATGTCCAAGTATTTCTTGAATGCTGCTATTGTGTCTGCTCTCACCACCTCCTCTGGCAGTGCGTTCCAGGCACTCACCACACTTTGTGTGATAAACACGCCTTGCACATCTCTTTTAAACATCCACCACCACCATCTGCAACCCCCCACACCTTGAACCTGTATCCCCTCGTAATTGACCCCTTCACCCTGGGAAAAAGCTTCATACTCTCCACTCTATCCATGGCATTCACAATCTTAGAGACTTCTATCAGGTCGTCCCTCAATGTCTTGCATCCCAGTGAAAACAAACCTAGTCTATCCAACCTTTCTTCATAGCTAAAATGCCCCATACCAGGCAACATCCTGGTACCCTGTCCAAAGCATCCACATCCTTCTGGTAGTGTGGTGACAAGAACTGTATGCAATATTCCAAATATGGCCTAACTAGTGTTCTATAAAGCTGTAGCATAACTTGTCTATCGTTATACTCAATGCACCTTCTATTGAAGGCATGCATGCCATAAGCCTTTTTTACTACATTATCAATCTGCGCTGCAACCTTCAGAGATCTGTGGACCTACAAACTCAGATCCCTCTGCATATCAATACTCCATTCACTGTATAGTTTCCGCCTGTACTTGACCTTCCAAAATACATCGCCTCACATTTATCTGGATTAAACTCCATCTGTGCAATCAGCAACTGTAGCAGAATTGTACTTAAACACAATCTGTAACCTTATGACTTGTGATATCTCCCACTCTACCATTACTATCAAGCCAGGCAACTTACCCTGGTTCAATAAACAGTGCAGGAGATCATAGAATTATCGAATCTTGGCAGTGCTGAAAGAGCCCATTCAGGCTATCAAATCTGTACCAACCCTTCAAACAGCATTCCATCCAGACCCACCTCCCCACCCCATCTCTGTAACCCCGCATGGGTTTCTTTTCCCCATGGCCAATCCACCTAACCTCCTCATCTTTGGACTGTGGGAGGAAACTGGAGCACGGGAGGAAACCCATGTGGACACAGGTAGAACGTGCAAACTCCACACAGACAGGTGTCTGAGGCTGGCATCAAACCCAAGTCCCTGCTGCTATAAGGCAGCAGTGCTAGTCATTGTGCCATCGTTTAATTGCTCACCATAATTCATGACTAGATGTGGCAGGAGTGCACTGTTTAAATTTGATCCATTGGTTGTGGCATCTTTAGCTCTGCCCATCCAATTTCTCTGGATTGATCCAGTTTTCCCCTTAAATGCATTTTTTTTTTGCTGTTCATCTCAACCATTCCCTGTAGTAACAGGTTCCACGTTCTCCTGTGAAAAATAAGTTTCTCCTGAGTTTCCTGTTGGATTTATTAGTGATTACCTTATACTTATGGTGCCAAGTTCTACTCTTCACAAAAGTGGAAACATTCTTTTTCCATGTAAACCCTATTAAACTCTTTGAGATTAGTAGAATCATAGAGTCATACAGTATGGAAACAGCCCCTTTGGCCCAACTTGTCCATGCAGACCAGATTTCCTAAACCAAACTTGTCCCATTTGTCTTCATTTGGCACATATCTTTTTAAATGTTTCCTTTCCATGTAATTGTCCAAATGCCTTTTAAAAGTGTTGTAATTGTACCTGACTCTACCACTTCCTCTGGCAGCTTATTCCACATATGCACCACCCTCTGCATGAAAATGTTTCGCCTGGCAACTTTGATTGGCTTATGGGTTGTTGAACAGCTTGTGTGTGTTAGCGATATTGGCTGAAGACTTTGGACTGCTGTAAGGGCAGAGGGCGTATTACTCTCTCCAGTAAAATGCTGAAAGATCGAAGAATGTCAATTTATTTTCTCCCACCAGTTGCTGAAAGCTATACATAAAAAAGAACTGTGGATGTTGGAAGTCAGAAACAAAATCAGAAACTGCTAGAAAAACACAGCAGGTCTGGAAGAACAGTTGTTGAAAGCTGTTGCTTTTAATCAATATGTTGGAGACTTCATAATGTGTGAACCAGTCACTGTGCCTCCTGTGAAGAAGTGAGAGAACATGAAGGAAAAATCAGACAACTAAAGGAGCACTCCATTAAATTTTGAGGATTGGTGCTATTGAATTATAAGATCATGTCAGGAGGAGCACCTGCATACATAAAGATGAGATGTCAATCTGGTGAAGTTATCTGCCAAACAGCTTAAGCAGTAAGTGATGAATGGCCTAAGCATTATCACAACCAATAGGCCAGATCTAAGCTGCTTACTCCAGCCACACCCAGTCACAAATGGCGAGGGACAATTAAACAACTCACTGGAGGAGGTGACTGCATAAATATCTCCATCCTTAGTGACAAGGGAAGCGAAAAGTAAAAGGTAAGGCTGAAGCACTTGCAAGAATCTTCACTCAGAAGTGCTGATTGGGTGATCCATTTTGATAATGGCCTAATGGTATTATCATTGGACTGTTAATCCAGAGACCTCAGTAACGTTATGGGGGCCTAAGCTCGAATCCTGCTGCAGCAGATGGGGTGGAATTTGAATTCAATAAAAATCTGGAATTAAGAGTATAGTGACCATGTCAATTGTTGATTGTCCAGAAAATAAACATCTGGTTCACTGATGCCCTTTAGGGAAGGAAATCCGCCTTTATTACCTCCTCTGGCCTATATGTAACTCCAGAACCATTGCAATATAGGTGACTGTTAAACGCCCACCAGACAATTAGCAATGGGCAATAAATAACAGCAAAATGGACTATGTTTTAAATGGTAAAAAATTGCAGCACACTGCTGCGCAGGGGGACTTGGGTGTCCTTGCGCATGAATCGCTAAAGTAGGATTGCAGGTGCAGCAGGTGATTAAAAAGGCAAATGGAATTTTGTCTGCCATTGCTAGAGGGATGGAGTATAAAAACAGGGAGGCTATGCTGCAGCTATATAGGGTCCTGGTGAGGCCGCACCTGGAGTACTGTGCGCAGTTTTGGTCTCCTCACTTGAGAAGAGATATACTAGCACTGGAGGGGGTGCAGAGGAGATTCACTCGGTTGATTCCAGAGTTGAGAGGGTTGGATTATGAGGAGAGACTGAGTAGACTGGGATTATACTCATTGGAATTCAGAAGAATGAGGGGAGATCTTATAGAACCAAAAAAGATTATGAAGGGAATAGATAAGGTGGAGGCAGGGAGGTTGTTTCCACTAGCAGGTGAAACTAGGACTACAGGGCATCGCCTCAAAATAAAGCGAAGTAGATGTAGGACCGAGGTCAGGAGGAACTTCTTCACCCAAAGGGTTGTGACTCTGTGGAATTCTCTGCCCAGTGAAGTGGTTGAAGCTACCTCGCTGAATGTTTTTAAGGCAAGGCTAGATAAATTTTTGAACAGTAAAGGAATTAAGGGTTATGGTGAGTGGGTGGGTAAATGGAGCTGAGTCTCAAAAAGATCAGCCCTGATCTTATTAAATGGCGGGGCAGGCTCGAGGGGCCAGATGGCCTACTCCTGCTCCTAGTTTTTATGTTCTTATGTAAATTCTGGCCTAGACAGTGGTGCTCATATCCTGAGAATGAAAAAAGAAAGAGGTTCACATCATCAAAAATATTCACTTCACATGATGAAGGCACTGGATACTGCAAAGGTGTAGGCACTGATAATATTCTGGCAGTACTACTGAAAACTTGAGTTCCAGAACTTGGTGCGCCCCTGGCCACACTGTTTCAGGACAGCTATAACACCGGCACCCACTGGCAATGTGGAAAACCACCCAGATATTTCCTACACACAAAAAACGGGACAAATCCAACCCGACCAATTAAGGGCACAGTAATTGTAATTCACCTATTCATAATCATCAGTAAAATGATGGATAATGTCATCAATATGCTGCCAACCAGCACTTGCTTAACAATAAAGCTAATTGAGGCTCATTTTGTGTTCTGTCAGGGCCACTCATCCCTGACCTCATTACAGCCTTGGTTCAAACATGGACAAAGGGCCTGAATTCCAGAGCTGAGGCGAGAGAGACTGCCCTTAACAGCAAAATTGCATTTGACTCAATGTGACATCAGTCAGCCAAGGAGCCCTTGTGAAACAAAATTGAATGGTTATCAAGGGAAAACTCACTGCTGGTTGGAGTTGTACCTAGCATAAAGGAAGATAGTTATAATTTTTAGAGATCATTCATCTCAGCGTCTTTCAGGATGGTGACCTAGGCCCAACCATCTTAAGCTGCCTCACCAATAACCTTCTCTTCACCATTCTAAAGTGGGGATATCCCTGACTTGGAAGTATAGAGCCTTCCTTCAGTGTCACTGGGTCAAAATCCTGAAACTCCTTCCCAACACCAAGTTGACTGCAGTGGTTCAAGAAGGCAGCTTACCACCATTTTCTTGAGAATAACTAACAATGGGCAATAAATGCTGGTCCAGCCAAGAAAGCTCATATCATCTGAATTAGTAAAACAAATTATATTATTGAACACCTTTCCACTGGCTAAATTATAAAACAAATCTTGACTGGTAGGTAGTGGGCAAGTATCATTGTTGTTTTTTTTTACCACTTGCTCATAATCTCCACAAATCCGAATGGACCTGCATGCCTATTGAGTTATTACAACGGATGCAACTCATTTATTGCTCTTCACCTTCTCAATTGCTCATTTTCTTTTTTATCGATCACGACTGTTTCTAAGTGTGTATCAAGCACTAATCTACAATTACAAAGTGTCAGTTGGTCTTTGTTCTCTTTTTTGACTTTAACCTTGTGATGCCTAATTTTATCATTTGGTCTTACTTGCTCACAGACCACTTGACACTCTCTTACCATCAAAGACGGACATATTCTGACTGATCACTACTGTAAATAACCTGTTCTAACTTTTCCACATTTTCCTCAGCCGATTCCTTTCCATGTGGGAGACTTTGTTCCCTCCTATTACTACAGTGGCAAGAAATAGAATGCATCATCATATTCCAGTCTGAGTTGACCTCACCCCAGAATACTGCTACAATTCGTCTTTCTCACAGCAGTTTTGTGCAAGAGAATGTGACACAGATACTTCTGTTGCCTCTTTCTGAGTTACAAACACTGCTGTACTGTATCACCAATGAAAGAAAGTTGTGAATCTCTGAATGCCAGTTCCACTGTGTGTATTCTAATTATATTTCCAGCCCTGTTACTCTCATCTTCCACGTGCTGTTTTTCTTACTTTCAGAGTACAACTCTTTGATCTTCTGACTCAATAGCATCAACTTCTGTTTCCAGATCTATCATTTGTGCATTAAAGGATTTCCAGACTCTTGAACTAGCTTTAGACCGACCATGACACAATTTGGCGCACTGCTATGACCTGGCGCTTGAATGTGAGCTGAAGATTTACTGCTTCTTCTATTCGTGTACATTGTCTGGATATCACCAATTCATCCACGGGTAGAACACCTTGACTGGAATTAGGGGAATTTAAATGATTGGTGACTACCATGGCAACAATGGCACCTGAACTTCTGACTATGAGACCATGAACTTTGCCTGCTGTGACCTAGATCACGCTGAAATCTGGTTCATCACCTTTGCTGCCTCAGAAAAGAACTTCCTTTCAATTTGCAACTATCCTTTTCTGTTATTTCCATTGATGTGATCTACTCCCAGATCAGCTTCCGTGTTCATCTATTATCTTTGCTCAAGATCTTGGCTTGGACTTTTGCTGCTCTTTAGGTGTTTTGCGAACATGCTCCCGAAGTTGATTTCTAAGTTTGTTCCATACTCAGTGATGACCGTGTTTCTTTAATTTAAGAATAATATCTTCAACTGTTCCCTTTTATGGAAGGCAATCAAAATGCAAGTTCATTGTTAGTCATGCCGCGTTCAAAATCTCATAAATTTCAGAATAGTTTATAACACTAGCAACATTGATTAGACACTGTTTCAAAAGCTTCTCATCCCAACATGCTAAGATAATATTGACTTTACCCTGACCTCCGATTTTACTTCATAATTACACCCGTCCTCTTTGTCAATGTTGAATTTCCCTGTTGTCTCAAATATGCCTTCAGTGACATTTTTCTCAATGATGTGCTTTGCTGACTCAATCTGTACCTAATCAAAATGTGCACACAGAACAATCTTTCAAATTATTCAAAGTTCTTCAAAATCAACTTTCGGTGTTCTCAGTGTTTTAAAATGCCCTCCAGTCCTTAATAACGCAAATGAAGTGTGAAAGAAAATTCCATAACAGCTTGGTCATCATATTTCAGTTACGTATTGCATTAAGACTAAGTTATGCTCAACTCACCAACAGAGAGGGCAGCAGGTTGAGCAACATAACAAAGTGCTCTTATCTTGCAAAATGCTACAATAGCAACAGCGACTGCACAGCTAAAACAAAATAATTGATTATGATTTGCCATTATGTAACTTATGTAATATTTGCCATTATTTGCCATAAAATAATTTGCCATTATGTAACTACAAGTTCTTAAGTCTTTTCACATGGATTGACAGGCAGTTCTGGCTGAAATTGGGATATATTTTAATTGCTTTTCTTTTAGCCACAACAGATCTGCTTATCTAAAAATTAAATCAGAATAATACAATGGTACTCAATTACATTGTGGTACATATGATTCAAAAAATTATTTTAATAGAGAAACTTAAGTAAATTAATTGATAGTTCTGCTAATTTGAATTTAGTAAGGGCCAGTTCCCTTCTGTGTCTCTCTCTTTTAGTTCTGGTGCTTGATCATTATAATTTTGAATTCAATTTTTTAGAAATTAGAAGGAAATATTAGATTTTTGATTCATTCTTTGCTCAAATGTTTATCATTGTCAGGCCATTAAGTTTCTGCATTTGGCTTCTTCTAAGGGCACGAATAATTTTAGGATGCTTGATGACATAAGCAAACTGGGCACAATTCCAATTTACCACTTTAACATGCCATATATTTTGTGAAACTCTATTTCATTGCTGTTTTGAAATTTTCTTGCGTCTCATACTAAAACAAATCATGCATTGAAAACCTATGAAACTTTCATTGGTGATTTAGGTCATTTTGGATCATGTTGTACAATTTTATTGATTCAAAATGTTCTGCAAACCACAAGAAAATAATTGAGGCAATTTATTCAAGGCATCTGGGAGTAATCTTCTAATTTTCAATCTGGCTATAGTCGTTAATATAAGGTTATCAACAGATGCTATTGTAGTATGCTCATATCAGAAAAGGGCAGGTTAGTACAGCTGCTAACTATTCCTACCTACTGAGATTGTTCCACGAGTAAAGACTGGCTTGCAGCCATAACACTAGCATTTACCTGACAATATGAAAAATTGCCCAGGTATATCCCATACGCTGAAAGCAGGCCAAATCCAACTTGGCCAACTATGACCCCATCAGTCTATTCTCATTCATCAGTAAAGTCATGGTATATATCATCACAATACTATCAAACAGGGCCCGCTCAGCAATAACCTGCTGAGTGATGCCCAATTTGGCTTCTGCCAGGGCCACCCAGCGCCTGACCTCATTACAGCCTTGGTTCAAACATGGATAAAAGAGCTGAATTTCAGAGGTGAGGTAAGAGTAACTGCCCTTGACATCAAGGCTGCATTTGAATGGGGTGGCATTGAGATGCCCAAGCAAAACTGGAAATAATGGGAATCGGGGGCAAACTTTCCAGTGGTGGGAGTCATACCTGGCATGTAGGAAGGTGGTTGTGGTTGTAGGAGGTCAGTAATCTCAGGTCCACGACATCTCTTCAGGTGTTCCTCAGGATAGCGTCCTCAGGTCAGTGATCTTCAACTGCTTCGTCAATGACTTTCCCTCCATGATAAGGTCAGAAATGGGGATGGTGTCTGATGACTGCATAATGGTCAGCACCATTTGTGACTCCTCAGATACTATACCAGTCCACGTCCAATACAGCAAGACCTGGACAATATCTCGGCTTGGTCTGAAATGTGGCAAGTAACATTCATGCTACACAAATGCTAGGCAATGTCCATCTCCAACAAGAGCCAATATAACCGCCACCCCTTGATTTCATTACTGAATCCCCCAACATCCTGGGGGGTTACCATTGATCAGAAACTGAACTGAACTCACTACATAAACACAGTGGCTACAACAGCAGGTCAGAAGCTAGGAATACTGTGGCAAGTAACTAACCTCTTGACTCCCTAAGCCTGTCCACCATATACAAGACGCGAGTCATGAGTGTGATGGAATACTCCCCACTTGGATGAGTGCAGCTCCAATATTACCCAAGAAGCTTGTTGCCATTCAGGACAAAGCAGCTGGATAGATTGGCACCACATCCACAACCACTGAGTCCCTCCACTATCGAAGCTCAGTAGCAACAGTGGGTACCAGCTAAACTACACAAAATATATTATAGCGGTTCAAGAAGGCAGCTTCTAAAGGGCAACTAGGGATGGCAATGAACGCTGGTCTAACCAGGGATGCTCTTGCCTCATTGAGTGAATTAAAAAAAACATACACCTTTATATTTGCAGAGCATTTTTCAGGTCCTCAATAAAGCGAGATTTGAGCTATGGGTTGGACAGCAATACCTGCTATTGAAACAAAAATATACTATCAGCCAGAGTTTGCTGTTCTCAAGGTAGTGGTTGATTAAAGTTCAGAGTTTAACGTTGCCAGTAAGCAGCAGGAGAAGCAAAATACAACAATCAAACCAGTACGTCAATACTGTTGCTGTAGAATGTGCTGCAAAATCCTTGCTGCAGTGCTGAGAGGCTGATGGGGCAACTCATTTTTTTTGCACGTCTCTTGCATCCAAAAAGGTCATCCCTTGATATATTTCTGTGGTAGCCTGCTGGTCTAACCAGATGTGACGGCAGTCATACTCTGTTCACACTGAAAAGGTGTACCTCACTGGATGTCAGTCCACTTAGCCTCACATTCTCTTGACACAACAGAAACTCCAGTCCAAAAATATTTAAAGTTTTGTCGGGACTGGAATATTAAAGTACTGTTGGAGCGATGATATTCTCAAAAATAAAAGGACATGTAATTCTCAAGCAAAGAACAATAACTTATATTTTCAGTGATCCTTTAATGGGCTAAATATCTCAAGGTACTTCACAGGAATATGTTTTTTTAAATTTGCTGCTGAGCTACATAAGGAACTATCAGGACAGGTGACTAAAAGTTTGTTCAACAATTTTAAGGAGCATTTTAAAGGTGGAAAGAGAGGTCGAGGACAGAGAAGTTTAGAGATGGAATTCCACAGCTAAGGGTTTTGGCAGCTGATGATGCATTCATCAGTGGGGGAGCAATTAAAATGGAGTGGGGGGTGGATTGCTTAAGAAGCCAGTCATACAGGATTGCACATTTCTCAGTCGGTTGTAGGACTGGAAGAGATTACAGATATAGGTAGGGGAGAGGTCAGGAAAGGATTTGTTCTGTAAAGTAGTCTGCTAGTGCATCATCATTCCTTTTCCTAATGATGAATTTCATCCCTTTTATTCTGTTAGCTAAACATATTTGAGAGTTACCATTCATTAAGAAATGAATTTATACAAATAAATCAAATAGTCAATTTGGGATGGGCAATATATTTTGGCTTTACTGGTGATGCTCATAACCCAAAAATGATTTTTTTAGAAAAGTTCCTGATTTTAATTGGATGAGTTGAAGGGTTGACTGATGTAAAGAATATCAACTGTGTGGGTTCAGTTCCTGCACTGGCTGAGGCTGGCATTAAAGCTCCTACCTTCTCAACCTCTCCCTTCATCTGAGGTGTGGTGACACCGTCCCCATCGCACCCCCATCCCCCTTTCCACCGTCCCCACCCACCCCAGGTTAAAACACTACCAGTTGTCTCTCACTAATGAGAACCAAAAGAACTGCAGATGCTGTAAATCAGGAACAAAAACAAAGTTACTGGAAAAGCTCAGCAGGTCTGGCAGCATCTGTGAAGGAGAAAACAGAGTTAACACTTCTGGTCTGGTGACCCTTCCTCAGAACTCACTAATGAGTGTAGTCTGGTAGAACAATGGCAACTTTACTTTTCATTTAATTTAATTTTAAATTAAAATAATGTGATTCCTTGAGTTCATTGTCATGAAAAAAACACATTCAATGGAAGCAAGTCTTTAAAAGTCAGATGATTGCTTTGGGGATTTGGTCTCTTCAATTTTGAATGAAATGGGTATTAAATGATAATTCACGGATCCTGCGAGGAGTTAAGTTAAAAGGGGGAATGTGTTCGGGAATTGGCTTTGACCCATGCTCATAGGAAGAACGTGATGATGAATTTATGTTCATGTTTAGGATATTTAAACCAGACAATATGGATTTCTGTGAAATCAACAATATTTTAATCAGCTGCCTGTAGACTTTAATATAAATAAGGCTGGCAAAGGAATGTACGAAGCTGGTACGATGTGCTACTGTTGAGTAATTGAACACTTTCAAAGAGACTGAAGTTATTTGTCTTGGTGTTGGAAGAGATGTTGGAGATCAATGGGATGAGGAAACACACTTCATCTTTTACAAAGGAAACATCTGGCGTATCTGTCACTTCCTATTTCTGTGTTTCTCAGTGACCTGAGTTTTTAAGAGAAAAGTATAATGGTTCACATACGTTACAACAGTAATGATAAGGCCTGGGTACCCTGGGCAAAATGCTGCTGCCACCAATCTGTCTTCCTATGTTAGACTAAGGGGCTTTCCAGTAGGTTTTTTTTTGTTAAAGATTATCTATAAATAAGTTTCAGCAGAAGAGGCAGTTACTTTAAGTGGCAAGATAAGGATTATTATATTGTAGTAACTAACAGGTTACATGGTACTGATAATAACATGAGGAGTAGGACAAATGGTTACCTTCAGTTACAACAGACAGCACTTCCCAAGACTGCCAGATGCTCCACACAAATGCTGCATTGTGCATCAGAGCGGGCAAAACCTCAGCTCAGCTCTAAAATTAACCTTTTCATATCCTTTATTAAACAGCAATATAAATTAAATAATTTCTCAACACCTGGGCTATTTTGGCACAATGCATTTATTGACACATTTCTGTATTAAGATATAATTTAACATGCTTAGAGTCTTTTTCTGAGCTATGCATGGATCAACCACCTGTGCTACCATGGCCAGCTGAGAGATTTCCAGTATGTCTCATCCACAGTTCCATGCTGCATATAATTCAATAAAGAGAAATTAATGGAAGTAAAGATGTTAGTAATTGCCTTATCCCTTTGGGACATAAGAAGAGCTGTCATTTTTTTGTCACCGTCTGCATGTGTATTTTCATCAGAAGCCATGGTTGAGCTTTTCCAATAGCCTAGAAAGTGGAGTTAATGCCCATTATTGTAATAAGGCATATAGGTGAAAAGTGCTCAAGTTTAATTTCTGATGGGTGCTGAGTCAGCTGATCTGTAAGTTGGGATAATATCAGTTGAGCTCTAGTTATAAGCTCACATGTAAAAAACATGTCATGGATATTGGGCATAAATGGAATCGGGCTTTGAAATGAAGTTGCCTACTTGTTCCAAATGTCTATTGTCATTCTTTAATGAGGTTGTCACACTTTGGATGAGTATTATGTTATTCTGTTCATCACAGGGTGTGGCCATCACTCTCCAGGTCAGTATTTAATGCGCACTCATAAGGGCCCTTGAGAAAGTGCTGGCAAAGCATCTTAAAACATTACATGTTTATGGGGCAGATACACTATAATATTGCTAGGGAGAGAGTTTGGGATTTTAATCCAGTGATTGTGAAGTAATAGCAATATCCTTTCAAGTAGGGATGGGAATTACTTATATAAAGAAGATTTGTAATAAATTATTCTTCTTGGGAACTTGCATTGTTAACTGGAGGCAAACTAATTCAGTGTTAGAAATTCTTTTTTGGCAGTGGGTCAAAACAGCATTTCCAAGACATCATGTTACTTAAGCTAAATTACAATTTCAGGCTACCTGGTGAGATAATTGCTGAAGTGTTAACTAAACTGAATTTTCACAACCCATCAAAGGAGTGGCCAGCAGCCAGAAGCAGGTTCTGTTCAGAAGAAAATACCCATACCAGCAGAGAACAGTTTAGCTTTGACAATCTCCAGGCCAACAGAGCTGGAAAGAAGAAAAGCTATTTTAGCAGCTGAATTAGACAGGACTGGAATAAACACTGTACTTTTCTTAGAGTTTAACAAGAATAGTTAATGAGTTAGCATGTATCTGTGAGAGTGTTGTCTCTGCGAGACACAAGCAGAATCCCATCTGGTGAATATTCAGAATGTCAGGGAAAAGAAATGCTTTTGTCAGTTGGATAAGAAATTAAACAGTGATGATAGGGGTGATACTTCATTGGGGTTAAGTATTCGTAAAGGATATTTCTGGGATAAAGCAGTTGAACTTATGTTTTTGATGCTTATCTTAATATCTTTTCAAATTGACATGTACAGGCTTTGTTATTTTCCTTTGTAATGATAAACTTATGTCCTTTCGTTAAATATACATTGGCAGCCTCATGTTAATACTTTGTGACTGACCATCATTCTAACAAGTTGTAAAACTTATGGTTTACAAAACCAAGTATCACACCAGGATCTGACTTGATCAGTATTATGAACAGTTGAGAATATAACACTTCTGGGGAGCTTGGAAGATGGTGGTGTGTCACATGTCCACTGACCTTGTTCTTCTAGGTGGTAGAGGCCAGAGGGTTGGAAGATGCTGTTGAAGGGGCCTTGGCAAATGCCACCGTGCATTTAGTTGATGGTGCTAACCACTGCCACTATGCGCTGGCTGTGGAGGGAGTGAATGGTAAATATGGTATGCCAAACAAACCATCCGCTTTGTCCTTGATGCTATCAAGTTTCTTGAGCAATGTTTGAGAAAAATAAATAATATTCCACCAGATCCCAGATTTGCAGCTTTTAGGTGGCAGACAGGGCTTGTGGATTCAGGGGATCAGATATTCACTGCAAAATTCTCAACCTCTGACCTGCTTTTGTATTTACAAAGGTTATATGCATGTTTCAACTAGGTTTCTGGATCAATGGTGACCTCCAAGTTGTTGTTGGTATATGATTCAGTGTTGGTATTGCAATTGATCATGAAGGGAAAATTGCTACATTTTCATCTGCCTGATCTAATAATTGCCTGCCACACTTGTGTGGCATTAAAGTTATTTGCCACTTATCAGATCTTGCTGCACTATTGCAGCACCTTGATCTGATGAGTTATGAATGGGTATTGGACATTGTGTAATTATAACCAATCGTCTCCACCTCTAATCGTTTAATGGAGATAAGGTCATTGGTGAATCACTTGATACTGCCCTGAGAAGGTCTTGCAATGATGTCTGGGCATGAGGTGACTGGTCTCCAACAATCACAACTATCTTACTTTGTGCCAGATATGAGTTCAGTCATTGGCAAGCTTTCCTGCTGATTTCTATTGACTTCAATTGTATTTAGACTCCCTGATACCAGGCTTCATTTAAATGTTTTAATGTCAAGTGCAATCATGCTTACTCCACCTGGGGAATTCAGCTTTTTGGTTTATGTCTGGACAAATACTCACCTTCTGATTCCCTGAAGCCTGTTCACCAACTATAGGGCATAACTGTCCACTTGATTGGATGAGCATGGCTCCTGGTGTGAGCTTACTGCAAACAGGGCTATATACCTGATGTGACAATGCTCATGTTGTTCCCTTTCCACATGAAATTGGCTGTGGATTCTGTGCTATTGAAGAATACAATGTTTAATATAACATTTTCCCTCAGGACATATCTTATGATTCAGTGATTGATATCGTGAGCAAGTTGCTTAAAAGGCAATCTGACGTATTGACCATGAGACAAAATACAGCAGCTCCAACAACATTCAAGAAACTCAATGCCACAAAGCAGCCCATCTTTCATCAGCTCTCCTAATTTTGCCACAAGTCCTCAGATATCGGTGAGCATTACAGGGTCAAATGCGTTAGGCGTCCCTTTGTCACTTCAGGTTCCTAGGTCATACCTTTGCCACAGTTTTATTCTTCTTTAACTTTTCTATCAGGGTTTGATACAGGAAAATGGCTTTCTGGACTATTTTAGAAGGCAGGCAAGAGTTCATCAGATAGTCAGAGCTGGTTCGATCAACAGATTTTCATAAGTAAACCAGATGAACGTTTTGAATAACCTAAAAGAATTGTGGTCATCATAACTGAAGACTAGCTCTTTAACTGTAGTTATTTAATCAGTCAAATTTAAATTCCTCCAAGTATTGTAATGGATTTGAGGTTGCATGTTGGATCATCAGGCTGGTACCAATCAGCAACTTTACCATTATGCTACTATTCACTGCACTAGTGGCAAAATTCATTAGGAAGCTCATGACTAGCCTCCTCATTATGTATCTATTTAGTCCAATGAAAGCTCAGAAAAATTTTTATCCCAAAGGAGTCGTTTTAAAAGAGAATGACACATAGGTGTACTTTCATCAATTGTTACCTAAGACAGAGAGCTACCTCACAACCACAAGCCTATCAAGCCAAAGCTGAATGCAATCACTAGCATTTAGAACCACTTTGAATTGTGCAAAGTGTACATATAAAGTCATTATCTATGTCACCCTACTTTATTTTCAAGAGATAATATTGAAGGGAATAAAGAAAGAATGACTATGACTCAGGTGAATCTAAGTTGCTGCATAGCAACAGTAGCTGTTGCTATGCAGGATCATACGTGGAAACCAATATTCAAAATGTTTGACAGAGATTTCTCTGGTGTGCAATTTTAGTCTGATGCCACAGAGGAAAATTGTTGCACAGCTATCAGACAATCCTGATTCTCAAACATGTAGGATATAGCTATTGTTTCCCTAAAATCTTGTGAATGGGAATATTTGGTAACGTTCATAAAGTGGATGTAAGTCCTTATTATTAAAGATCGGGACGAGGCATATTTGATTGTGAAAGTTTCGGTGCTTCTAAAATAAATTTATTATTAATACAAACATTGGTCGAAAGATTCTTTGCTTTCTTTTCATTCATGGAATGAGAGTTTCATTGGCAAAACCATCATTAATCATCCATCCTTAATGCCTTTCAGAACCATCTAACTACCTTCTTGAGCAGTTATAGTCAATGTGCTGTAGTTAACCGTTACTGCAGAGGTTACAGAATTTTGATTTAGTGACAGTAAAGAGGATATAGTTTTAAGTCAGGATGTTGTGTGTTGGAAGAAAAACTTGCAGGCGATGGTTTTCTGAGCTGTCTGCAGCCCTTCTCTTTGAGATGTTACAGTTCCCAGTTTGGAAGCTGCAGCCTGAGGAACCTTGACTAGTAGCTGCAGTGCATTCTGTCAGCAGTCAGCACTGCTAGTCCTGTGGGCTTACGGCAGAGGGAATGAGTTTAACATGTGAATCAAATGAATTGTTGAAGAAGCACTTATCCAGGCAAATGAAGGGTAATAAATCTTACTCCTGACTTGTGCCTTGGAGATAGTGGATAAGCTTTGAGGTGTTAGGAAGTGAGCTACTTACTGTAGAATACCCATCAATTGAACTGCACTTGTGACCACAGTATTTATATGGCTAGTCCGGTTCAGCTTTTGGTCAATGGTAATCTCAGGACTTTGATTGTGGGTGATTCAGCGCTGATAATACACTTGACAGGCAAAGAAGAGGTGATGAGATTCCGTTCTGCTGAAGATGGCCAGTGCTCACCACTTATATGGCACAACTATTATCTGTCACTGGGGAGGCGATGGCCTAATGGTATTATCGCTGGCCTGTTAATCCAGAGACCCAGATAATGTTCTGGGGACCTGGGTTTGAATCCCGCCATGGCACATGGTGAAATTTGAATTCAATAAATATCTGGAACTAAGAGTCTAATGATGAACATGAATCCATTGCCGATTGTAGGAAAAAGCCATCTGGTTCACTAATGTCCTTTGGGGAAGGAAACTGCCATCCTTACCTGGTCTGGCCTACATGTGACTCCAGACCCAAAGCAATGTGGGTGACTTGTAACTGCCCTCCAGGCAATTAGGGGTGGGCAATAAATGCTGCCTAGCCAACGACACCGTCATCCCATGAATGAAAAAAAACAAAATATCATGACTCACTGGGCTAGCACACTACTATTCCTGGAATTGTTATAAAAGTTAAAACTTAGCACAGACCAGGTTTTTGTACTTAATAATCACTATTTATTGAAGTCATTAGATTCCAGCTAAAGGTAAACAATTAAACTACTTTAAGTAACCTCTACAAATTAAAACACTAAGCCTGATATAAAGTATCCCTTACACAAACAGACAAACAGAAAAAAACTGGGCAGAGCAAAAATCGGATGAGGGACTCACTGACCAGGCAGCATTTATTGCCCATTTAATACCACGAGGCAATCGCCTCCTCCTGTATAACTTAATTTGCTATCATACATTCTAATACCTTATTTGCTTTCTTACTAACATTTGTGTATGTTGGTCAATTTCTCTAGTGCATATACAATTATGATGTCTTGATTATGGATCATACTGTGGATCACCTACAGGTTTTAATTATAATGTGCTTTTATTTTAAAGTGTACATATAGCCAAATTGACTGAGACTGTAAATTCTGAGCACATTCTGACTGTAAATTCAATTACAGTCTGGAGGCTCCATGTGGATTATCCTCACGACTTGAGGGAGACTCTTGAATTTCACAGCTGAGTGGTGCCGAGGAAACTTCAAAGAGAAGGACTTCAAAGGGAGAAAGGCACTGCAGACTGAAGTGTAGTTGCCTCTGAGTTTTCTCAGGCTGTGAACATTTTGGGAGGTGACAGTAGTCGAGGGGAGAGATGAATCTGTGTTTTCCCCTTTCAAGAAGACACAAAAACATGTTTTAAGAGATAGTAGGAACTGCAGATGCTGGAGAATCTGAGATAACAAGGTGTAGAGCTGGATGAACACATCAGGCCAAGTAGCATCAGAGGAGCAGGAAGGCTGACTTTTCGGGCCTAGACCCTTCTTCAGAAATGGGGGAGGTGAAGGGGATTCTGAAATAAATAGGGAGAAAGGGGGAGGCAGATAGAAGGTGGATAGAGGAGACGATAGGTAGAGAGGAGACAGACAGGTCAAGGAGGCGGGGTTGGAGCCAATAAAGGTGAGTGTAGGTGGGGAGTTCGGTGGGGATAGGTCGGTCCAGGGAGGACGGACAGGTCAAGGAGGCAAGATGTGGCTAGTAGATAGGAGATGGGGGTGGGGCTTGAGGTGGGAGGAGTGCAGAGGTGGGAGGACAGGTTAGGGAGGTGGGGACGAGGCGGGTAGTAGCCTACCGACTCCCACAGCTACATAGAATACACCTCTCTCACCCACCTTCCTGCAAAAATGCCACCCCCATTCCCAATTCCTCTGCCTCCGCCGCATCTGCTCCCGAGATGAGGCATTCCACTCCCAGACATCCCAGATGTCCTCATTTTTCAAGGGCCGCAACTTTCCCGCCACAGTGGTCAAAAACGGCCTTGATCGTGTCTCTCGCATTTCCCACAATCATCCCTCACACCCCTTCCCCGCAATAACAACCAAAACAGAATCCCCCTCATCCTCACATACCACCCCATCAACCTTCGGATCCAACGCATCATCCTCCGACACTTCCACCATCTGCAATCCGATCCCACCACCAAAGACATTTTTCCCTCCCCACCCTTATCTGCTTTCCGGAGGGACCACTCTCTCCATGACTCCCTTGTCCGCTCTACACTCCCCACCAGCCCCACTACCCCCGGCACTTTTCCCTGCAACCGCAGGAAGTGCTACACCTGCCCCTACACCTTCCCCCTCACCCCCACCCCAGGCCTTAAGACGACCTTCCAAATCAAACAGATGTTCATCTGCACATCTGGTAATGTGGTATACTGCATCTGCTGTTCCCGTTGTGGCCGCCTCTACATCGGGGAAACCAAGCAGAGGCTTGGAGACCGCATTGTGGAACACCTATGCTCGGTTCGCAACAAACAACTGCACCTTGCAGTCGCGAACCATTTCAACTCCCCCTCCCACTCCTTGGATGACATGTCCATCCTGGGCCTCCTGCAGTGCCACAACGATTCCACCCCAATGTTGCAGGAACAGCATCTCATATTTCGCTTGGGAACCCTGCAGCCCAATGGTATCAATGTGGACTTCACAAACTTCAAAATCTCCCCTCCCCTGACCGCATCCCAAAACCAGCCCAGCTCATACCCGCCTCCCTAACCTGTCCTTCCTCCCACCTATATCCTCCTCCTACCTCAAGCCCCACCCCCATCTCCTATCTACTGACCTCATCCCGCCTCCTTAACCTGTCCGTCCTCCCTGGACCGACCTTTCTCCTCCCTAACTCCCCACCTACACTCACCTTTACTGGCTCCAACCCCGCCTCCTTGCCCTGTCTGTCTCCTCTCCACCTATCTTCTCCTTTATCCATCTTCTATCCGCCTCCCCCTTTCTCCCTATTTATTTCAGAGTCCCCTTCCCCTCCCCCATTTCTGAAGAAGGGTCTGGACCCGAAACGTCATCTTTCCTGCTCCTCTGATGCTGCTTGGCCTGCTGTGTTCATCCAGCTCTACGTCTTTTTATCTCAGATTCTCCAGCATCGGCAGTTCCTACTCTCTCTCTCAAGCACAGCAGAATTCCTTCCCTAAATGACTATAGTGAATTTGATGGTTTGTCCGACAATCAAGAATGGTTACACAGCTGATATTAGGCTAGCTATTAACGCAGCACTCCTTTGGACTTCAGCTCAACTCCCTGGAGCAGGACTTGAACCTTTAGAATCAGTGGCTCACTGAGCCACAGCTGTCACCAGCTGTTACTTTTAGTCATGACCTAGTATATCTTTGATTGAGACTTTACAGTTTTTCGTATGTTCTATAGTTATGATTTGCAACTTCTTCCAAAGAGATCATTTGTGTGGTTCAGAAAGACATCTTTCTGCCGATGATGTTGTGCAAAGAATGGTAATTTCTTCTTTTTTAAAGTCTTCCTTCCTTACATATGGCAGATTTCCTTCCTGAAAGGGCATGCGTGAACAAAGGGGGGTTTTTACAATTTACAATGTTTATGTGGTCACCATTCTGATCACCAATTCTGATCCTTGTTTTCAGATTTGTCTGTGGATTTACTCCATCCATTATCTGTATTCCCCTCAGAAATATCTGCATGCCTTTTATTCTGGCCATATGAGTATCTTTTATTTTAATCACTGTGCCATTTGTGGCTGTGCCTGCAGCTGCTGAGGCCCCAGGCTCTGTTTCTACATGTTTCTGTTTTTTCATGTCACTTGCCTCCTTCAAACCAGATAACATAGTGTGGAGCTGGAGGAACACAGCCGGTCGGGCAGCATCAGAGGAGCAGGAAAGCTGACGTTTCGGGTCAGGACCCTGCTTCAGAAATGGGGGAGGGGATGGGAGCTCTGAAGTAAATAGAGGGGAGGGCGGTGATAGCAGGTAGATAGTGGAGTGGATAAGTGGGAGAGAAGACAGACAGGTCAAGGAGGCGGGGATGAAGCTCGTAAAGGTGAGTGTAGGTAGATAGTGGTGGGGATTAGTCAGTGAGGTGGAAGAGCGGATAGGTGGAAAAGAAGACGGACAGGTCAATGAGGTGAGGATGAGAGAGGGGCGCTGGTCTTGGGATGAGGTCGGGAGCGGAGAGATTTTGAAGCTAGTAAAGTCCACGTTGAGACCATTGGGTCGTAGGCTTCCAAGATGGAATATGAGTGTTGTTCCTCCAGTTTCTGGGTGGCATCATTGATACACTGGAGGAAGCCCAGGATGGACGCATCGTCCAGGGAGTGGGAGGGGGAGTTGAAGTGGTTCATGACTGGGAGGTGCTGTTGTTTGTCGCAAACCGAGCATAGGTGCTCTGCAAAGTGGTCTCTGAGCCTCCGCTTGGTCTCATCGATGTAGAGGAGGCCACATCGGGAACAGCAGATACAATAGACCACATTCAAACCACTTCTGTTTAAGCCTTTGGTCTCCTGATCTCTCATTAGTCAGCTCAGTGCCATATTTGGTTTTATATTGCTTCTGTGAAATCCATTTGGCTATTTTATCACATTAAAGGTGCTTTATAAATAAAAGTATTGTCATTGGCTGCAATCTTTTGTTCCTGCAAATAGAATTGCAGTCATTATTTACTTCACAAAATCAGGCATTTATTTTTCCAAAAATGTATATTTCATCTACAAAGAGCTATTTCTAGACATTAATGGATAACCTTCTAGTTTCATGCTACGGACAGGGAGCTTTGTTTTGCAGAATTTCACAATTTTTGATGCCTGCTGTGCATGATTGGTAAAACATCTGCAGCAAGTTCCAAACTTCGTAATATTTGCTAGCGGCAGGTGAGGCTCCTCACCAGCAGAGTGAAGTCAGAAAATCTCTGTATCAAAATTATTAAGACAGTGTACTGGTAATCACTAATGTGGCACCCTGCTGATTCCCAATCTTGGCTGCACTGTGTTGTCCTTTCAAAGATTCAGGATATGCACTGATCTCTTAAAAGGAAACACCAGTGCAATTGTGTAAATTGATTAGTTCTATGCTGCCATCAGGGAACGGTGTTTGAAGGGAGTGTGAATTGAAGGCAGGATACAACACTGTGGTACCAATTTTCAAAATCCCAGCAAACAGACTTCTTGCTGAGAGCAAAGACTGAGTCAATTTACCCTTTTTCTGTACATCAGATAGCTATAAGGTTTAAAATAATTGCACATTACTTTTTTCACATTCATTAATAAATTATGAGTGTATGCTGATGTGATTAGTGATTCTTCATTTCAAATGCATGGATATATTTTACTACATGTAAAATACCATGAAATAAGAACAGAAAGTGCCGGAGAAACTCAATAGGTCTGGCAGTGTCTGTGGAGAGAGAAAGACAGTTAATGCTTTGACTCCAACGTTACTCTTTCAGAACTCAAGTAAAATGTAAAATAGAGTGAGATTTCGTTGAAAGTATGAAAAAGGCTCCATTCATTAATTTTCCAGTGTTCAACAGTCCCTGATTCCAGATAATGCACATTTATCACCTTGCAGTATCACTTGATGAAAGATTTGACTGTAAAACTTGTTTTTGAGATTAATTCCAAAGCCACTGTATTTTGTAGGCTTGCACAACCTCAAATTGTTCATTTTAATCATCATATTCAACTCAACAATGATATCTGGAACTTGCAAATTATTATCTGTGATATTCACTATTGCCTCCTTCAAACAATACCATATATATTAACAGTAGAAATAACAATTTCAAGGTCTGTAGTTAATCATATTTGAGGCAACAGCAATTAAAATTACTTTGGATAATCAACAGGTTTCTAAAAGCAGTGAAAACTGAACTGACTATGAAGAAGTTCTTCTATTTGTTTTCTGGCCGTGTTATGTGATTTCATGCAGGTCTTGACACAATTCCAACAATTGCAAAGACAGTTTTGAGAACATACAGATAATATCACTGTGACCAAATGGGACAAAGCTCTGTTTACTCTGGTTAACTCATTTTACCTTTATTGCCATCATTTTCTCTGCAGGTAAAATGCGATGAATGCCCTTTCATGTATTCAACTTAAATTTATCTTTCTCATGTCTTGAAGGTACTAACCCAGTACACCCTTTAACTTTAGGGTCTTTCATTTTAAGAGAGAGCCCTTCATTCTAATCAGAATAGGAGAGTGTATTTTGTAATATAACTTTTGGACTTACCTCATATTCTTCCTTAAAGCCATAACCCTTGCCACATTTCATCTGCGTGATGTGCTGCAGTAGATCTGCTACTCGTATAGCAGGTTGAAGGTGTCCAGTTTGATATGACATTTCAACAGGTTCACAATTTCTGTAGGAATGAGTTTGAACGACTCTAGCTGGCTGACTGATATCCTCATGGTTGCTGTCTGCATTTCAATAACATCAGATAATCAGAAACCAAAGTTCTTTAAGCAATCTTGAATCTGCCACATGCATACACCAGAAGTGGTAATACAAATCATCTACTTTGCTACTGCAAAAAAAAAACTCTGGTTCACCATTAATGAAATGTTTTTGTTAGTCCTTTCTATATATTTTCTAGTAAAACTCAAAGAGAGTAAAATGGAAATTTGTGAGACGAGATAAATGGTGAGAAAATATTCTCTGAAGGAAAGAATTAAGGTTTGATGTCAAAAAGGAAGATGATAATATTAAGGGGCCATTTTTCAATCAGTTTTCAATTGATAAGGAATTTCTAAAACTTAAGAAGGTTGGGAAAAAAACTTCAGTGTTTCCATTATAAACCAAAATTCTAGAAATACACAGTGAATCTGATAAAGAGTACATATCTGAAACTGACCTCATCTACATTTCAGCAATAGTTTGCATTTATATAGCATCTTTAATACAACAAAACATCCAAGGTGTTTCACAGAAGCATCATCAAACAAAATTTGACAGTTCCTAATATTAGGAGATTTTGCAGCATGTTAACAGGGATAGGTTTTAAGGACCGTCTTAAAGGAGGAGTGAAAAGTAGAGATAAGGAGCGTTTAAGGAAATAATTCCAATATTTTGGGTAATTCTAACCACAGTTACTGATGGTAGAATGACGAAAATTGGGGACATGTAAGACGCCAAGAATTCTAGTAGTCTCTATTTGCATTACAGATTTTCAAAATTGGCTGCTTTTCCTCTATTTCTTTCTTGAAATTTCTAAATGCCTGAAGTATTTAGAAATGCAAGGTGCAGTACTAACTCGAAGGCACTAGAAGTCACTGTTTCCCTTAGCAAACATGATACCTTTCTGAAGATATCCTAAAAATATCCAGTGGCAGTTATTTCATTCCAGAAAATCCCACCCTTTGAATAATGCTGCGTTTAGACTGCAGGGTAGGAGTTCTTACTGTGTGCTTACTAGTAATTCTGAAGTGAATCAATGGAAAATCACAAGCTGGTTGTGCAGCATGTGGATTTCTCCCTGTCAATGCAGGTCAGCCAGCATGTGTGGATAGAAACAGAGTTAACATCTCAGGTCAGTACTGACTTGAAACATTGACTATGTTTCTCTCTCCATAGATGCTGTTTCACGTGCAGACTATTTCTAGCATTTTATGTTTACATTTTGGTCTTACAGCATGTGCACTATTTTACTTTTGATCTACCCTTACAAATTTAGAGTCAGTCTAAATCTGGGAGTGCCTTTTTTTTGGCTCTAGTATCAAATAAGACCTTTGCAACAGATTCAGGCTGTGCTAACACTAGAACCACAAAAATGGTGTGAGGTGTAAGCACTTCACACTGATGCTATAGATGTTTAAACAGTGAAAGGAATATCAGAGCAGTGGTAAATTCTTAGTTCATGGCTAATTAGATAGTCAAACAGTATATTTTTATACCTTTTGATGTCAGATTTGTGTGTGAATGAATTTCTTCACATTTAAACGTAACTTCAATGATGTCTTATATCTGACTCAGTTTGAAAAGGACACAATCTGAAAAATGAACTCAAAAGATGCTGGTTTTGCTGAAGGGATATTATTAACTGATTTTTTTTTGCGCAAGCTCCTTGATATCAGCTCAAGTGTAAACCTCCAATAAACTAGCTCAATCAGCTTAATTTTTTGTGGCCAGTTTATGGACAAGAATTGCTTCATTTGAATGGACTTTCACATTAGCAAAACAATTGTGAATGCTCCTGCATGAGGTCATAAAGGGGACAAACCCACTCATGCTTGATGTTATGTTTTCATTGTATTCTACTCATTTATCTGACTGGAAACTTCAGAACCTCAGATAAAGTGTGTGAAATTCCACTTTAAGAATCAGGTAAATGTAAAAATATCAATATTAAAAAAAAACACACTTAAGTCAGATCATTAAATCAGGGCCCAGACCTCTGGCATTCAGATCATCACAGATGGACTGCATTAGGAGAGGTACATCACTACCCCATGACAGTCCTTCCTGATGGGCACAGATCTGCTGAAATTACCTGGGAAGTTTATACTCCCAGGGCCACAGACATGGAGTTCAGGATCAGAAACTTGGGCCAGAAACACAGGACATCCCTGGATAAACACCCAGGAAATGTTCCACTGTTCAATACTTGGTCTAACTTTGTGATTAGTCATTATAACAGAAATGAGCAGCTTAAATAACTCTCAAACTCATCCCCCAAGTGGACCTGATTGTCCCCGACCCAACCAGCCATTGGACCTGACCTGACTCCCCCTTGATTTGACTCAGCACCATACCATCCACCTGACTGGACCCCAAGCAGTCTTGACTATCCCCTGACCTGACCTACCAACCAGCTGGCTACATGGTTATGCCTTCATTCATCAAACAACCACATGACTTCTCCACTTGTCTACTTGCCTTGACTGCCCAACTGCATCCTGACCATCTGATGCAAGTTTGGGTCAGCCCAAATGTAATGGAATTGGATTTCATTTCATTTTGCCAGCTAATTTATCATAATTTTACCACCCTCGTCGACTGCCTTTTCATCAACTCATACGCTTAGAAAGTCTTGTCCAAAGTCGACACCTGAATCAGCTTAAAAATTCAGCAAATTTACAGTCAACAATATTCTTTTGTTATGCTAATATTAACTAATTCAAAGTGTTATAGCAGTGATTTGCAGCCCTGCAATCTTATTCATCCAGTGATTAGATTAAGTTATTGTGGTATGGGAAAAATGCCAGTGAGTTGATCTAAAGTGACACTGGACAAAACTATAATTTTCATATTTTATCATCTTTTAATACTGTAGAAAAACATGTATAATTATAGGAGCATGGACATAAAATCACGATTCAAATTTACAAGCTAATATTTTAATGCCTATAAACAAACCTATATACCATCTGTCATCACTCATTGCTCAAGTCGATCATATGGTCAATTGAAAAATGTCTCAGAGCTGTTTGAGCCTGACCAACCCATTGCTAAAATGTATATTCTATGAAAAAAAAAACAAAGAGCTACAAACCCTGGAAATCAGAAACAAAAACAGACATTGCTGGGAAAATTCAGTAGGTCTGGCAGCATCTGTAGAGACAAATCAGACTTAACATTGCAGGGTCACAGTGTGGAGTTGGAGGAACACAGCAGGTCAGGCAGCAACAGGAAAGTTGATGTCTTGGGTTGGGGCCCTTCTTCAGAATTTTGAATTCTGAAGTAGGATCCTGACCCAAAACGTCAACTTTCCTACTCCGCTCATGCTGCCTAATTTGCTGCATTCCTCCAACTCCGCACTGTGACTCTGACTCCAGAATCTGCAATTCTTGCTAAACAGTTTGCAGAACAATTCTGAAGAAGGGTCCCTGGACCCTCAAACATTAACTCGGATTTCTCTCCACAGATACTGCCAGACCTACTGAGTTTTCCCAGCAACTTATGTTTATATTCTACAAATTCTGTTTTTCAAACTGTTCCCAGAGTCATTTCAAGAGAGTCAAGTAAAACATAACAAGCCCACTGAACACATAGACTAAGAACAAAGAACAAAGAACTGTCTTCACTTATCGGATCCATATCCCTCTATTCCCTTCCTATTCATGTGTTCATCCAGATACTTCTTGAATGCTGCCATTGTGTCTGCCTCCACCACCTCCTCTGGCAACGTGTTCCAGACACTCACCGCCCTTTGTGTGAAAAACGTGCCTCACACATCTCTTTTAAACTCCACCATTGCACCTTCAACCTGTGTACCCTAGTAATTGACCACTCCACCTGGGGAAAAGGCCTCAAACTTTCCATTCTATTCATGTCATTCACAATCTTATAAACTTCTCTCAGGTCACTCCTCAGCCTCCTGTGTTCCAGTGAAAACAAATCCAGTCTATCCAAGATGACAAGCGTGGGGCTGGATGAACACAGCAGGTCAAGCAGCATCATAGGAGCAGGAAAACCTGACGTTTCGGGCCTAAACCCTTCATCAGAAATTTTTTGCAGTACCTTTTATCTCCAGTCTATCCAACCTTACTTCATGGCTAAAATCCCCCAATACAGGCAACATCCGAGTAGACCATTTCTGACCCTCTCCAAAGCATCCACATCCTTTTGGTAGTGTGGTGACCAGAGCTGTATGCAATATTCCAAGTGTGTCCTAACTAAAGTTCTATAAAGTTGCAGTATAACTTGCCTATCCTTAAACTCAATGCCCGTTCCAATGAAAGCAAGCGTGCCATAGGCCTTTTTTATTTCTTTATCTACCTGCACTGCCACCTTCAGTGCTCTGTGGACCTGCACACCCAGATCTCTCTGCATATCAATACTCCTAAGGGTTCTGTCATTCACTGTATAATTTCCACCTGTACTTGACCTTCTAAAATGCATCATCACTATACATTTGTCTGGATTAAACTCCCTCTGCCATTTTTCTGCCCATGCCTCCAAATGATCTATATCCTCTTGTATCCTCCGGCAATTCTACTCACTATCTGCAACACCACCAATCTTTGTGTCATCTGCAAACTTACTGATTAGACCAGCTACATATACCTCCAAATCATTTATGTAGACCATGAACAGCAGAGGTCCCAGCACTGATCCTTGTGGAACACCACTCGTCACAACCCCCCATTTTGAAAAGCATCCTTCCACTGCTACCCTCTGTCTCCTATGACTAAGCCAGTTCTGTATCCATCTTGCCAGTTCAACCCTGAAACCATGTGACTTGACCTTTTGTACTGGTCTGCCGTGAGGACCTTGTCAAAGCCTTTACTGACATCCGTGTAGACAACAGCAACTGTTTTTCCCTCATCAATCATCTTTGTCACCTCCTCAAAAAACCCAATCAAGTTAGTGAGGCAAGAACGCTCCCAAACAAAACCACGCTGTCTATTGCTAATAAGTCCATTTGCTTTGAAATGCATATACATCGTGTCCCTAAGAATCTTTTCCAATAATTTCCCTATCACTGACATGAGGCTCACAGGCCTAAATTTCCAGGATTATCCATGTTACCCTTCTTAAACAATGGACAACATTGGCTATTGTCCGGTCCTCTAGGACCTCACCTGTGGCCAAAGAGGATACAAAGATATCTGTCAATGCTCCAGCAATTTGTTCTCTTGCCTCCCTCAATATTCTGGAATAGATCCCATCAGGACACGGGGACTTATCTACCTTAATACTTTTTAAGATGCATAACACCTCTTCCTTTTTAATAGCAACTTGGCTTAGAAAGTCAACACTCCCTTCCATGAGATGATCCTCCACCATTCCTTCTCTTTGGTGAACACCAACACAAAGTATTCATTTAGGATCTCACCTACATCTTCTGGCTCCACAATTAAATTCTCTCCTTTGTCCAGGCTAACCCTTTCCCTGGCCACCCTCTTGCTTTATATATATATATACACATAATATATATAAAAAGCCTTGGGTTCTCCTTAATCCTACTTGCTAATGACTTTTCATGACCCCTTTTAGCCCTTCTAATTCCTTGCTTAAGTTCTTTCTTACTTTCCTCCTATACTTCAAGAGCTTTGACAGTTCCCATCCTCACAGACCTTACATATGCTTCCCTTTTCTTATTGACCTAGGTCATAACATCCCTGGCCATCCAAGGTTCACGTAACTTGCTATTCCTATCCTTCATTCTCGCAGGAACATGCCGCTCCTAAACACTTATCAACTGCCATTTGAAATACTCCCACATGTCCGATGTGAATTTACCCTCAAACAGCCGCCTCCAATCAAAATTTGCCAGTTCCTGGCTAATATTGCTGTAGCTCACCTTCCCACAATTTAACACCTTCACCTGAGGACTGCTGTTGTCCCTATCCATGAGTAGCACATGTTGAGATGGAATGAGAAAAGTCATCCATTTTTGTGGAAGGTTGTCAGCCAAAGTAAACATATTGTTCTGGACTAAATAAAGTTAGGTTGTAGACATGCTCACCAAGCCAGTGGGTTTAGTTGCAGATGTTTCATCACCCTGCTAAGTAACATCGTCAGTGCACTTCCAGTGAAGCGTTGGTGTTCTGTCCCACTTGTTATTTGTATGCCTCGGTTTGCTGGGGTGGTTGGTACCACTTCTGGTTCTGTCTCTCAGAACCCGTTTCTCAGTACACAGGGTCTAATTCAATGTGTTTCTTGGTGGAGTTCCGGTTTGTATACCAGGCCTCCAGGAATTCCCTGGCATGTCTCTGTTTGGCTTGTGCGATTATGGATGTGTTGTCCCAGTTGAATTCGTGTCCCTCTTTGTCCATGTACAGTGAGACCAGTGAGAATTAGTCATGTCTCTTGGTGGCTAGTTGGTGTTCGTGTATCCGTACTGTCAGTTTTCTTCCAGTTTGGCGCATGTAGTGTTTCTCACAGTCCTTGCATGGTATTTTGTATATTATACCAGTTTTGCTGGTTTTGTGTATGGGATCCTAGCAGGGTGACGGAACGTTTGCAATCAAACACGCCAGCTCAGCGAGCAAGTCTACAACCTCATCCACAACCCGAGCTACAAATCTTCCCGAAAACTTTAAAGGTAGGCTCTGATTTCCAGTTTCTTGCTTATTGACTTCGGAAACTTAAGCCACTGTGTTAATTTTTAAACTACTAAAACATTGCAAGATTCTCCATAGAGAAGAAAATCAACCAGCAAACTTTGAAGAAGTTACTAAATGCAAAATCGAAGAGAAGTATAATGAAATTCCCTTTGCAAGGGATTCTGGAGGCGAGGGTTAAGACAGCTCTAATCTTTGCCACCAATGATGGAATGAAAGCAAGGGAAGGAAGCTTACTTAGGAAGCTGGATTTCAAGGAAAGGCTCAGGGTATAAGGCAGTGCATATTTGCTAAGATAGGCTAGAGTGAGGCCAAGGATCAATCTGTAGAAATTATTAGAGTTTTGAAAATAATTGGAGGGGGGGAAGGTGGGAGTGTGTGTTAACTCCAACAAATATGTGGTTTTAGGTTCATTGAGAGGTAAAAATATAAAGAAAAGTCTGAAATTAGCCCTCCCCCCCACTTTCTGATGGTGGAGATAATCAACCTCACAGTCATATGAGGCTTACCTCAGAATAAATCACCATTTTAAATTTAGTCCAGACTGACCAGGTTGTCAGGGTCTAAGGGAGCCTGTTGACTAAGAGGAGGTTAGGACTGCAAGCTCCGGGGGGGAAGTCTTTTTTATGCGTACCTACTGGAATCTATGTAGTTGCCTCACTTACCTGCTGCAATTGGATAACCCAACCTCCCTCTGTTTTCAATTGGTCTTCTGGGCTCCTTGGAAATCTGACTGGTATCAATACCATTCTGAACTCCTCTCCTGATTATCCCTGAACTTTCTGATCTAACCCTAACCTTCCAGATCTTTATGTCTCTCAGTTGTTCTGAGAAATCAAGGTATTACTCTATGATGAGCATTTGAGTCAATTTGGTGTATATTCTTTGGAATTTAGAACAATGAGAGATGATCCCATTCAAACGTACAAGAATCTGAATGACAGAGTACAGATACTGAATGATTGTTTCCACAGGTTGAATAACCCAAAACATTGGTGCACAGTTTCAGGTTAAAGGTTGATCATTCAGGATTGATGCAAGGAGAAATTATTTCTCTCAAAGGGTTGTGAATCATTGGAATTGTCTACTCCAGAGTGATGTTGATAGTCCATCATTGAATATATGTGAGCTAGGACAGAATGATTTTTGATGCAAAATCCAAGAGATATAAAAGCAGGAGAGAAAGTGGAGTTGAAATCCAAGAAAAGCCCTGATTGGTGGAACAGACACAATGGGATGATATGATCTGCTCCAGCTCCTCCTTCTACTGTGACCCCTGGTAGTGAACTCTCATTGTTGGAAAATCCTCCGTATGTACTGTCCAGTCCTGTTAGAATTTTATAGGTTTCTTTGAGAACTCTCCATATTCTTCTACACTCCATTGATAACAGTCCTAACCAATCCAATCTCTTCATATGCCAGTCCTGCCATCCCGGGAATCGGTCTGGTAAAACTGATCTTTATACCTCCACTCAGGAGGTCACTGACCTTCACTAGTATACTTTTAATCTCCATCATTTCTTCAACCCAAACTGACTTCAAACCATCCCTTCTCCCGCCACATCTCCAGCCTAATAAACATATCAATATTTTGGAGAATGCAAGTTGTCAGATATTGAGCAACTGAAAGTGCATAAGTATTTTAAAAAGTAAAGTTCAAATGAATATGAGAAAGGACAGAACACTGGGACTAAGTGCTCAGCTATTTCAGAGATTTAGCACAGACGGAGCTGATTTAATAGCCTCCATCTGTGTAGCAGAATTCTGTGATTGTTAAGTTGCCAGGTTGGGGAATGTCACAAAAATGTATTTAATATTCATTAATTAATATCGCAAAAAAGTAATTGTAAGGCTTATGTTTAAGAAAATAATAACTGAAGAGCCTTGAAATGACAATCTCAATCTGCAACTCTTAAGGATAGTTGGTGTGTAAATGGAATTATTCATATTGTCATAATTAGGATATTCAAGTCCAAGAATTGTAATTAAGGCCATATTCACACTCCACTCTGGGAACTCGAACTCGAACAACTATGAGATGCCCTCCTGGAGGAAGTCTCACGCCTGAGGATTTCAGTGCATTCATTAGTCAACTAAGTTGTGCAGGTTGATTTGAGATGTTGAGTGATGGTAACTTCACTCTCTCAATTATTATCCGATACATGTTGCTGTTGCTGATGCTGGCAACTCAAATGTGAACCGATTTCTGCTTTCCAGCATTAACAAGGAGCACAACATATACGGGATAAACAGCTAATTGCAGTTATTGTCTAAGGCTGCAAGGGTCACAGATCAGGTTACCACAGCAAAGTGGCAACTTTCTAACTCAAGGCCTCTTTGAGTTGGACTACTAGGAATAGGGAACTTACCAAAGAATACATTCAAGCTGTTATTATCAACACAAAACAAAAACATTGTTGAAGTGCTTTAATGTTGGGATTTAGACAAGGAAAATGTCTTTGTGCTCCTTTACTGGCTTTTCCTTTTAATGCCAGAGAATACAGAAAGAAAGAAATGATTACTGGAATTATTTGAAATACATTAAGAGGTGTATGACCTACTGGAGACATAGGCAGAGGAACAGGTCAATCAAGTGCCAATGAAACATTTTGCATGGAACAGAGCCACTGCCAGTTTTAGATAATATTTTTAAACTACTGATGGAAAGTGGAAAATTACAAAATTTTCTTCACCAATAGCAATTTTCCATTAATTTAATTGAACAATTAAAAAGTAATTTGCAATGCAAACCCATCTCTCTGATAAATCCTGCCAGCAGACTAGATACGTGAGGCAGACAATTATCCCTTTAATGTGTCTAAATTAGCACATAGTTGTCAAAACTAAACTCAGCCTAATTCATACTTTTTCCCTTTCATGCCCACAATTTTCCAACATGTGATAAATGTGAAATTGCTTCTACCTTATAAATCAATAGCAGCAAGAGTTAGATCTTTACCTTTTATTATATTAATTATATCCAAAAATTGAAAAACCTGAAATGAATTGAAACGCTGTTGTCATTTGTAATTTCTCATCCTTGAACAGAATGTACTTGAGTTTCCAACATGCACCTATGCTGTGCAATGTTACTTATTGGCAACTTGATACAAAAAAAAATTACCACCCGAAGTATCAGCATCTGCAAATCCTTTAGGGACATTTATAATCACAGTTTAAGTCTTGCAAAAGACAGCGTGCAAAATACCATTCACTGATACGAGTTGGACAAACTATTTTCTACATAAAAATTGCTTGAAATTGGTGTTTATCTCATTCTCATGGGATATATGCTCCACACACATATCAACAGTTCCAACAACATATTCCTAAGCACTCCAAAACATGCGGGGAATGCCAAACGCCATTCTCACACGCTGTATGTAGTTTATTGGCACTTTAAAGTCATATTACTGTGCACTTAGAAATTACTTCTGGCATGTTTTACAGACAGTCAAGGTTTTTGTGACATTCCTCTATCCACAATTTTAGGGGGTCATTGACCCATTTAAAATTAAATGGATTGGTGCCCTTGGCAAAAAAAAATTGACGAGAAGAATGTCCTATGAACACATTAAGCATTTGCGCGCAGATGTTGGCAGCAGTTCTTTATAAGGCAAAATTTGCTTTGAGCATCATGTCAATGCCAAAGAGTAGCAATGCAACATTGCAGATTTAAGATCAATTCCAAATTATGATGTATTTACAGAGCATACCTTACTCATATTAACTAGAGGCTATCATTTCATCAATAATTAGCGACACTGGCTCAGATGTATATTCTCTTTTATTATCTTAATAAAGACTTTCGTACTTTAAAAGTAGTCAATTGTGTCAATTTAATTGAATGACAAATTCTCTATTTATATATAAATTTTTGCAATTAATGCAATGTCTTTATTTCATTAGATCTGTGAAAGGAATGTTGATAAAGACTTATTCCAAAACAATTAGACATGAATAAGTGTAAATCACTTCTAAGAACAAATCTTTTTAAGCACTTCTATTAAGATGATAATCATGCCGTAAGATGATATGATTTGCAAATTATCTGTGCGAGTAGTTATCCTCCATTAATTTCTACATTAATTAACGTAAGTATTAAGAATGAACTTGAAAAGGCATTGATCTTATCATTTTGGTGACTGTAAAGTCACGCTTAATTTGGAAGAGCAATTTCAATAAAGAACTGTAAGGGATTTTCAATATCTTTTCAAAAGTGTTTCCAGGCAGCACCAAGAACTAATTTAGACCTGTGAATAAACATGGTTATATCATGTTTGATTTACAATGTTTTGGTCTGGAGTTTATTGTTTGCCAGTTTGATACATACTAACATTGTAGCAGACAGACCAGTTGAAATTTGAATCTATTTTTGTTAATATTTTATTACGGTCCATTGCTCATGTATGAGATTATTGAAGCTATGGAGTCCTGCAACATGCTGATAATACTTGTCAATCAGGCATTATGTTTATGGCAGCCAGTACTGCAATAGCGGCACCTTAAAAAGTACGATATCCTAAACTCCAGCATTAAAATGATAGCTCAGAGGTTAAGTACATTTTATGGTGTGATATTAAGCCATGTGTCCCTGCACTGTTATCTGTTTTTTTAGGGGGTGGTGGGTGTATAAGTGATCTCTGTCCCTGAATCTCAATGAGGAACAGCAAAATTTAGTAATTCAGTAATGTCTGGACATCAAGTGAAACAAATCTGTTCTGCCCTGCCAGAATTTTTGTACATTTCAATAAGATTCCCTCCCATTCTCTGAACTCCAGATGCATCCAAGTATAATGAATCAAGTGAGGGTGGAAGTTGCAGAGACTATAATCGTTGGGACAATGTCAGAATCCTAGGACAAGCCAAACAGAGACAAGCACGGGAATTCCTCGAGGCCTGGTTCTCCACCAAGAAAGCCATAAATAAACACATAGAATTAGACCCTATAAACTCACCATTGCAAAGAAAAAGACAGAAATGAGGTAATCAACTCCAATGGACTCCAGAGTTTAAGTAGCAAGTGGGAAAATACAACAGTGCTTCATCGGAGGCTGCGCTGATGATGTTACCCAGCAGGGTGGTGAAATGTCTGTGAATTAACGAACCAGCTCAGTGAGCGAACGAACCACAGCATCCACAATCCAAGCTACAAACCTACTCAAGATGTTAGGAAAGAGTGTGAGAGTGAATAGCTGCTTTTTGGATTGATTGACGTTTTATAGTGTGGGTTCACTGTGTTTGCTGTTAGGACCCTTGCTCTACCTGATATGTAAATGACAGACTTTTTTTTACTATAGGGCACAATTTCAAACCCTGGAAGTACTGTGAACTATAAGATTGTTGGTGCATAACTTCAAAAAGTCATAAGCAGTTTGCTGCAATGAGTAGAAAAGTGATCAATGCAATTAATGCCAACATTATAGAAACATGGAAACATAGAAACTACACTGTGTAGCCCGTCAAGCCCGTTTTGTCCTTTAAAATGATAATGGCCGATCCGCTATCTCAACATCATATTCCCACTTTCTCTCCAGACACCATGATGCGTTTAATATCTAAAAACCTACCAAACAACTTCTTGAATATATTCAGTGACCCAATTCCACAGCCTTCTGTGGTAGAGAATTCCACAGGTTGACCATCCACTGAGTGAAGAAACATTTCCTCAATTCAATCCTAAATGAGCTACCCCATATCCTAAGATAATACTTTAGACTCTCCAATCAGGGGAAACATTCTCCCGGCATCTAATCTGTCTAACCATGTTAGAATTTTATAATTTTCAATCAAATCCCTTCTCATTCTTCCAAACTTTAGTGAATACAAGCCAGTTCTAACAAATCTATCTCCATTTATCAATATTGTTACCCCCAGTATCAGCCTAGTGAACATTCGCTGCATTCTCTCTATGGCAAGCATATTCTTTCTGATACAGGGAGACCAAAGCTGCACACCATATTCCACGTGTGGTCTAACCAAGGCCCTATATAATTGCTTTTATATAACGGACAAGTGTGAACTGATTCATTTTGGTATGAAGATTACAGAGAGACATTATGAAATAAGGAGCGTAATTATAAAGGTGGTGAACGAGCAGATGGATATTGTTGTCTCTGTGTATAAATCATTTAGACAAGCTTTAATGGGGTTTATTAATAGAGGCATGGAGCACAACCTGCATAACACACCTGTTCAGATTCAAGTGAATAACTGTGTCTACTGTGGGGCACACCTTAGGAAGGATGTGAAGGCATCAGAGAGATTGCAGAAAAGATTTATAAGAATGGCCCCAGGAATGAAGAAACATGTGTAGGAAGTTATATAGAAAAATGAGAGGTGAAGGTGGAACAGTTTTCCCTGGAGAAGTTTAAGTGGAGGTTTGATAGAGATATTCAAATTCACAATGTTTCTGGAAAGAGTCAACAGGAAGAAACATCCAACTGGTTCAAGGATCGAGAACCAGAGAGTGCAGATTTAAAATGATTGACACAAGAAGCAATGGTGACACCAAAAATCCTTTTAAGGCAACAGGCAATTATTATCTGGAGTGCTTGTGAGGCAAGGTCAATTGAGGGTTTCAAAAATAATCAGATCAGGTTGTGGAAAAAGGAATAATTTCCAGGGCTACTAGTTAAGGCCAGGGGAATGACACCAGATGAACTGTTATTTTCCAGAGGGCAAGCAGTGACTGAACAGGTTGATTGACCTGATTGACCTCATTCTGTACTGTAAACATTCAGGGGACAGAGTGGAGTATTGTGGCCATCACTAAGGAGAAGATGCTGGGGAAATTGAAAGGTCTGAAGGTGACAAATCACCCAGATTGGATAGATTAGGCCCCAGATTTCTGAAGGAGATAGATGAGGATATTATGGAAGCATTGGTGGTCATCTTTCAGGAATCCCTGGTGTTAGGGAGGGATCCGGAGGACTGGAAAATGGCTAATGTAACAACCCTGTTTAAGAAGAGACAGAGGCAAAAGACAGGGCAGTCTAGGCCAGTTAGCCTGACCTCAGTCATTGGTGAGATTTTAGAATCCATTATTGAGGATGAAATGCATGGTAAAATTTGGTTGAGTCGCACGTCTTCATCAATGGGAGGTCATGCCTGAAAAACCTGTTGGAATTCTTTGAGAAGGTAATGAGCCAGATAGGAAAAGGAGAGCCAGTGGACTATTTATATTTCTATAAGGCCTTTGACAAGGTGCCACATGGGAGGCTGCTAAATAGGTTCAGAACTAATAGTTTTAGGGGCTAGGTACTGGCATGGATAGAGGATTGGCTGACTGGCAGATGGCAGACAGTAGGGAGTAAAGGGATCTTTCCAGGATAGCAGTTGGTGATTAGTGGAGTATTGCAGGGGTCAGTGTTGGGGCCACAACTATTCATGTTATAAATGAACAATCTGGACAGAGGAACTGAGGGTATTGATGCTAAGTTTGCACATGACACAAAGATAGGTAGACGGACAGATAGCTTTGAAGTGGGGAGGCTGCAGAAGGACTTGGATGGACTAGGAGAGTGGGCAAAGAAGTGGCAGATAGAATACAATGTGGGAAAGTGTTTGCTTAGGCACTTTGGTAGGAGGAATATAGGCATCGACTATTTTCTAAATAGGGAATGGATTTGGAAATTTGAAGCATGAAGGGACTTATGAATCCTAGTTCTGGATTCTCTTAAGGTTAACATGCAGGTTCAGTTGGTAGTTAGGAAGGCAAATGCAATGTTACTGTTCATTTCAAGAGGGCTAGAATACAAGAGCAGAGATATACTGCTGAGGCTCTGGTCAGACAGCATTTGGAATATTATGAGCTGTTATGGCCCTTGTAACTAAGAAAGGATGAGCTGGTACTGGAGGAGATCCAGAGGAGGTTTACAAGAACAATCCAGGGAATGAAGGGCTTGTCATATGAAGAGTGTCTGTATTCGATGGAGTTTAGAAGATGTCACTGCAATTTACAGAATACTGACAGTCCTGGATAGAGTGGACATGAGCAATATGAGTCCACTAGTGGGAGAAACTAGGACCCAAGTGCACAGCCTCACAGTGAAGGGACAACCCTTTAGAACTGAGACGAGGTGGAATTTCTTCAGCCAGTGGGTGGTGGATTTGTGGAACTCATTGCCACAGAGGGCTGAGAAGGCCAAGTTACTGATGTATTTAAGTCATAGATGAATAGGATTTTGATTAGTAAGGGGATCAAGGGTTACAGGGAAAGGCAGGAGAATGGGGTTGAGAAACATACGTTATGGTTGGATGGTGGTGCAGACTCAATAGGCTGAAGGAGCTAGTTCTGCTCCTATATCACATGGATTAATCTGATCTCCATACTAATCTACATCCAGCTAATTGAGCCAACTGTCCTTTCATAACTGCATACTCACGAAAAAAATGTAACCTTGGTCCAGGGCAATTCCTTTATTTTGATCTTACCTGCTAGTACTAAGCCATGTTTATCAATGGAAGCTTAATCCTTTGATTTAAATCAAAATAAAATTTGAAAATCAATGATTTTATATGTTCCTTTCTTTAATCTAAATAAATGCATGCCTCAGTTGGTTGTTGATGGCATCATTGTTGATGGCATTATGACCTCTGTCGAAAGCAACTCTTAGACGAAATCCCAAATCCCAGTTAGTTACAGAAAGAATGAAGCTACAAGTTTTCATGATTTAAAACAGAAGATTTTTTACAGTACAAGAGTCAAACAAAACAAACATGAGATATGAATCTGGGCAAACATCTATTCCCTAAAACACAGAACCAACATGAATGAACCTGAATATTACAGTCAATTATAAATTACACACTAAATGACAAATACACCAAAAGAAAGTCTTGTGAATAGGCTCAGCAGTCCACTCAGCATATACATCATCAATCTCAATCATAAAATCCTTCAAAATTCTGTCTTTTTCACAAAGTAGTTCAGATCTTCTTCTTCGAGGATTTTGTCTGATGCCTTTGCCAACAGCAGTGCACAAGCACTCAAAATTCCATACCTATGTTCTTCGCCCATATGTCAAACAACTGCTAAATCTTTTCAATTCAGCTTAGGAAAGCCTATATGGTACAGACCTACTATTGTTATCAACAATAACAGAAACAGTAACTGCTGTTGCAACTGTACATTTGCCTTTTCTTCAGCTTCTGGATCTAGCATCTAGTCCTAATTTTCATCTTGATGGAGATCGTCTGCTCCATCACAAAAATGCCAGAAGAATTGAGGAATCCCATGTCATGGCCCTGAACCCAGGATTTCTCATTTTTGTGAAGGTGGACATTGGAAGTGGGCTGATGCTCATGCATGCACAGTTTCCAGAGAAAGCCTGATATTTTAAATGAAAAACAGCCTTCAATGAAAGAAGATTTTGAAGTTCCTGTTCTATGGAACTTGGAGTGATGAGATTAGACCATGCAAGAACAGGACTGCTGTCAGTGCATTTCTTTTGGATGGATGTGGTAGTCTTTGGAGAGCTAGGCACCACTGTGGATATGGTTCCAGGACACATTAGGGACTGGTTCAGGGATCTTTTAGTCAGGGTGTCAGGCATTCTTTTAGGAGTGTCAATTATTTTTGAGGGTAAGTGTCAGAAACCTTTTGGAACTGTTAACTTTGGAGAAAATTGTGACTAACATCTGCATAAACACATTGGATTTGTTCAACTTGCCAAGATCCATTGAGACTATTAGGTGCAGAAAGAGCAATGTTTATGTCACCGCAATTGGCTGCACAGGAGTGGAGGAACAAGAAAACATGAACGATAGTCGTCGGGGTCTCTTTACGTAGGGGTACATTCAGGCATTTCTGTAGCCATAGACGTGAATCCAGGATGTTATATTGCCTCCATTGTTCCAGGGTCAAGGATGTCCCAGAACAGCTGTAGGACATTCTTCTTGGGGAGAGTGAACAGCCAAAGGTTGTGGTCCATGTTGGTAGCGATGTTTTGGGTGGGAAGGGGAATGTGATCCTGCAATCTGAATTTAGGGAGCTAAGTAGAAAATTAGCAAGCAGGATCTCAAAAGTAATAATTTCTAGATAATACCTGCTGCCACATGCAAATGAGTACAGAAAGAGAGGAATAAAGAAGATGAATACAGAAATGGAAAGATGGCGCAGGAGGGAGGGCTTTAGATTTGTGAGACACTTGAACTGGCTCTGGGTAAGATGGCACCTGTTAAAAACAAGTATGATGTACATGATCAGTGCCAGGATGAGTTCCTCGTGGGGTATTTTGCTAGTGCTGTTGGCAGGGATTTAAGCTAACTGGACAAGGATGGGAGACAACATAACACAGGCGGTGTAGGAGCAGACAGACCTGGGTGTATATGTGCACAGATCATTGAAGGGGTAGGACAGGTGAAGTGAGCGTTTAATAAAGCACACATATCCTGAGCTCCATTAACAGAGGCCTAGAGAACTAAGGCAAAGAGGTGATGCTGAACTTGTATAAGACATTTGTTAGACCTCAACTGTAGTATTGCATAGAGTTCTGGATGCCATACAATAGGAAGGACTTGACTGTATTGGAGACAGTGCAGAAAAGATTTACAATGGTTCCAGGGATGAGCAGCTTCTTTTATAAGAATAGATTGGAGAGGTCAGGACTGGTCTGCTTGGAGTGGTGAAAGTTGTAAGGAGATCTGATAGTAGTTTTCAAAATCATAAGGGGTTGGATAGAGTAGATATGGAGAAACTGTTCCTGCTCAAAAAAGGATGAAGGGCAAGAGGGCACGGATTTAGTGTTTTCAAAAAGAAGCAAATGCAAGGTGAGAAAATAAATTCTGAATGCAACAAATGGTTCAGGTCTGGAATGCACTACCTACATAAAAACGAAGGAGGCAGGTTTAATTTGAGCATTGAAGAGGGTACTAGATGATCATTACTTGAATAGAAATAAGGTGTGAGTGTTTGGAGAAAAAATGGAAAATTGATTCTACATCACGATGCCAGTTTGCAGCTGGCGCAAATGCAAAGGGCGAAATGGCCCCCTTTGGCATTGTAATATTTCGATTCTGTTTAGTGGTGTCTGAAATTGTCAACCTGTCAATTAGTGTCAATTACTATGAAGAAATGACAAGAATGCCAACAAATGTTGATCTGTCAAGAGGTGACAACCAGTGTCAAAATGGTTACCTATGAACGAGAGTGATTTTCTCAGCGCAGTGCCATCTCCAGTGTAGAAATTGTAACGAAAGAGGTTTATTTTTCTCCGTGTGCGTGGGCTCTTGTGGATACTCAGTGAACTAGCATAATAAGTGAAAGGGGAGAGGGTGGAGCATTGAAGTCAGCATTGAGCCGGTATAGGGTGTTTGAAGGACAATAGGGAATGGGTAGGCACATAGGATTGTGGAGATGGCAGGAGGGATCATGGATGATGGGCAGTGATCTTTGGGTAACATGGGTTAGCATTAATGGTTATTCACTTGAAATTAAATACTCTTAGACAAAGTCTAAGCATATATTTTCCAGTAAGAGCTTTGTTTCAAATAACCACAAATGATAAAAGCCAGCCACCTCCTGGCTGACTCTCCTTATTATATTTTTGAGTTTAATGAACTAATTAGTTCACCACCTGTTTACCTTGTTATCTTTCCTCATAGGTATTTAGCATCTTATTAACAGATTTAAATACAAACAAATTCCTCGGCCTGGGTTAAAGTCCCACCTATTCCTGAGGTCTGAAATAATGTCTCTGAATAGGTTGATCAGAAAATATCGACTAACAAATTCTTTTCTTTATATGAAAAGTAATTCATAAGAAAACATATAAAATGATGATACATTATTAAAGATTGTACGATAATGAAACACATAATCTCTGATTTCATGCTATCTTGAAAAAAATATCAAAAAGATTACAACTTGTAACATGAATTTTCACAATTCATCAAAAACACAATGTCTCCCTGTTTTGGGATATCCAACAATATTTTCCAATAAGCATTTCTTTTTGTAAAGAAATCGATATCCAGATACTTGTAATAACCCATTTAGATCAATCGTCAATCACTTTTCTGCAACTCTTCACCGTGGGCATTGCCCCAGAGTGAACATATATAGCATACTGAAGGCATGTTATTTCCCCATTGGCCCTTGTAGAGGAGCCCCTTTAAAATCCTAGATACACACATAGTCTTTTCTGTATTTTTATCAGCAAGAGTGGCTCTGCAGCTAATGTGCTTTTATCTACTCTATTTTTTTCAATTCCCAAGTTAACATGGAACATCTGTCATTTCTTTTCCACTAAAAATATAATGAATCCTGCTGTTAATGAGAAACCATTGGGAAGATTAGCATGTGAGCAGCATTAAAAATGACTAATTTCATTCCTTCTGGATCACCCAGGACTGGAAATCTGGTGTACACTGCCCTAAGCTTGATTTTTTTCAATGTCTTATTTTCCTTTAGCACTTCAACAGTAGCATGTTTCAAAACGCTGCGCATTTCTTATATATCACAGACACATCCAGTCTAGTTTGTGTGCATAAAAAATTTAATTGTCCAATTAAACATCTCAACTGATCTGCTTCTTCTTTAGTTGTAGTCTCTTCTTTTTGTGAACATCTGGTCTGATTTATCATGATTCTATTAACATTCTCAAGGTAAGACTGTTGATTCAGAACTTATTCTGAACTTAGTCCGTCTAATATCTGATCCTACAATATTTAGAATTTCCTGTAGCTTGACTTCCAATTTTGAATTCTACATTAGGCTCATCAGTGACAACATTTTTAAATTCCCTACAACTAATTCACAAAAATTCATCCAAGTGTATCATAAAGATGCCTGAATGTTTCCCTCCATGATGCCAATAAAACATGGCAGGGTCTGCTTTTTACCTGGATTTTAACAGGAAAGACTTGCTGAAAAGTACCAACCAGCTGAGGCATCATTTACGCCATATACAAATTTAACTTCCAGAGCACCCCATCTATGTTTGCTGCCTCTTTTGAAGGGTGAAATAAACACTTGCCTTTTGAGATGACCTGTAGGAATGCAGATTTAATATCAATTGATGTACATTTCAAAATTTCTTACGAACAAAGGGAAGAAAATCTTCAAAATTGCTTTTCCTGCTGTCGGCAAATCTGCTCCAAAATTTTAGTCTCCTAGTTGTACTTCAAAGCCTCAGAGCACTAGCCTTGCTTTGTCCTAAGGTATGCCATCAGGAAACACATTTTCCAAGCATATACATCACTGTGATTGGGCTGAATGTCTCCTAACTGCCACCTGTGTGCATCTCAAATTCTCTCCAGCATTGTAATTCTTCATTTTTGGCATTTTTTATTAGCTTGTCTTCTAATTCGTTCGTAGTTTCTAACTGTGGCTTCCTGATCACATGGACTTCTGCTCCTGGTGACATTCCTGGTCTGCACTATATTTCTTGACTTTATTGAATAATGCACTCTTATCATCCATCTCTCTTTCTGGAATGCTACTGTTTGACGTCCTAATCCCGTTAATAAGTTTCCTTGCAACAGTTTGTGATCTCTTTCTGGAGGTATGTTTTCATCCTGATCCAGGGCCCAAGTTTACACTGCATTTTATTGCCTTCTATTTTTGAACTTTGTGTTCCCAGTCCATTGGCTTAACTTCGTGCCTGTCATTTTGTAATTCAACCAGATTTATACTTTCCAGTTGTGTTCCCTGCTCTACTTATAATAGTTGGCATTTCTCTTACTGACTAGCCCCTTCTGGTAAAATTTTGACTTAGTACTGACTTTTGCCATTTGTCCTTTGGGATCAATTGCCTCACTTGGACAATCAGAACAGATCTGTCCATCATAAAGCCATCGATTGTGCAGTTTGATCCTCACAGAACATAAATACGTACAGCACAGGAACGGGCACTTCAGCCCACCATGTTGTGCCAAACATGATACCGAATGAAACTAATCCCTTCTGCTTGCCCTCAGGCAATATCTCTCCATTCCTTGAATATCCACGGCCTTATCTAAAATACCTTAAATGCACCTATTGTACCTGCCTCCACCACCACTCCTGGCAGAGCGTTCCAGACTCCTACCAATCTCTGTGTAAAAAACTTGCTTCTACATCTCCTTTGAACGTTCCCTCCCTTGCCTTAAATGCATGCCCCCTAATATTAGATATTTCAACTCTGGCAAAAATATTCTGACCATCAACCCTATCTATGCATCTTATTCTATCAAGTCTCTCCTCAGCCTGTGCCGCTTAGAGAAAACAACCTGAGTTCTTTAGCCTCTCCTTCTAGTTCATACCCTCTAATCCGGGGAACAATCTGGGAAACCACTTCTGCACCTTCTTCAAAGTCTCCACATCCTTCCTGTAACGTGGCAAACAGAATTGAATGCAATACTTTAAATGTTGCTTAACCAAAGTCTTATAAAGCTGCAACATGACATCCTGACTCTTGTACTCAATTCCCCGACCAATAAAGACAAGCATGTGATATGCCTTCTTTACCACCCTATCTATTTGTGTGGTTACTTTCAGGGAGCTATGGACTTGAACCCCAAGATCCTTCTGAACATCAATGCTGTTCAAAGTCCTGCCATTAACTGTATACATTTCTTTAACATTTAACCAAATGTTAAAGTGCAGCACCTCACATTTAGCCGGATTAAACTCCATCTGCCATTTCTCTGCCAATATCTGCAACCGATCTATATCCAACTGTATCAATATGACAACCTTCTACACTATCGACAACTCCACCGATCTTTGTATCGTCTGCAAACTTACTAACTTGCCCATCTACATTTTCATCCAAGTTATTCATATATGTCACAAACAGCAAAGGTCCCAGCATAGATCCCTGCAGAACACCACTGGTCAGAGACCTCCAACCTGGAAAACACCCTTCCACCACTACCCTCTGTCTTCTATGGGCAAGCCAATTCTGAATCCATGTGGCCAAGTCACCATGGATCCCATGCATCTTAATCTTCTGGATGAGCCTACCATGAGCTATCTTGTCAAAAGCCTTACTAAAATCTATGTAAACAACATCCACTGCTTTACCCTCATCGATCACCTTCATCACCTCCACGAAAAATTCAATCAACTTGGTAAGACATGATCTGCCCTGCACAAAGCCATGCTGACTGTCCCTAATAAGGCCATGCTTTTCCAAATGTGCATAAATCCTATCCTTAAAAATTCTCTCCAACAGTTTCCCAACCACCAACGTAATACTCACCAGTCTGTTATATCCTGGATTATCCCTAGTTCCCTTCTTGAACAGAGGAACAACATTAGCTAGTCACCAATCCTCTGGGACCTCTCCAGTGGCGAGTGAGGATACAAAGATCTAAAGTCAAGTTCCCAGCAATCTCCTTTCTTGCCTCTGACAGTAACCTGGGTTAGATAACATGAGGCACTGGGGAATTATCAATCTTAATGCTCTTCAAGAGATTCAACACCATTACTTTCTTGATCTCAAAATGCCCTAGTATATTAGCACATTCCACACAAATGTCACTATCCTCAATATCCTTTTCCTCGGTGAATAGCGATGCAAAGTACTCATTTAGATCTCACTCACATTCTCTGCCTCCAAGCACAAGTTTCTTCCTTTATCTTTGACTTGTCCTACCTTCTTCCGAGTTATCCTCTTGTCTTTGATGTATCTATAGAATGCCTTGGGATTCTCTTTAACCCTACTTGCCAAGTCATTTCATGGCCCCTTCTTGCTCTCCTAATTCCCTGGTTGAGTACTTTCCTGCTTTTCTTGTATTCCTTATGGGGCCTATCCTAAACCTTACAAGTGTTTTTTTTTGCCTTTTGACTAAATTCACAGTCTCCCTCATTACCTAAGGGTCCCTTATCTTGCCATCCTTGTCCTTCCTCCTTACTGGAACATGCTGGTCCTGAACTCTCATCAGCAGGTCTTTAAATAGTTCCCACATGTCAAATGTAGACATGCCTGATAACAGCTCCTCCCAATTAACACTCCTTAGCTCCTGCCTTATACTGACGTAATTTGCCCTCCTTCAATTTAATATCTTCCTGCAAGGTTCTGACTTATCCTTCTTCATAGATACCTTAAAACCTAAGGATTTATGATCACTGTTACCAAAATGCTCTCGCAAATGAAAGGTTGGTTGCCTGGCCAGGCTCATTAGCCAATACAAGGTCCAGTCTGACCCCTCCTCTAGTTGAACTATCCACATACTGTTTCAAGAAACCCTTTTGGATGCACTTAACAAATTCTGCCCCAACTAAGTCTCTTGCTCGAAGGGAGTCCCAGTCAATACAGGGGAAGTTAAAGTCACCCACTGTGACAACTCTGTTTTCATTGCACCTTTTCATAATCTGCCTAAATATTTGTTCCTTAGTCTCTCAGTCGCTGTTGGGAGGTCTATAGCATAATCCAATCAGAGTGATTGCACCCATCTTATTTTTGAGCTCTACCCATATTGCCTCAGTGGATGACCCCTCCAGCATGTCCTCTTGAGTGCAGATGTAACACTCTCCCTCATTAGTAATGCAACTCCTCCACCTCTTTTACCTTCCTCTCGATGTTGTCTAAAACAGTGACTGGAACATTGAGCAGCCGGGCCTGTCCCTCTCTCAACCAAATCTCTGTAATGGCCACAATATTATAGTCACATGTACTGATCCAGGCCCTAGGCTCATCTGCCTTACCTTTAACACTCTTTGAGTTGAAATAAACACACTTCAGCCCACCTAGCTGTGCAACATTTGGATATGCAACGTATAAGTTCCTGTAACTCCTTTAAAATTTACGTGTTTGAAATCCACGCGAAGCAATGTTGAAAAATGTATCTGAAAAACTTGGTTCCAAAGCTGCATATTTATTATTTTTCTGTCTTAAACTTCCCCAGGCTTCTCCACTGTTTAAGCCTCTTTCCCTTGTACTAAAATGTATCTCCCTTGTTGCAACTGGTTTCCAGTAGCCTTGTTTTGTATTTTAAGGTTCATCAAATTATTTTTGGGACTTTGCTTCAGTGAAGGCCTCTCAGCACACATGCTGTGCTTTCAAATGCTGTGAAAATGTAAGGCTAATTGTAGTCCCTTTCCTGGCTGAGGGCTGATCACTTATTACTGAAGGAAGTTTAGGATCTCTGCCAAAAACTAATTGATATGGTCTGTATTTTCTGACCATCTGAAGCAAGTTTTTCACATGGACAGCCTGCATGAGTGCAGACAACAATTTATAGTCTCACTGATATGCCAAAATTTAATGAAACAATTTGTCTGTTATTGTATGGTTCCTTTCACACATCTCCTTGCTATAAGGGCTTTCTGCTCCCATATTCACAAATGACATATTCATTTTTGCACATATATCTCTAAATTCTTTGTTCACAATTTGCCCCATTATCAGAAGTGATCCAAATCTTGTTCCAATTCAATTTTCCATTACCTTATCCACGCTATCTTCTTGTCTTTACTACGCATTGTTGTCAATTACCAGATCTGGATGCCAAAACTACAAAATGTAATGCGCACAGTCTTTTTTCCTTGACCTCACACCTTTGAATCCATAGCCACTACCTCACTGAAATCCCTTGATAAGGGCATAATTGCTATAGAGTGTGACAGTGCCTTTCACTATTTCTTACAAATCTCACATCCATCACTTATCTCTTCCTTAACCCCATCTCTTATTCCTGCATCCTTTACTAAATTACTTAACCTTTTAGAAGATGGATGAACAAATTGCTGTTTTAACACAACTGATCTTTTGTTTCTAAATTTCTGCCTGACCCCTGCTGTCAGTAGTTCTTCTTTAATTTCTTTAGTGGAGAAAATCTGTTCCATTAAAGCAATACAGTAGTGTCTGAGGTGTAAATTGTAAATTCACAGATACTCCAAATAAAATAACTTTGTTACTTTTCATATTCAGCTTCACTTGTGCTTTCTTCACTGATGGCCTACAACTCTATTTCACTGCATTACATCGTGCTAATAAAATGATTGATTACTGCTATTATATATGGAATGACTATACTTCTTAAAGACTTTAGTGTATTAATATCCTAAGGTGGAAACGGATGGAACTCTGAAATTGTTTAACATTGTTCCAATTCTTCTTCAGAAAGTCACGGTCATATTTTAGTCATTCTATTCCACATGCTCTAGACTTTTCTCCACTGTGTAATACTGTAAAGTTGAAATATTCTGCCATCAACACATTCGCCATTAGGCTGAAACTTCTTGTGACCAAAGCAATGCCTCCTCTTTGATCTGTATCTCTATTCTCGTCTGCCAAAATTCCATTTCATATTTAGTTTTGAACACTATTATATTGTTTGCCTTGAAATCATCAAAAGCATTTCTGTCTTAATTTCTATTAGTCACGTTTTCCTTTTATACTGTTGCCTGTAATTTACTTAGAATAGTCAGTTTGTTAACACTGTATCCTCCGTTGCTGTTATATTGATGAGTGTCTCCTTTGTGTAATGAATACTGCTGGAAAGGAATGCTTTCCCAGGATTCTCTTCAGTCTTCATGGTATTTCTTCCAGCAATACGTGTTTACCTGTAAACTTAACATCATCAAACCTAAAAGTCTGACCATATTCTTGATTGCCACCTGAAACTGGGGAATTTCCAAACAAAATTTCTTGTCTCATACATAGTCCACCAAGAAACTACCTTTGCTCTTTCAAAATTTATCAAAATTTTACTATGCCTCACAAGCAAATCAATAAATTATCATATTGATAAATTTTATCTATCAAAGTTAACAATCTGTTCAAATTTTAGTTCACGTTCAAGTCATCAGGCTCCCGTTCCAAAAATTTTGCTTCTTATCCTGTTTCTGTAAGTTAAAGAAAGTGCTAAGTCCATCACTTGTTTTCGCTTTGGTAGAGAAATAACAGGTCCACAAGGGTACTTCCTTCCTACACTGGTCATACAGTTTGTGTTCAATAAACAGAGGTGGATAACGTTCCCTGAAACTTTGATTCAACAATCTCTTTCTGCCTATGTTATTCAGTAGAAGTTAAATGCTCTTAGACGAGACTAAGCATACACTTTCCAGATCACTGTCTTTTTGACTTACTACAAAGGGATCTTAGTCAATTGGGCCAATGGGCTGAGGAGATGTAGATAGAGCTTAATTTGGATAAATGTAAAGTGCTGCATTTTGGTAAGATGACCGAGGGCAGGACTTATACAGTTAATGGTAGGGCCCTGGGGAGTGTTGTTGAACAGAGAGACCAAGGGGTTCAAACAGCTGTGAAAGTTGTTTCACAGGTAGACAGGGTGGTGAAGAGGCATTTGGCACATTTCTCTTAATTGCTCAGAGTATCAGATTTGGGATGTCGTATTGCAGTTATACAGGGCGTTGGTCCGGCCACTTCTGCAGTACTGTGTAGATCTCTGGTCTCCCTGCTATAGGAAAGACATTATTAAATTGGAGGGCATGCAGAAAAGATTTACAAGAATATTACTGGGACTGGAAGGTTTGACTTATAAAGAGAGCCTTGGATAGGCTGAGACTATTTTCCCTAGAGCGTAGGAGGTTGAGAGGTAACCTTATAGAGGTTTATCAAAATCATGAAGGGCATCGATAAGGTGAATAGCAAAGGTCTTTTCCCAGGGTAGGGAAGTTCAAAACTAGAGGGTATAATTTTAAGGTGAAAGGAGAAAGACTTTAAAGGGACCTGAGGGGCAATGTTTCACAGAGAGGATGGTTCAAATATGGAATGAGTGCCTGAGGAAGTGGAAAATGCAGGTGCAGTTACAACATTTAAAAGACATTTGGGCAGGTACACGATTAAGAAAGGTTTAGAGGGATTTGGGCCAAATGCAGGCAAGTGAGACTAATTTAGTTTGGGAAACCTGGCTGACACGGATGAATTGAACTGAAGGGTCTGCTTCTGTGCCGTATGAATCTATGACTCTATTTAACACCCAGTATTTAGAATCACATTAACAGGGGCAACACTGTGGCTCAGTGGTTTGCACTACTGCCTCACAGCGCCAGGGACCTGGGTTCGCTTCCATCCTTGGGCGACTGTCTGTGTGGAGTTTGGATGTTCTCCCCGTGTCTGCGTGGGTTACCTTCGGGTGCTCCGGTTTCCTCCCACAGTCAAAAGATGTGCAGGTTAGGTGGATTGGTCATGCTAAATTGCCCAGAGTGCCCAGGGATGTGTAAATTTGGTAGATTAGCCATGGGAAATGCAGGGATTGGGTAGGGGATGGGTCTGAGTGCGGTGATCTTCAGAGGATTGGTTTGGGCTAAATGGCTTGTTTCCACATTGTAGGGATTCTTGAAGATAAAAATGATATTAACTTTGATGGGGCAAAAGGGAAGGTTGAGGGCTGGAGAAATACTCTATATCTTATTCTTTTATTTCATCTTTAGGTCAGAGTGCTGCAACTACGAGGAAGGCTCTCTGTTCAGTCTGTCTTGGAACTTAGCAGCCTCTTTGTGTCTTCCTGTCCTGGGTTGCTTTGCCAGAGTCCCATTTACCTTCCAGTCTGGACCACAAGCTGAAAGCATGGGTGGCCATTTCTAAAGGTCCAATCATCGAGATGAGAACTCTCCCACATATTACACCTGACCCAGGAACAAACAGCAGAGCTGAGGCCTGCCTCCTTACCTTGCCCTTGGTAATAGTTATGGCACTACGCTGTAGTTTAGTGAATAATCACTAAAGATCTGTATTTGGCAGAGAACTCAAGAAGAACAAATACAGTAATGGTATGCTCCAATATGGGCAGATACCAGAGTTATTTATGAAGTAGGAATAAACAGTTGGATAAATAATGAAAAGCATTGGTTAACTGAGAAATGAACCTCTAATATCAAACATCAAATTCATTCTGCGTAGCTGTTAGGTCAAGAGGGTTAAGATATTGATTAAAACGCGGTTTTTTTTTTGTTACCAGTGAATTGTCAATTCAATTCTGTGTCTTTTATCTTCCTTTTTTTAGCTGATGTGAAGTGCTGCCCAATTTTCAGTTCACATGTAGCTCACTATTGTCATCACACTTCAAAGATAAAAAAAACTTTGAAAAAACAGAATAAGAGTCAGCCATTTCCTGATGATATTCTGGCCTTGATAAAATGATCTCTGTCCATAGGCATTGAGAAAAGAATTCACATCAACCACAAATTTCCACCTCTCTCGATAAATAATCTCCAGTTGATCACGTTCCTACAGGGAGAACTGTGCATTGACCTTAAACAGATATAGACGAGAAAACATATGCCTGGTATCGCAGACACCCCATGAGGAAACGCATGTGAGATTAGCTTGTTCAGCGAATTAGAGGCAGTAACATGGGTTCTGACATTGGGTGAAATGGATAGGCAAATGAGTTTACATTCCTTTGTTACTTGGCTTGTGTTTAAGGTCTAAATTTGCAATTCTAAATTCCAATACTCTGTCAAACAGGATTCTCTATTCTTATTGCAGTTAAATTCTACATTTTGGTGGAATTCATTGCCTTCCCCCGGAGTTTGCTTGGTGGCTTTTATCAGGCAGGGCCAGTTGGAGACCCCACTGCCTCCTTAGCTCTTTCTCGATTGTGTTGTGGGAAGGTTGTAGATGATCTTCCTACATCAATTGAGGCCCTTGATGGGATCATTACTGCTGACTGAAAGTCTCATTCTACTGCCACTGGTATTCACCCTGTATCGGATAAGGCAGCTGTCATGAGACAAGCCTGAAAAGCAACCCCTCCCATGTTTGTTTGCAGGCTCTTTGGGTTGTGGGAGTTCAAAGGCACTTAATGCCTTATTGAGGGATTCAGCGCTTCAAAATGGGGAGAACGTGCCTGCTATGAACCACCTTCCCTATCCTTACCCCTAGCCTGATGACCCTCATTCCACCCTCGCTCATTTGTGAACTTGAATCTTTCACTGATCCCAGTCCTTTCCTGGTATTGCAGGTAACTGCCAATAACCACTCGGTGGTGCTACCTAAAATACATAGGTACTAGTTTCTGGAAGGCGAGGCAGAATATTCAACCTTCGGGCCCTTAATCCATGGAACAGCTCACCTTTGGCCACTTAAGTACTTGAGGGACACTTATATAGGTGAGTGATCACCAAAGGTAACTCTTGTCAGCTCTCTAACTGGCAGGCAACTTTTCTTACCAACCATCCATATTATATTCTAGGCCTCATTGAACTACTTTAAGGAAAAAAGTCTACACATGATTTGAAGTCTGAGAAGAATTGAATGAATCTGACGATTCTTAGTTTATAAGGCACATTTGAAAAAACAGCATTATATAAACATATACCCAGGTCACCTGTGCCTTTAAGAGAAATCTGAAAATAGAAAAAAGTTTGTTTTAATTCCAATGCCTTAGAGAAGTTTGCGTAATACAGTTGCTGCATTGTGTTGCCCAAAGGAGTTTCGTGGGTAAGTAGTCAAAGAAAATTAGTACAAATGTTGAGTCCTGTATTGTTCAGTCATTGTAATTTAAATATAGTGAAAACCTTAGCAGAAACTGTTGCTATGCCACAGAGGTTAGTAATGTGATAAGAGTTGGCCCATGGCTCTGCCACCAGTTTCAGTATTGGCTGTCGACAGATCCAGACCTAGAGGCTACAGGGCATCATGACTCTGGAGATTGCAGTTCCATTACTTGTGGTACTGGCTGCTGTCAACCTTGTAAGTCCTTCTGACACATAGCTGAAATGTGAGTCACACAAAAATCCCTTCTTCAAGGAAAACACAGTTCTTACCCAAGAGAGAAACTGTGTCTAATGGCTGTGAGCAGGAAAGCTGACATTGCTTTGTGTTTTGTTAAGGTACCGATGTGGTCTTATTAGGAAATTAGACACTCGGCGCAGAACAATGCAGATATGTCATTAATCACTCCAACTGTAACCTTTCCAAAAGTTAGTTGAGTGATTTGGAATAATTAAAATCACTATTTCATGATTATCACATCAGCAACGAAAAGCCTCATTGCAATTGACTGTAAAAGGAATTAAATTATTTTTGACATATTATTCATAAGCCTACATTCCAACATCAGGGTTTCAGAATTTTCTCCTCTGTAATTCAAAATAAATTTTGCTTATCTGTTTCCAACGTTTTAGCTTAACAGCGTTCTGACCAATAGTGCAAACAGATTTTGATTAACGCTAATGATGGGAAACATAATGAAATAGTGCATCAAAAATCAAGTCATAGAGTCCTGAAGAGTTACATTTTCCTGCAGGCAGCATAATCTAACAGCTGACTGGAAGGGCCAGTCAAACCTCCCCTTATCTTGAGCAGAGCAATTTAACAAGGCTCTATGGAAGCTCAAAACAAAGACACACGGAAGTATTTTACACACATTGACAGGGGTCAAGCTGAGTGCACGTAATGGTTTTGCACACTGCTATGGAATAATTATTTTTTTGTTGGAACAGTGGAAACTATAATGTAGACTAGATTAGGTGGTAGCTCGTGAAAACAGGCACAGGAATCATGAAAGGCAATTAATGCCAATTCAACATGATGCAGGCAGCACACAGATTTCAACTTGTGTGAGTGATTGCTGCACACAGCCAGCGCTCAAGACACATCACCAGAGGACCCAAATCAAAACTCACTGACACCAATTAAAGCTAGTCTGTACCTCTTAAATGGGATGGTGTACTATGAATGGAGTAACTGCTGACAGTCATGCAGGAGGTGAGGCTAAGCTGGGAGACTGTGGAGAATGGCACAACATGGAAGAGAACAAGCTCCAAGATTTTCTGATGCTGGTTGCTTAGGTGACCTTAGTGGAGGAGCTAGAAAATAAGAGACATGTCCAATACCTACTGGAGGTCATTCTAAACGTACATTTAAAAGACATTGGGAGCCAGCAGTGAAAGGCATTAATTTAAGCAGTCAAGCCCTGAGGACTTACAAGAACTTCTTGGGCCTCACATGAGTAGTCAAAGCTCTGCCTTTAGAAAACTACTGAATGCCAATCTACGCTTTTGGGTTCTCAAATGCCTCAATTACATCATTGACCTCTCAATTCATCATGGGCTGGAGCTAAGCATTCGTTACTGGGGTGGTGGCTATCTTGTTTACACATAATTCATGTTTCTTTTCTCTCTCTCTGGTATGAATTTGAGATTTTTTTCCCCTCCAATCTAGTTTTTTGTTCATAACGTTTGGTTTACCCACAGATGCAACTGATCTTAGAATTTCACAGCTTTAAATAAGCCCTTCAGCATTTCAACCAAACATATCTGGTCTGGAGCTTTCAAACTAAACTCCTTACACCGAAATAATCTTTTTCTTAATAGTCCTGAGCAACCTCCCTTTCTCAGGAGAAAGAATTTTACATGTCCAACTTTCTATCACATCCAGAACCTTCTATCTAAAAGCCTAAATCACTGCACTGCTTGCTTTGTTTGCTTGTAATCTTTCCCAATGTAAACTAAAATATTATCGTAAATATTGTGTTTTAAAGAAATCACCATGGTTACATGAATAATTGCAAGTTAATCCTTTAACCCATTCAGGTGCACAGAAAACCAACATGGCACCAGTTCAAAACTCAACATTCCAAAATAAATGATATTACAATATATATAAACCACATTCCTGCATCATACGTTCATATGACTCACTTCACTTTCACTCACTTCATAAGGCTGTAAGCCTCACATGTGCATCTCACAGACCAGGAATGGCAACATCTGAGCTAAACAAATTGAGTCACATCATTGCACATCCTTCTTTCTTGCTGTACATGGTGCACAACTGGAAGTAGCAGGAAGTAAGTAGAGGGAAGAAATGTGCCTGTGTATCCTTCATTGAGAACATAGGCGATTGGGATGACCATTACTGAGACCATGTCCATTATTAGAATAGCCATTACTGAGACCATGGCTGCTATTGGGATGGCCATTACTGAGATCATGACCATTATTTGGATGACCTTGACTGAAACCATGGCCCCTATTGGGTTTGCCATTACCGAGATCATGACTCCTATTAGGATGGCCATTACTGAGACCTGGTCATTATTGGAATGGTCATTACTAAGGCCATGGCCCTTATTGGGGTGGCCATTAGTGAGGCCATGGCCCCTATTGGGATGGCCATTACTGAAGGCAGGGCCATTATTGGGTCGGTCATTTCTGACGCCGTGGCCCCTATTGGGATGGTCATTACTGAGACTGTGGTCACTATTGGGATGGTCATTACTGAGACGGTGGCCACTATTGGGATGGTCATTGCTGAGACCTGGTCATTATTGGGATGGCCATTACTGAGATTGTGGCCAGTGGCAGGTGTTGAAACCATCAAAGGTGTTATGGATTAGGTAAACCTTATCTTATTTCTGTTATCTCACTTTCGCTTAATTCAGTAGATAGCCTGGACTCAATTGATTATGGAGCTCTGATATATATGCTACAGATGATGTAAGCGACTTTCAATTTCCCTAATCCAAACTTACTGCAGTGCTCTTTTCTTTCATAGCAGGTGAATCAGCCAGGCAGTGAAGGAATATCAGGAGATAGTAATGAAGATACAGTCCTGCAATTTGTTTTCATACTTGCAACCACCAGCTCACAATTCTGACACTGTGCATGGCTCAAAAGACAGATTAAATTGGGATCTATAGCTAGTGAAACACTGGGACTAAGTAGACCACATTCAGAGTAGGGCCCGAGAATACTGCAGGTACCAGCTTGTTGAAGGGTCAGTTCAAATGAGGATTCTACTCTTGATGGCACAAGTGAACAATTTGTTGAGGCAATTTACAGAAGAATATAGATAGGTATGAACATAAATATAATGAGTACATTGAAATGTCTGCCAGAAAATGTCCATTCTATGACAATGCCAATGCATTCGGGAGTATAACACCAGTTTGACATCTTTAATATTGAGGTTGAAGCCCCCCTTTTCAGCATGGAACTTAATTTCTCACAATTGTGGGCCCAACAATAATGCAGCATAGAACAACTAATGCAGTATCTTTTAGTTGGAGGACAAGCAGAGCCACCAATATCCGATGTCTGCAGTGGAAACTAAGCTTGCTGTCATGGAAGTTCATACTGCTCCCATCAAGGCCAGGATGACAGAGTTTCTCAGTAATCCAGCAACCCCTTCCCCAAAAAATTACTGAATTGTCGGGGTACCGTCCTAGTGAAGTGGCAGAGGCTCCACGGACATGAACCTATTGTCCTCTTAAATTCAGTCATGATGTAAATGAATGGTTGGGCAGTCTCGAGGGGTTTAATGGCTCAATACATCTCCTATTTCTTATATGCTTAAGTTCTTTTTTAGGAAGATAGCATTTCTCCTCCAAACCCAGTCACTCTGTTGATGCCCTTGCTGTTGTCTGCCAGACAACCAGCCCATTTTGCTGCTTCCTGTGTTGAGATGATTCAATCCATTGTACAGCCTTCAAGGCCCACATTGTGTCAAATGGTTTTCCAAGACTGGAGTGCCCTCCTTTGAAAGTGAAGTCACTTTTACCAATGATGCTGTAAGTATTGTGTAGGAGCATGAAGTCAAACAAAGTTATACAGAGAACAAGTACTTCGGAAAAAGTGAACAAACACAGCAGATAGTATTATGGAAATTGTAGCGCTCAGAACATAGGCATAAATGATCCCAATGTCCTGCATAGTTTTGTCAGAATTATTCTGCACACTTCATATCAGGAAACAAAATAAGATCTTACTCTCCTGTCATTCATTCACAAGGCCAACTTCCATTTTTTATGGATGCCTACCATTGTTTACAATAACTGAATTTTAAAAAATGCTGATTTATAATAAAACTTATTCCTGTAATATTTTCTTTATGATAGTTAGAATAAAAAATGTTAAAAATACAATTAAATAGATTTAGAATGGAAAATGTACAGGATTTCTACTGATCACAAAAAGGAAGGTTTTTTTTTAAAATGTGAGACACTGGGGGGACTATTTTTGCACAAAGATATGCTAAATGATTGAAGTGCTTATGTGACTAGCCAAATGAAACTTAAGACCTAGCATACAATTTTGCTGCTAATTGCTGATTATCATAATGTGAATTCGTCTGGAGATGATAAGCCAGAAACCTATAAGATTTGCATTCGTGCAGTGATTTCTTTGCAGTCTGGCTGGAACAGTAAATGTGGACTCCACGTATCCATTGCAGAAGTTGCAACATGCCCTGGTTGTGACACAGTGGCGCATTGCACAATACTTGGGTTTGAAGGTGAGAGTGTATTGGAGAGATAGGTGGAGGAGGTCCAGAGGAGAAAGGAGGGGCTGCACTTGCAGAGTTCAGAATGCCACCCCATTCTCTTTTCTCCTGCTCATGTGGGAGCTCAAGAACTTGAGAGAAATGAGGGTTACTGACCTGAATTGGTATCAATGTCATAATTATTTCTGAAAAGTTAGGAGGAGAGGGCAAGGGGCCAGTTAACCAAAACTAAAGCCACCATAATACCACAAAAACCATTTCATGATCACCAGTTGGCACTTTAGCAATCAGCTGTTCAACGAGACTTCAGATGCCTGTTCCTAGGTTTAGCTTCAACTCCTTTACCAAGATATCACCGTGTCCAGAATGTGGGCTAATGCAAGCACAAGACCTCATCCAGGCCATTCCTTTACTACCTCAAATATTACAGTTTATGTTGACAGTGCTACTTTTGACATATGCTGCAATAACTTTACACGCTAGTAATTGTCACAATTGACTTGGTTAGTAGTTTAGATGGACAAAATACTTCAAGCATTATTTACTTAGACAGGGGTGTCTTACCTATTACAGTATTGGGTGCTCCTTGGTCTGTTGATACTGTTTTTCACCAATCCATCAAAAAGTGAGACCAAATTAGTTGTGGAAGAAGGCAGCAGACAGACAGACAGACAGAGAGAGAGAGACAAACATTTATTCATCTACAGTCAGACAGTGCATCATAATCCTAAAATAGCAATCCCAGTAGAACAAGGAGAAATAAGCTCTCTTCTTCGAGCATAAATTTGAAATGAAATAGTAATTACTTATATATTTCCTATTTCAGAAAATATTTCAACTGCATTTCATTAGGAACTAAGACTAATAACATTATGCAAGAACGTAGACACAATGGAGCTGATTCTAACATAGCCAAATTGACATTAATTAACCATGTAACAATCTTAAAATGTTTGAATCATTGGCCCTTTAATGTCATGCACTGACTGCCAGCATCTTTAAACAGGCCTGATGATTGCTGCCTGAAGCCATGCCCTGCATCAGGCTGTATATCTTTAAAATTTGTAAGCTAATGTCTGATAATATACAGTAGACTTCTTTTTAGGACAAAACCAAGTGCACTATATCTTGCACATGTTCCAGCCCAGTTTAAATCATAAAAGAAAATCTCCCAAAACTGTTAACGAGAATGAGGAGGAATATTCCTCTAGAACTCTCAGAAATATTCTCTGTTGCTAGCATTCCAGGTTTCTCCAATGTTCACTCTTATGAACCTCCATCATCTAACCATGGGCATAACTCATTGGTGGATGGAGGTTCAATTATTTGACTCCTGAAATGTAATGGATCACTTAAAAGAGGTCCAGGCAAAAAAGTGCATCAGCCTTCTGATTCCCTGCAGGTTTGTCAATTGCATTAAAACAGTGTAGCTTGTAAGTTGTTAATACTGATATCAGCACACGTTCTCTTCCCTTGTTGTGAATATTGATGTTAACAGACATTCCCTTTCCTGTCAAAGAAACTACTGTAAAATTAATTCTCCACAAAATCAAAAGAAATGTATATGTTATGTAATGAATTAAGTGTTCATCCATGAACATCGTATGTTGTTTAAAGACTTCCATTTCAATATCTAACTTCATTTTTGTTGCTAGTTGATTCATGGATACCACATGTGAATATATAAAATGACATAATGCGACTGGTATTTAAAACTAAGTCCAATTTAGGTTGACAGCAAAGACATGATGCCATTTTCAATGCAACACACAGGTCTTAGGACAATGTGTAATGGTGTCAAAGAGTAGGCAGTCTGAAGTACCCATTGTGACAGTGCCCTAGAGTGGCATATATTTAGTCAGAAGTATTTATACTGCAGAGTAACAGGCTTTGAATCAGTTTGCCTTGTGGTCCAAATTTTAAAAGTGCATTCTAAAATCACAATGTTTTTATCTTGCTTACTTCTTGAAGATGTAATAGAAAAATCATGCAATAATATCATTGAATAATTATGGAAGAATCGCTCTTTAAAAATAATGACCACATTCTGATAACCAAAATTACATTCTTTCACATCCCTCCAAATATTTGATGTTGATCTAAATTCAGAGCTTAATTGTCATGAAAGATCCTATTTAAAAATTTCCATACAAAGAGAATTGAAAACAGATTACTAAATCTTGTGCTACAGCTCCTTTCTTCATTCAGTTATTCTATGTTTCAACACTAAAATACCACAAATCAATTAGCAAAGTATATTAGCATAGAAATTTCAGATGTTGACATTAGTGGATGAACACATCCATTGGAAATTCATTTCTCTGTTACTTCGACAGCATTATAAACTTGCTTAAAAGTAAATACATTAAAAAAGCAAAATTAAGGTAGCATGATTTTTTAGCAATATATCAAACATTTGTCTGTTAAGTATTGGCAATGGTGAGTTGTAGACTTTATTTCAGAAAAAAAGACAATTGTAAGCTGTGTACTGTCTCCATGGGAAATAGGTAAGCAAATTGATGGTACCAATTCATGCTGACTGGCAAAGACCAACATATTTAGATCAGGAATTCTAACCATTTGGAACCATTAAAAAAAAAATAGGCAGAGCATTCACTATTTATGGGTTCAAATAACATGGTTCTTTACAAAGGAATCTGATTTTATGATTACTATTTTGCCAGGATTAGGTACCTGTTTACACAAATATATTCTCAGTGTAGTATTTTCCTTGCCACTGTAATTCTTTTGATTTCTTTCACTTGGATTTATTGACTTGTGCTGACAGCTGTATGATTCCATGGATGGCAGTCACCTCTTTTTGCTTCATTCTAATAGAAAACTTAACTGAGCATTTATAATGTGTAAGACAGTGAATGCTGGCTGGCAAGTTAACTGCAAAGAATATTTCAGTCACACCCATTTTTGTCTCCAAACATGTTTCTAGAAGTATTGTTTTGATAGAGACATGAGGCAGACATCTGGCTACTTGAGTACATGTGACATAAAACTCTAAATCTAAACACGTCTGAAACAAAACAGAAAGTGCAAGAGAAACTCAGCAGGTCTAGCAGCATTTGTGGGAAGAAAACAGAGTTAATGTTTCAAGTTTGGTGAATCTTCTTCAGAAACATTAACTCGGTTTTCTCCCACTGATGCTGCCAGGCCTGCTGAGTTTCGCCAGCAATTTCTGTTTTTGTGTTTGAAGTCCACTGTTGTTGTGGAAGAGGATAGGAGCTGCGGCTTAGAATCTGAATAAACCTGGGTCTTTTTAGTTGTATATGGTTCAATTTTGCAATTGGCTATAATGCTGGCAACCAAACTATTTTGGATCAGTCACATTTTTCTTTCATTTTGTAAAGACTGTACCTTTTCTGTTTTTTCTGTACTTTTGATTATGGACTGAAATGAGAAACATGTTTTTAAAAAAAGCAAGGATGTGGTGGAGATTGCCGAACTTTTTAAGTACAAGCCACCACCAGCAATTGTAAGTGCTTTTATACTGTTGTTCATCCAAACAGTGCAGACAGGTTACTGCAGATGGATTGGCACCAAGGAGATGTAAACAAACTGAGATTTGGCTGGCAACAAGTAACCGATTGATCTGCAGAGTGGTGACCAGTTGTTGATGATGAAGGCTTTCTGCCTGCCAACAACTAGATGATTGGGTCCTGGGTAGTTGAACAGCTTGTGCATCTGAACAATATAGCCAGAATCCTTTGGACCGCTGGAAGAGGACACGGTGTCCTTTTTATCGCAATAATAGAAAAACCTAATGCCTGAAGAAATGGCTAAAATATGTGAAGTTAAAATTCCTGCTGAGAAGGAGGGGCTTCAACCTTTATATTAAAGGTTCCAGCTGGTGTTAAGCTCCTGAACTCATTGGCATTGAATGGACATTTTCTGGCAGAAGTGCCAACGTGCTGATCATTTTCTGTTCGTACTCATCCATATTCTTCTGTAAATTTCCTCACCAGTTGCTATAAGCTTTAACTAACGGGTCAGGGACATTTTAAGTTGTGACCCAGTCACTCTGTACCTCCTGCAATCAAGCAAATGCACCTGGAGGAGTAAGATCAAAAAGCAGCAGGCCAAAAATATTATCTAACTAAATTGTATGGACAGGTATCATTGAACTGCTTTTCTAGTTTTTGCCTCCACTCATCACACCAATGTTTCTTTTTCATGTCTGTATGAGCTCTGGGGAATGTTTATGAGGGGGTTCAGAATTAGTAGAGTTATATGTCAATACTGTTGCTTACCTATAGCTAGAATAAATTCATTTTTAATAAATAGTAATTCTTGTTAAATACAGAAATCTGGTCCATACTTTCTGTTCCCCTGAGTCTCGGAAAGTAAAGGTAAATTGGGGCATTTAGTGCACTTTTATAAAATCTTTAACTTCTGTATCATCTCCAAGAATAGAGAGGCTTGACTTCTGTCATGCTATCCCAGTGAGATGTGACAATTCACTTATGGAATGTGTCACTGGCTGGGTCAAGGTTTATTGCCCAACCTTAATTGTCCTTCAGAAGGTGGTGATGAGCTGCCTTCTTGAACTGCTGAAGTTCATTTGGTGCAGGTACACCTATAATGCTATTAGAAAGGAAGTTCCAGGATTTTGACACAGTGATCGTGAAAGAATAGCAATATTTGTCCAAGTCAGGATGGGAGGTGGCTTGGGGGAAACATGCAGGTATTCCCACGTATCTGCTACCATTTCCTTGTAGATGGTAGTGGCCATGGGTTGGATAGTGCAGTCTAAGGAGCCTTGATGAATTTCCGTAGTGCATCTTGTAGATGGTACCCACTGTTGCTACTGAGCTTCGGTAGTGGAGGGACTCAGTGGTTGTGGATGTGATGCCAATCTATCCAGCTGCTTTGTCCTGAATGGCAACAAGCTTCTTGGGTAATATTGGAGCTGCACCCATCCAGGCAACTGGGGAGTATTTCCGCAAACTCCTGACTTATGCCTTGAAGATGGTGGAGAGGCTTTGGGGAGTCAGGAGGTGAGTTACTTACTGCAGGATTCTCAGCTTCTGACCTGCTCTTGTAGTTTCTATTTATATGAATAATCCAAATCAGTTTCTGGTCAATGGTAACCCCAGAGTATGAATAGTGGAGGATTCAACAATGTTAATGCCTTTGAATGTCAAAGGGTGATGATTAGATTTTTTCTTGTTAGACACAGTTAGTTCCTGGCACTTATACAGTTTGAATATTAGTTGCCACTTGTCAGCCTGATCCTGGATACTGTCCAGGATACTGTCTATTTGGTCATGGACTGTATCAGTATTTAAAGAGTCACAAAATGTGCAGAATATTGGGCAATCAGCTAGAAATAGGTTTCTGATTGGTTTGTGGAATTGTGGATGGCAATGGCCATCATAGAATCCAGACAGCGCAGAAAGAGGCCATTCAGCCCATTGAGTCTGCACCAACTGCCTGAAGAGCTTCCCACTGCATCTCCACAACCCCTGAATGGGTTTTGTTTTAATGATGGTTAACCCACTTAACCCGCACATCCCTGGATACCATGGGCAATTTTTTAGCATGGCCAAACCACCTAACTTGCACATCTTTGGACTGTGGGAGAAAGCTGGAACACCCAGGAAACCCACACAGACATAGTGAGAATGTGCAAACTCCACACAGACAGTTGTCCAATGGTGGCATCAAACTAGTGTCCCTAGCACTTAAATGCAGCAGTGCTGAGCACTGCACCACTGTTCACTTGTCCACCATGGCCAGAAATGGCAGGACTGCAGAGTTTAAATCTGATCCAGTGGCTGTGGCATAATTTAGCTTTGTCTATTCACTTTATCTGGATTTATCCAGTTTTTCCCTTAAATTCATTTCTTGCTGTTCATCTCAACCATTCCCTGTAGTAGTAAGTTCCATGTTCTCCTGTGAAAAAGAAGTTTCTCCTGAATTTCCTATTGGATTTATTAGTGATTACCTTATATTTCTGGTACCAAGTTCTATTACTCATGAAAGTGGAGACATTGTTTTTCTGTGTCAACCAATTAAACCCTGTCGTACTCAGTAGAGTCATAGAATTTTACAGTCATACTGTTCTGAAACAGCCCCCTTGGCCCAACTTGTCCATGCTGACCTGGTTTCATAAACTGAACAAGGCTCATTTGCCTGCATTTTGCCCATATCCCTCTAAACATTGTAACTGTACCCGCCTCTACCACTTCCTCTGGCAGCTTTTTCCATATATGCACCAGCCTCTGTGTGAAAATGTTCAGCCTGACAATTTCTGATTGGCTCCTGGGTTGCTGAACAGCTTGTGTGTATTAGCTATATTAGCTGAAGCCTTTGGACTGCTGTAAGGGCAGAGGGTGCGTTTCTCTCTCCAGTGAAATTCCTGAAGATTGAAGAATGTCAATTTATTTTCTCCCACCAGTCGATGAAAGCTAAGGAAAAAAACCAAAGAACTGCGGATGCTAGAAATCAGAAACAAAATCAAAAACTGCTGGTAAATCTCAACAGGCCTGGCAGCATCTGTAGAGAGAAATCAGAGATAACATTTTAAGTCCAGTGAGTCTTCTTCAGAACAGTTGCTGAAGGCTGTTGCTTTTAACCAATAAATTAGAGACTTCATAATGTGTTAACCAGTCACTCTGTGCCTCCTGTAAAGAAGTCAGAGAATGTAAAGGAAAAGATCAGAGAATTAAAGGTACACTCTACTAAATTTTGAGATTGATGCTATTGAACTGTTTCCCCAGTTCTTTTGTTCCTCCATTCCTAACATCAATGTTTTTGTCTGACTCTGTCTGTGTATGCATGTAGGGAATAGAGTTGTAATGAGTTGAGTTATATGTCGACACTTCATTCTTGTTTGCCTGTGATTAGAATCTATTTGTAATAAATATTGTTTCTTAATTACTGAAACTGTTCCATGTTTTTTGTTAACCTGGGTCTAGCTGGCAGATAAACTGGGGACTTTGTATACTTCAATAACATTTTTTTTTGTTTTTGTACTGACTCCAGGGATGGTAGGACTTAATTTCCCAGAGAGGCCTGATACTGAGGGAACTTCATGAGATGGATGCTACAGGATGTTTCCTCTAGTAGGAGGGACTACACACAGGGGCACAGTTGAAAATAAGGGGTTTCCCATTTAAGATGGAAATGAAGACAACTTTTTTCATTTTCAGAGAGTGATGAGTCTTTGGAACTCTTTCCCAGAAGTCAGAGAGACAGGACTATAGAATGTGTTTAAGGCAGCAGTATATAGATTTTTGCCCAACAAGGGAGTCAGCATTTATCACAGGTAGATCAGAATGTGAAGTTGCAGCCACAATCAACTAAGGCCCAAATTTACTGAATGCCTGAATGGCCTGCTCATGTTTTTAAATGTTTTGCTTGCACAATCTCCAATGTCCTTTAGGATGTGGCAGAATAACATAGTAGGCTGTCTTTATTTTACAGATGTATTTATTAAACAGTGAGATTTGCTGATATGATACACTGCTGCTTGTAGTCATCTTTAAGCTTAGATATATCTGTCAGAAAGTACAAAATAATAAGATAATCACAAAAGCTGAGCTAAACTTGAATGTCATCTTATAAGGCCGTTCTTATTCTTCCTGACCCACCAGGCTAAAAAATGCCCTCTAGAAAATAACCAAACCGCAAGCAATTTTAAGTAACAGTTTTAATTTCAAAAAGTCACAAATCCAATACATGTTTGAACAAATTCCGCAAGATGTTTTTATTTGAATTGAATACCTTGACGCTTCTGCGGAGATACAGTTGAGATAAAATAAATGATATCTGTAATATCTGTATCAAAATATACATCAAACTGTTTCTAATCCCTTCAGTGCCATGGCAGAAGAAGCTAATATTGTGCTTTATCTTGGAGAAAAAATACTTGCTTTTCAACATATCTTAGATGTCAATTTAAAATAAACTGATGAGAAATTAATTTAGTGTATAGGATTGTGACATTTTTAAAGAAAAATAGGCTTATTCAGGTTATTCCACTCAGTCCGTGAAGCAAAAAACTGAGTCAAATTCACATGGAGTTGATAGTCTGACCTCAAAATCGTCCCAAGTTCTTTTTATCACTGACTAATAAAAATTCAATCCCTCAGAACTGATGCTCATGTTAGGACTTACATGCTTCATCTCTTGGAGCTGATCTGTGTTTGTTACAACTCTTGTCTGTTGTTGTTACCACAGGTTCCATCTCTCGCTGGGTGCTGTTCTGTGTTTCTTTCTGCTTCTTTGCTAGTTTCCTTTTATGTTTTCAGAAGATAAAGACAGTTTAGTACTTTGAATTTAACTTTATCAAACAACCATCTTATCAAACAATATTTGGTGATGAAAGGGATGTCAGCACACGAAGAAAGAAAATCTCAGTGCGTTGACAAGCATCCTTTAAATCTGAAACTGCAGCTACTTTTTTTTGTTTAAAGACATCAGAATTAATTATGTAAAACTGACATTCCGATGTTGACTATTCTATTATAAACCATCCAAGTATTGTCTCTGAACTCATGTTCAAAAAGCATGAATAGCTAAATTTCTATAAATACACTTCACGCCGTTATTTCTATTTTTCACAGAAATGTGCAATTTAAAAATTCTTTGCTTCCAAAAGAGACACCAGAAAATCACATTCTTCTGGATTATGTTTGTAAGTTGTCCATCTGTGTACAGACGTCATGCATTAATAACATAGTTGTTTGAAACTTTGATGTAGCTTAAATGGGAAAAATTGAATTGCTCCTTCTAGCCCTTTAGAAATGCATAGATTTTATTCAGGCACGGTAATATTTTTTTTAAGACAGGGGAATACAATTGCATTCTTCAGCCACTTTTCTGCACCATTTTAACATGGAAATGCTGTCACTTCACTACAGCACTGCAGCTGTTTCCATTCTGTCTTCTGCTCCCATACATGTGAACCATTTATGGTTATCCGTAAAAAGCACAGTAAACCAATAGCCATTACATTGGTAAAGTATTATTAAATCATTCAGAAGTTCTCACGCAAATGTATACCTTGGTAACCTTATCTTTGAGAAAACGTAAGGGAGATTTTTAACTTGACTGATCAGACAATAATGTGTTAACCTCCCTTTGAACTGTTGATTCATTGAAACAAAAGGGTTCTATAAAAGATTAGCAAAGCTCTCTACCATATTGCTGCCAGGTTGTAGAGACAACATTTCTTTGTGCTTTAATTTTAAAAGAAACTCTTTAATCTGCTCTTCAGTTGTTCCCATTACTTCTCTTGAAAGTGCAAACACGCACAGTGTGACATAGGCAGCAGTAGCCCATGGATTAAACTAAAATGACTCTTCCTGTACAGTATAAATGTGTACGTTCAATTATTTAACATTGATCCACTTGGGGAGACTGACTTTCTGGCTGTTAAAAAAAATGAAAGGGAAAAGAAATATGCTTGGAGGGCAATGCTGCGGCCATTTGAATAAAAATATGATAGTATCATCAAAAAATGCCAGATGCAGCAGTCAGGAATATATCATGTAGATAATATTCAAGAGCAACTAGTTCTGATTTTCATGTTACCACCAAAGCAAACACTTACTTCTTTTAATATTGATCATTTTATGACACACATTGATCTTAATATGACTGAAAATTTTGTGAGTTTACAATTATGCCAATATGAAGTGACACTTGCCTTGTGATCAGAAATTTCACATATTCCTCCCTTTGTTCCTATATTAGCTATATTCCTATATATTGTTAATCACTTGAACCAAAGATTTTCATTTATTTAATATGACTTGCGTATTAATGTCTAAATGCACATTCAGGTGCATGTAGCCGTTATATAAAAATTAGTTTAAAAAATTAATTGCATTCATGTAGCAACTTTTATGACTTCAGGATCTCTCAAAACAATTTGCAGCAATGGAGTACTTTCAAATATACCGTGTAGTTTGGGGTATCAGGGTAGGCTTCTTTTACACATAGCAGTGAGAACTCCAGCTAGCACAAATTATGGCCATTGGTGAATTTTAAGTTTGCTTTTAAAAACTAGGGATATGAGGTAACTAACTTGTTTCAACTTATGTTGCAGGCTTCTCTTGATGCACCTTAATGCTTACTTGACTTACTGATCATAACTTTGTTCTATTTCACATGTTTCTATATAATTGCTTAAATCCAATGTGTTTCCATGTGAAACTGGCTTCACACCTAAGTACATTGTAGTAATCCATGTTCACAGTAGATTGTATTTTCAGTTCAGATAATCAATACCAATAAGTTTTTCTGAATGGCTACAATTGCTTCTATATGTATCGTTTTGTCAAACTGCACAATTTAGTGATTATTGCGAATGTAATTAGATACTTACAATGCCCTCAAAATGATTCTTGAGAACATAGCATGGGTTCTGAGGAGCTTTTCAAGTCACCTTACTAAGAGACTGATGCTCACTTATCATCTCACTCAAGATCTCACGATACTGATCCCACTTTCCAGCTCTTGACCCATTGCCCTGGAGGCTATAACTACACAAGTGAACATCTAAACTCTGCTTAAATGTTTCAAGAGCTTCTAACTCAATCAGCCCTTCAGGCAGTGGGTTACGGACTCCCACTGCCCTTTGGGTGAAAACTTTCTCCTCAATTCTCCTCTTAGCTTCCTATCTCTTACCTTAAATGTGTGACCCCTGGTTATTAACCCTAGTACCAATGGACCAAGTACCTTCCTATGCACCTCACCAATGTGCCTTAATCTCATATACCTCTGACAAATCTCCTCTCAATGTTTGCTGCTCCTTGGAAAACAACATCAGCTGATCCAGACTTTATTAGTGACCCTCCAACCAAGCAGCATGTTGGTAAGTCTCCTCCTTCCGTTTCGAGATGGAAATCCCCCGTTTTCATTTCAAGTGTTTATAACAGAAAGCTTCATAGCACTCAGTCCAGCATAGCTCAGAGCAACCTTTCTCTCACAATCTTTTGCTCTTCATCTCATCAGTTATGTGACTAGGCTGTTGGTTCATATGATACCCTAATTCAGAATTATTCCTATCATGGGATTCCTTCTCTTGCTTTTTATTTCCACCCAGACTGATTCAATGTTTTGGTCCATAGTGCCAATAGCATTTTTTAATACAGCTTTGATGTCATCTTTAACCAATAAAGCAACTCCATTTCGTGCTCCTTCTTGTCTATCCTTTTGGAAGACTAAATACTCTTGGACATTTAGCTCCCAGTCCTGATCTTCATGTAACCACGTTTCAGTAAGACCCACCAGCTCATTAAGTTTTTTCTGAATATTCGTGCATTTAGGTGCAAGGTTTTTCAATAAGTTATATTGCTTTGTCTTTCTCTTTTAATGTTTTCGTCTGCACTATGCTTTCCATACTCTTCATCTTTGTTTTATTATTCCTGACAACACTGAGACTCACCTCTATCAGTTAATCAAACTTCCAACTCGCATTTTGATTCTTTATAATTACTTCCCTCATGCTGCCTGTTTATTCTCTTAACATCTACCTTCTGCTCACTTTGTGACCTGTTGCTTTGGTTCCCACCCTCCTGCCTAATTTGTTTAAATCCACTCGAGTTGCACTAGCACACCTCCCCACCAGGATGTTGAGGCCACTCCAGTTAAGATGCAATCCAACATTTTTGTACAGGTCCCACCTGCCTTAGAAGAGATCCTAATGATCCAAAAACCTGAAACCTTCCCCCCGCAACCAGCACTTTAGCCACATGTTAGGTTGTACTATCTCCCTATTTGTTACCTCCCTACCATATGGCACAGGGAGTAATCCTGAGATTATAACCGTGGAAGTCCTACTTTTCAACTTACGGCCTAACTCCCTGAATTCTCCACGTAGAATGTCTCTTTCATTTTATGTCATTGGTACAAATGTGTGCCACGACCTCTGGCTATTCACCAGACCCCTTCGGTATGTCCTGAGCATGCTTGGAGATATTCTTGACCCTGGCACCAGGGAGGGAACACACTATCCTGGAGTCTCGTTTGCTGCCACAGAAACACCTATCTGTGCCTCTAACTATTCAGTCCCCAATTCCCACTGCTTGATTGACTTTGACCCACCCTGAAGTACACCAGAGCTAGTGTGGTGCCATTGTTCTGTTGTCATCCCCGAATGGGCTGTCCCCCCAAACAGGACCTAAAATGGTATAACAAGGTGTAGAGCTGGATGAACACAGCAGGCCAAGCAGCATCAGAGGAGCAGGAAGGCTGAC
>JAHRHZ010000088.1:15368084-15424072 GCA_024137785.1 Ginglymostoma cirratum | reverse complement strand
TAAGGGATAGTAGGAACTGCAGATGCTGGAGAATGGGGTCTAGGCCCAAAATGTCAGCCTTCCTGCTCCTCTGATGCTGCTTGGCCTGCTGTGTTCATCCAGCTCTACACCTTGTTATCTCAGATTCTCCAGCATCTGCAGTTCCTACTATCCCTAAAATGGTATATTTGTTCAAGAGGGAGCAACCACAGGGTCGCCTGCACTGACTGCCTGTCCCTTGTGACCATCACCCACCTATCTGCCTCAACCTTGGGTGTGGCCACTCCCCTGAAATTCCTGTCTATGACCCTTTCGGCCTCCAGCATGCTCTTAAGTGTGTCCATCTGCTACTGCAGTCAATAAAAGCAATCTGTTCAGAGCTGTGGCTGTACACACTTCCTGCAAATGAAACCATCCAGGACAGTTGAACTCTCCTGGAGTTGCCACATGTCACAGGTAGATGCTCCTGACAGCCATTTTCACCTTCTAGTTATTGTTTTGTCCAGAAAAATATTTATGTATAACCCCCCCTCCCTTATTTTATTTGGCTTTAGTAATTAGGCGGTCAGCAGAAAGGAGAGCTCACTCCCTGCCTTGCAGACAGGGACAGGAGATGCTGATGGACAGTGGAGTAGAACAGCCTTTTTTCCTACAGACCATCACAGGCTACCAAATTGTAGACCAGTTACTTGCTGTGTGCCTGCTGAAGTGGGACACCCACACTGCTGGGAGGAGATCAATGATCCTGTGCTCCACAAGGGTAAGCACCACCATCTTCCCTGTGCTACCTCACACTCACAAGACCACTTTTAACTCTGTCACAGCATGCAACTGTCACTAACACATGCACTATATTCATTCGACAGTTTCATCCACCTCAGCCTCTCAAACTACCAACCCTTCCTGCCTCTGCATTTCTTATTCATTCACTGCAGCCTCCTCACATTGCTCCTTCTCATGCATTGACATTTAATGCCTTTCCATGCACTTCCATCAAACTCACTCACTCTTTTAGTCTCATTGCAGGAACACCTGGGCCATCCCTTGGACTAATGTTTCCATAGCTCTCCAAATGGCCAATGTATAATCTCTGAACTGGTTCCATTTGACCCGAAGAACCCACTGCAGCCTAGTTCCTGAACTGCGAGGACACAGGTCCCAGACTCTGGTAGGAACAAATGCCTGATAACTATGGATAACTAACTGAAATAGAGCAAGACGCTTGACTGACTGAAGCAGCAACTACTGACTGAAAATTGTCTCCTTTCGCTCCTTTGTTTTCACACATGGCCCTTCACTTGAAGCTTATGAAGCACGTTTGCTGTAGGTATAATGATGACAGAAGATGGTGACACACAGTAACATGTCTACCTCCTTGACTGTTTAATGGTCCTGACCATTACAGGATGCCCATCTCTCCCTTTCTGCTAAAGCCCAATTTAAGCCATAAAGGCTGGCAAGCTGTAACTTAGCACAGAAGGCCCTGAGAGCTAAGGCAGCAATGTGGCCCATACAGTAGCTGGCATCCCGTACGTCAGTGAGTGTGCACTATGACAGTAATGTGAAACAGACTGAGGCTGGCAGCACCCAAATAAGCACAAAGTGAGTGAATGCTAAGATTATTACCTTTTTTTAAAAACATTTTGTATTCAGATTTTATACTAAAAGTAAAATATTCATTGTTCTCTGGCAGTGACAGTTCTTCAAATTCTTACTTAAAGACTTGAGCACAAATACCTTGGCTTTCACTGCAACATATTTCTGAAGTAGTGCTGGTTTCTGAAGTATTGTCTTTTGAATGAGATGTTAAACTGAAACCCTGACTGTCCCCTGAGCTTGACAAAAAATGCTCACACTTTGAATAGGTATCTATTCAAAAAAGAACTGACGTTTTCCCAGCCACCATCAGTTCTGAGGAAGGGTCACTGGACCCAAGACATTAACTCTGACTTTTTCTTCACAGATGCTGCCAGACCTGCTGAGCTTTTCCAGCAACTTCTGTTTTTATTCCTGATTTACAGCATCCGCAGTTCTTTCAGTTTTTATCTGTTATTTTCAGTGTCCTGGTCATATCAACCATGGAACCACAATTATTAAACCAGGCTATTTGACGTTATCATATTGCCATTTGTGGAAGTAGGCTTTGTGTAAATTGTCTGGGGTGTTTCCTATATTACGCTAATGACTATACTCAAAAAGTGCTTCATTACTTGAAAAACTCTAAGTGTAAATCTTCCTTCTTTTTTCCGAAATTGTCAGGCATAATCATTAGCTTCCAAAGCCAGGCTTAATTGGTAGTGATGACCTGCACATTCAGTTCTGCCATCAGGTGTGTTCCGGCAATGCAAATTGGCTGTAACGTGACTGACAAATAGGGGAATGCTATTTCTAAAACACAAACTTGTGTTGGCTATAACGTGATTCCATCAGTGCGTGGAGAAGTACACGCTGACATCATACAATTGTTTCATGGGCTTTGCCGTGAATATGTACAATGTTAGCACCGAAAGAGTTTCCACGCCGGCATCACATGATCAGTTTGCAGGCTTTGCTGTGAAGTGCCTTCTGTGGGAGGTACTGTATAACCTCCTCCCCCATCAAATCATCTTGACACTTTTTCAAGGTAAAGTGTTAAATTTACTTTTATTATTAGTTAAGAATTAAACATTTAACCAAGTTGTGCGATCCTTTGTGTCAGGCTTTTGAGTGATTTTTGAGCGATTTTGAGTGATATTCTTTAGGTAGCCTGCCCCTAACCCTACTTTTCCCATGGGCCCCGTTACTTCTATAGCTTGATTTTCTATAACGCGATGTTGCACAGGAACACATCCATCATGTTATAACAGAACCAACTGTATTTTCAAAAGAGAATCATTGACTGTATTTTGCGAAAAGCTCTCAAACAGCTCCTAAACTTCAGAAGTTAAGCATAGTTATTTACAATTCATGTCTTGTCGACATTCTTTCATAAGAATCAGTCTCACATTAGCGGTTTCACAATTAACAGTTATATTCATTGTTAGTAAAGAACTGCAAATTGGTTGTGTCAATCCCCTGCCGGCTTAGTTCCTTATTTTTCTACAATTCTCAGAGATAAAGTAATTGCAGGCTAGTCCCATCAACCATCGGTTTCTCAATTTTCTCCTTTCTTTCTTTCCCGATCACTACATTCAGTTAGCACATCTACTTGAACCTCAGCCTCAGCCTTCTGATGTATAGGATATGGAACTTCCTTACATTTCTCTTGTGAAAATTAATGCAAAAAAAATTAAATGAATCAGCCATTGCTTGGTCTTCCATGACTATATGCCCTTAAAATGTTTCACTGGTAACTAGTTTTTTAACCTCATTAAACTTCTCCAGTAAAACAGCATTAGTCACAAACTGCACACAATCCCTCTTGTAAATTCTCCTTGTGCTTTGATGATATGTCGTATGGCCACATTACATGTAATGAAGGTCAAGACAAGTGTATGGCCTGTTCAAATTAACATATTTTTATTTTATAAGTTTTAATGAGATAATTTAGACAGCTACCTTTACACGCATCAAAATATTTTGAAATTCTAGGAAACACGGCAGAAACTTCATTTAATGAAGGTCAGTATGTGATTAGGTTAAGAGCAGCTTTTTCACTGCATCTAATACATTACCATTTAACCAATTGTTTACTTTCAGAATGAACTGACATCTTCTTTATTTCAAATTCAACACTATAAGTTGATTAATATGTTTTTTGGCTCAATGCAAGTGACATCGAGTTTTTTAGAGGATTTCCTGTCATGAGGCTCATTAAAATTTCCCGCTTTATCTTATCAACTGTGCTTCATTAACTACCTACTCCACCCTGATGGTGCCTCTCACGTCCGACTCCAGCTCCTTCTTACCACGCCTGTACATCTTCCTGACCACATTAGCCCTAGTCCCTGAAGCTGCTGGACTGACTGGACTACACAGGCATGGACACTCTGACTGAGAACACACTGACCAGATGCCTGCCCATGGCCAATCCCTGGGCTAGAATGGGAGGTTGACTTACTGTGCTGGAATCCCCCCGACTGCATTGCGCCTCCATGGACTTTGATGAGGACTGCACCGTGAAGACTCTGAGTCATGGCAGTTTGCTTGCTGTACACAATGTGTTGGCTATGTAAGTCCAGGTGTGAAACTGATATAACACACTGCCGTACAGCAAGATATATGTCCCCTTGACTCTGCTAATTGGCATGGCATGGCAAGGCAAGATGTGGATCGTACAGGTATAAAGGTAGACAGTATGTGAGTGAGCTTTAAGAGAACAAGTGGGTAGTCCTGAAATGCAGCTTAGTCCAATCTGAGAGCTGGGTGCCTGTCCCTGCGTACACTGGACTCCTGCCACAGCCTTTCAATGCCAGTTTCTGATGCAGCCTACAATGCAAATCTCTACATCCTGAGTGGCATACAAGAGTATCAGGGAGGTTACAATGGTGAAAGATGCTTGTGAGGAAGTGACAAATGCAGGATACCAATGTCCATAGACAAGAGGTGCATGTAACTGGGTGTCCATGGATTGTGCCCTGAGATGGTGTTTGGTCCCAAGTAACATGGAGGTCCTTTGGAGCAAGTGGTGAGCTGAAATCAACAGGTACCCCCTCTGATTTCCATGTTCTGTATACTTGACCTCCAACTTGTCGGGCATGTTTGAGGTGAGTTGAACCATCAATAAAGCAATGTAACCAGCTTTAATTCCCTTTCATTACCAACTTGGCACTGCTGAGCCAGAAACACACCGCTCCACTTGTCCAAAGTATAATAATGGTGCACAATGCTTCTGATGTCAAGATAAGCCTCCTGGACTTCTCATCTGATGCTTGCCATGGCTTGTAGGTCCATGTAGATTTTCTATTTTGACAGAGGGTTGCCTTTGATTGATCAATTTTTCCAGGACACCTTAATTTCAGTGTTTTGATATAACTCCCATAAAGAACATGGCCTTAAGAGGAGGGGTGAAATATTTTGGCAACTATGGATGACCTGAATGAAACACTTTCCCTGAAGTCTCTTCGTGTTCAAGTCAATTAAAATGATGCAGCATTTTAAAGGTCAAGCTGTACCCAGATTCCACAGGAGAGGTTCCTGCTGCTGAATTCCTGCTTGTGGCATGGGGGAGAAGGCATTTCAACCTAAGGCACATACCAAGTGCAGGCAGGTGTGACTGGGGCTGAATTCAACTTCTATACCCCCAATTTCACACAGCTAACTGCATAATGCCTTGAGAATTCTAACAACTTGATGAAAACATACAAAATTAAAGAGTTACTTACAATTTTTAAAAAATTATTTGAATTACAATGTGCAGCATTTTGTTCCAACTTCCTATTGTTTTTTTTAAAGTGCTTTAACTGGGGACTATCATTGTACAGTAGTATCTCTGAATGCACCTACCTCATATGTATGCTATCACTTGAAAGTGTCATCTGAAATATCAGTTCCATCATCTATTGTCAACCCATCATGCTTTGTTTGTTGACATGTGGATTGCATACATTCTGCAAAATAATACAATTCTAAGCTTTCAGCTTCTGAACCTCCCCGAGATGGAAGCTATCCAAAACCTGGTGATTCTCACAATGAGTTGGAAATGGAGAATGGGAAGAGTGGGGGTTGGGGTCACGAATGGAGATGTGTTAGTGACGTTTTCCCCTCAACATTTTCTTGCTGCTCCATCTTGTGTCGCAGGAAAACACTGAACGTTTTGCAAACAACCTCATGTTCTCTCATGAAAGAAGTAAATTGAGCTTCTCTGTCACTCACGTCTCTGAAAGAAAGATAGCAAGAATGGGCAGACGGATGGACACACAATCAGGAGACTGTGTTGGACGAAACATTGAGGATGACTTGTCAAAGGGGATTACAGGAGATAATCTGTGGAGGGAGCCTTGTTGTAGGGTGACAAGAAGCATTTTCTTCCTGGTGGCCATTTTGTGAACAATCTCGCTATACACTGTTTGTGAGACCAATAACGGAGTAGTACTAATGGATAGATCAAGGGTCACAGGATTTTTTAATATGCTGGACAGAACTGATGAAAGCCACCTCATCCACCTTCCCCCCCTCCCCCCAATAGATTCCGCTGAGAAAATTTATATTATACTGCATAAATGCACCAACAGTGTGTTTATAAAAGGACGCTCACAATTCAATAAAATTCTTTCTGAATTGTAGCAAAATCCACAAATAATAGTTCTGCTGGTTCTTGAAAAAAATGTTGCCATTAATTGCAGACATAGTAATGGGAAGCTGCAAGATATCAATGGTGGTAGAGGAATCCGAGTTAAAAAAGGATCTTAGCATTGTATCTACTAAGCAGGAAATAAAGAATGGCTGACCATGGCAACATGAATGTGAACATTTTTGAAAAAAGGACTTTTCTTTTGGTTTAGTCTCTAAGATTTTTATTTTTAAGCAAACTTTCAATGTGCTTTTCAAATAGCAAAACAAAAATGAATTGAAATGATAAATTGTAATGAAAACTTAAAGCTTTATAGTATCCATTATTCACAGGGGAAAGTGTAGTGTGAAAAAATAATTAATTCCTTCAGATTATATTCCTTTGCCTGCTGTTTTAATGGATATTTTGATAAAATGGTAGGCTCAGGAATTTTTGTAACTATTTTAGTGTTCATGATATTAATTCTACAGTTTGAGTTCACATTCATTCCTGTTTTCATAATAATTTATTTAATACAGTGACTATTGATATTTTCCACCTGTTACAGAAGATCCCAATGGTCAGATGCTTAATAATTCAGAGCTAATTACATAAACATGTATTATGTGATGGATAAATTACCTTTAATTATATTCCATTGAATATTTGAAGTCTGTAACTCAGCAATTATCCCAAACTTTACAGCTTCAGTGTGAAAAAGTAATTATGCAAAATGATGCAAAGGGATTGGGAGATAGCATAATAAATTGTTCGAAACATATGGTCCAGAGCTTCCATGAAATTTTGGAACAAATTAAATGTGTTGTGCCCCTTTCTTTGCAAGGAAATGTGTGTATAACTAATTTAGACTGGCTTTATGTAAGACCATGCAAATCGTCTTATTTATTTGAACAGTTCTCAAAATGCACGTCTGAAACCTCTGTCGGTCATTTTGTTACATGGTTTCCATCTCCTGTTGCAAAAATGTCACTTGTGAAAGCTTTTTGCATCCATGTTATTTTCAATCTGGGGTGTAATATCACTGTAAGACAGATGCAATAAAGCCTCAAGTCTGTCGCTATTGGCATAAGTGAAATTTAGTAATAGTTGTTGGTTAGTTTTTCTCTTACTCAGGCCCGAACTCAACTAATGTGTTTATATATTATTAAACTGATTACACCTAAAAACTTTCAGATGCCTGCTATCCACCCCCAACCTCTATGGATTCAAGGGGACTGCTCGATTGCAATGGCCTTTCCAAAGCGCTGGTCCAAATGATGTTGGAAAAGGGGTAACAGTTAGAATGGGATCCATATGTGACACAGAATGGAGAAACTTGCCATTAATTCTACTGAGGTTGTGGTAGCTATGTGTGTTTCAGGCAGGTTTTTAATGTCCTAGTTTAAGTAATACAGTTCAATGGGAAAGTTTGCTGTAAGTTCCTTTCAACAAGGACAGAGCAGAACAGCAAGAATTTTCATTGCAATCCAGCAAATCTTGTGCCAAAATGTCATGTGGGTTGAACTGTACAATGTTAGGTTGTCTTACCTTTTACAAAAAGCCTTTTATAATTAATATTGCAAATGTTCAGGCTGTTCATTCACACAGCTGACATTTTAACTAACTGTTATCAGCTCAGGCTTGGAGAGCTGTTGATCCAGGAAAGGGATTAGAAAACATTTGGAGTGTAAACAAATTGCACTTTGTGTTTGGTGACAGACCATTTGCTTTCATAATGCAGAACCCATTCCATTACTTTTAAAAGGTTTCATGCCATGTTTTGCGACAGATGCAGTTGGGCAATTGACTGTGACAGAAAGGAGCTGGAAGTGGACAGCAGGGTGTAAGCACATTGAGCACATCATTGAGGAAGATGGTCTAAAGAACAGCAATGGCAAAGAATAAAAAATAATGTCTCTTTTTTCAAAAAAATGTGTGCCCTGTTGTGTCTCCACGGAGTTCAGTAAGAGGCTATCCTATTAAAAACAATTATTCAGTAAAACAGATGTAAGAAAGTGAATGTGGGTGCTAAAAAGTCCAATGATAACAAAGGAAAAGGTTGGAAACTGAAAGTAGGAACAGCTTATAAGTGCAGAAATGGAAAATACACTCCAACTTAAGCAAGTCAAAAAGCTGAAAAAAGAGAGTCAATGAAATGTAAATTGTTGAAAATACGAGTGTATTGTGATGAAGTAATTTGGCCTGATTTGGTAAACATAAATAACATAGAAACATAGAAAGTAGGAATAGGGAGTAGGTCATTCAGCACTTTGAGCCTGTTGTGTAATTCATTATGATCATGGCTGATCACCCAACTCAATTGCCTGTTTCTGTTTCTTCCCCATATCCCACTGAACCCTTTGGTCCAAGTGCGATATTCAATTCCTTCCTGAAATCATACACTGTTTTAGCCCTGACTGCTTTCCAGGTTAGCAAATTTCACTGGCTCACCACTCTCTGGCTGAAGAAATTTCTCTTCATCTCAGTCCTAAATTGCTTATCCCTTATCCCTGGTTCTGGACTCCCACGTCATTGGGAACATCCTTCCTGCATCTACCCTGTCTAGTCCTGTTAGAATTTTACGGATTTCTATGAGATCTCTCCTCATTCGTCTGAACTCTTGTGAATATAATCCTAACGAATTCAAGCTCTCCCCAGATGTCAGTCACCCCTTCCCAGGAATCGGTTTGGTAAACCTTCACTGCACTCCCTCTACAGCAAAAATACCCCCCCTTCCTCAGATACAAAGACCAAAACTGCACACGACATTCTAGGTGTGGTCCCACCAAAACCCTACATAATTACAGCAAGACATCCTTGCTCCTGTACTGAAATCCTTTCACTGAAGATCAACATACCATTTGCCACCATCACTGCCTGCTGCATCAATATGCTTGCCTTCAGTAACTGGTGAATGAGGACACCCAGTTCTCAATGCCCACTCCCCTCTCACAACTTATAGCCAATCAGATCTGCCTCCCCGTTTTTGGCACCAAAATGGTTAACCTCACATTTATCCACAGTATATTGCATCTGTAATGCATTTTCCCCTCACTCAACTTGTCAAAATCGTACTGAAGCCTCGCTGCATCCTTCTCACAGCTCACCCTCCCACCTAACTTTGTGCCATCTACAAATTTAGGAGATATTACATTTAGTTCCCCCAGAGATCAAAACTACATGCATTATTTATTCTGTTTTTACAAACAATCGCGAAGATTGGATGATGCTGAAGATAATTTGAATGATCTAAACAAATATAGACTAAAAATAATATGAAACACTGTAATGATGGTTACAATTTCATAATTTTCTCATACATTATAAATTCTTTGAAATTAAATTTATATATTAATTTGGCAATTTGTTTATACGTTACACAACAGTTGAATTAGCATCATTATTGTAGAATAAATGAGTCAAAAACAAGTAAGTTATAGGAATACATTATTTTGCATTGTAATTAAGAAGGTGAAGGCTTCATACATGGTGTAATTTAATTCATTAGCAATATGTATGGGAAGATTTATCAGAGATAACAAGGTGTGGGGCTGGATGAACACAGCAGGCCAAACAGCATCATAGGAGCAGGAAAACTTGACGTTTCGGGCCTAGACCCTTCATCATTAACTATCTCGGATTCTCCAGCATCTGCAGTACCTTTTATCTCTGGGAAGATTTATCATTTGTCTTCATATTCAACAGAATAAACTATTGTTTTCACATGCTTAATCCACATATATCTGCTCCTGGTTCTGAATAGAATAAAATGGGAATAGACACAAGTTTCCTGCAGTAGCATTTAATACTGTGACCAATTAATGTTTCTTACCTGCAGGCAGGACTGCACAGAAACACTTAGATGAATGCTGCTACTGAGCAGCCATATAATAGCTACAAATCACCATGATGGATATAAACTGGCATTTACAGCAGGAGCATCAGACTGAATCAATCAATCAATCATCGTCCAGCTGTGTACCATCAGAATTAATCAAAGGCATCATTTACATCAGCAGCTCCCAGAGTTTGTAATATTCTATTATAGAGCAAGAAAGAATTGAACAGAAAACCAAACTCTCACTGTGCAGTGGGAAACTATTGCTTTGTCAACCTGTTTTACAATATAGGTCCAAACATGGGCAGCTTACGTGGATTGGCCTTGCTAAATTGCCTGTTGTGCCCAGGGATTTGCAGGCTGGGTGGATTAGACATGGGAAATGCAGGGTTACAGGGATAAGGCAGGGTGTGGGTCTAGGTCGGACCCTCTTTGGAGGGTCAATGCGGGCTCGATTGGCTGAATAGCCTGTTTACACACTGCAAGGATTCCATGTTCTATGTTCAAGTCAGAACTGACCACTGGCAACAGTAAAAGCTAAAAATCTGGTGCATTTATGTTTCCCTATCAACTATTTTCAAAGATATGTTAACCCCTCTAAAATAAAAAAACTCTGGCATTAAAGTAACAGGCATATGAATGCAAAATGAATTCTTCTACTCATATCACAGCTTGAAATGTTTAAATGCAACAGTGAGCAGAGAATACATTGGTGATTGGAAAGGCAGCTGGTCGATGATAATCCCTTAGTTTATTGTTCAATAATACACTCACTGCTACAGAGTTTGCCTTCAAACTTTGAATCAATTAAAAACTCTATAATTAGGCTTCAGCTTCCTGTTCCAATTGCAGTGGAGCCTGTGTCACTATAATAATGAGACTCCAGAGGCTGCTGATCGTAATCATCAGCTGCAGTCTCCCGCTGGAATCCTTGACAGTGTATTTAAAGATGAGGAGAAAACTGTAGAAGACGGGCTGACAATAAAGGTAAGAGAGATCAGTCTGATTCATTTTTAAAATACAGTCAGTGCTTCAGGGAATAAAGGCAAAGTGCCCGTTTGAGCAGTTTGAAGCTGGAAGTTTTTTTCGATACTTGGAAGGTCACAAAATATGATATGGTTCAGGAAATTATATGAAGTGTTTAGTTGATCAAGCATGGCATTACCATCAGGTAAGCAGGGTTAGGGGGTACTGAAATGATTGGATGAAGCTGTGCATATATATTTCGGTTCCCATTTTAAAGACATACAACGTGGCTTTTCACATATTATTGCAGTTGAGTTCTTCAATTGATCAATCACAAAACTTAGAGCAGTCTGAGAAGCCGGGAAATCAAGATAATTGAAGCACTGGATTTTCCCTGCCATTTAAGTAAAGAAGTAGGAAGGTACAAAAAGGAAATGCCACCATGTTGGCATAGGAGTGATATCACAACCTGAAAAGTTTACAGTGACAGCCGACATTTTGGGCTGTACCTTATGCTCTTTCTGGCTAAGCACGTATAGCCTCCAATTTCCTGGAGGGACTTCTGCCATGATACCTATTAAATTTTCTCACCATACCTTACCAAATTCACTTCATAATCAACCTACCCCGCCCATACAGCATCTACCACTTCTGACTCAATTCCTACCTTACTGTGTGCCATTCCCAGAATGACATGCCATTCAGAGGTATCCATCAAAAGGTATCCATCCATTGCACCCATGCCATCTGTAAAAGGCTGAACAAGCACTGGTATTCCAAAGCTGCCCTATTTTGTCAAGGAGATTTGTAAAAGATATCGGACACGGTGAAATGTTACGACAATTCTCCAACAAGATGTGGAGGTTCTGACTGAGGGGCTGGTGCTAAAGAGAGGAGTCCTCTTTCTAGAGGACCGGCAAAGGAGGGCATGCCACCAGAGGTTGGCAGTGTGATCCAAGGTTGTCAACCAAGTCAGTGCCATCTTCATGGTGTGGAGGAATGGGTGGCAGTGCTGTAAGAAGATCAATGACCTTCTCCACTGTGTCAGGGTAAGTGCCACACTCTTCTCTCTGGGTCACTCTATCTCTGTAGCTGCACCTGCCTCCCACCAAGACTCGTGCTCTGTCACTTTCATTATTGCCTGCAACATCTTCGCTCTCACTGTCCCCAGCTCTGTAATCTCCCACACCACTCACCCTGCATGCCTTGTGAGCAGCTTACTCAGTCACTGGGGCCACCTTGCCACCTTTCTCCCACTAGCACTGGGTAATAGCTGTGCCATCCCCTCACTCCTTTTCTTGTGCTTCATTTATACAAATAAGGAGTGTGATGGAAATGTCCCCCACTTGCCTGCTTGAGTGGATTATCAACAGCGCTCAAAAAGTGTGACACCACCCAGGACAAAGCAGCCCGCTTGATTGACACCACATTCACAAGCATCCACTCCCTCCACCACCGATGCTGCTGTGTAGAGCAGGGTGTATATCTACAAGATGCACTGCAGAAATTCACCAAAGATCCTTAGATAGCTTCCTCCAAACCCATGGCCACTTCCATCTAGAAAGAAAAGTGCAGCAGATACATGGGCACCCAATCAAATGCAAGTTCCCCTCCAAGCCGCTCACCATCCTGCCTTGGAAATACATCACCATTACTTCATGACATCTAATTTCCGAAGAAGCGTCCCAACCCGAAACATCAGCTTTCCTGGTCCTCTGATGCTGCCTGGCCCGCTGTGTTCCTCCAGCTCCACACTGTGTTATCTCAGACTCCAGCATCGGCAGTTCTTACTATCACCATTACTTCACTGTCGCCGGGTCAAAATCCTGGAATTCCCCACCTAAGGGCATTGTGGGTCTACTACATCAAAGGATTGCAGTGGTTCAAGTAAGTGGCTCACCACTATTTTCTAAAGGGCAAGAAGGGATAGGTAATAAAAACTGGCCCAGCCAATGACCAACGTCCTCTGCATGGGTGCACAGCCATTTCGATGTTCCACGCACAATAATCCGGTCAGCGCACCGACCATGACATTGACTTCCAATTCCACAAGTTACTGCTGCACACGTGCCTTGCAGCTTGGAAGAAAATTCAAGGGAATGCAGCCACTGACACCTACATTCCCCTGAGTAAACAGAAAAAGAAATTACAACAGAAAGCAGCCCCTAAAAGGGGCTTGGCTAGACCATTACCCAACATGAGGCTCCTCTGCTCCTGCAAGGAGAGAACGCTCACCCCCACAGAAGAAGACTGGAATCACTCCTGTCAGATGCTGAAACCCACCAACACAGTAGGTACCACTCTTCACTCCACTGCAGCTCTCATGGTAACCCTATTGACGGTACCATCCACTGCACACCACTTCTAATTATTGACCACAACACCTCCTTTCTCTTTATTTGCAGGTACTGTCAGAATGTCCACTACCTCTGCAGTGAAAAGGATGGCTCCCTTATAAGCCACGTCTCCACCTCTGAAGATGAGAATACCAAATCCTCAAAGAAAGCATCAGCAAGGCTGCATCCTGCACCCTCCCCCAGCTCAGATACTGATACCTTGCTGCGAATTTTTGTCTTAGAAAGTGTAGGATCACAACCCGGTGAGCAGCTCACTGTGACAGCTCTGCAACCTGCTCGAGGGAGAAACATGCCAGACCACTGGCACCCAGAGGTCTGCTAGAGAATAAGCACCTTCTCAGCTGCCAGAGAAGCGTACATTGCTGTACTCCATCCCCCAGCCATTGGTCCTCAGGGTCAGAGGTATGGTGACAGGAGGATAGGGAATCTGACATACATTCCAAGTGCCCCTTCCTCAAAACGAGACAGGGCAATGGTACCCAGCCAGGAACCACATAAATCTCCAATCAGGCCAGGCTCTCCATCATGCACCCTGCCTACCCCTTGGAAGTTCATGCTGTGGACAGTCACTTAGCATCTGGCATCGAGACCTTTGGCATGTCCGAACCATCCAGACACAAGTGCTCCTGAAGTCACCCCACGAAACCTCCAGGGCCAACTGGTCACACTGGTGATCATGCTCCCTCTATCAAAGCTGAGGAACCAGGGACTGCGCTAAAAGGAGGAAGAAGAAAAAGTGAGATAACAAGGTGTGGAGCTGGATGAACACAGCAGGCCAAGCAGCATCAGGGGAGCAGGAAAGCTGATGTTTCGGGTCCGGACCCTTCTTCAGAACTGGTCACTGGACCCAAAACATTAACTCTGCTTTCTCTCCACAGATGCTGCCAGACCTGCTGAGTTTCTCCAGCAATTTCTGTTTTCGTTTCAGCTTTCGAGCATCCGCAGTTCGTTGTTTGTTGCTCGCACTTTATTGCTAGTTCTTTGTCACTCTGTGTAGCCCCAATGTCATTGCTCCAACATGAGGTATATCTTCATGGTCATCTATGATATTTCCAAGAATAGATGTTTGAGTTGAGAATCTGTTGCATCGTCTGGAAGCAAAAGGAATAAGGTGTACAGAATAAGCTGTTGACACCTTTGGTCCTCATCCTACAACATCCCCATTCTTTCCCAGCCTAGGCATGCAATAACCTTGGTGTGAATGAATAGGTCAGTGATGTCTAGGGCAGGGAGGTAGGTGTATAACAAACAGGGGGCCAATGCATTAGGAAGGACGGGGTGGGGCAGGGGTAGGATTAGTGCAGGTCTGTGTTTTGCACAGTGCATGTGTCTGTGTGTAATGTTCTTTCCCTTTAAACACCTTCACATCAGAGGATGTTGCAGCTCCGTCCCTAACAGGTCAGGACACCTATCCCACCCATTTCACAGTCATTTTCTTCTCCATTGCGCACTTTCGATTACTAGTGTGACGGATGGCGACCGTGAGTGCTCTCCAGTGAATGGCTTCCTGCCCCTGCTTCTACTTGTCACTGAGCCACCAAGATCCTTTCCCAATTGCCCTTGCTATAAATCCCATTGGCTTTGCAGCTCCCCAGGTCCTGACCCAACCTGTCCACATGAGTTTGTACCTGCTCACCGGCATCGGGCATATGAGATGACCGTGCCAGGTGTAGCCATCTAATGACCTGCCCTTGAAGCCATGGCCCCCTTTGAATCAATGCTTTACCATATCCCTCTCCTGCAGATATTGCTGTCCACCCCACCCCCTTTCTTCTCCAGCTCCCAGGCCCAAGTCATGATGAATAATTCAAGTCTACTTCTTACAGTTGTAGCCCCCTTGTTCCCCACCATCACTCCCATTTCCTCTTGATTTCCACAGAAGGACCCAGTGCATTCTCCAAGGCCCACCTCTTTGAGCAATCTAACTGGACAGTCCTGGATGAGAAGTGTCCAGCTGGTGGTTGTACATTTCCCCCATCACATTAACCCTATCACCCTGGACCGTCCATTATGAAGCCATAGGACTCAATTCCAGGACTGCAGAAACACGACCCCCAACCCTTTACCCCAAAATGAGATCACTCCAATGGATGCCAGAACGTGGCCAAGCGCCTGGATTAGTACAGGAGGCTGCCCTTGGCCTACTGTACCTCAACCCCAATGACTGAAGGCTGTCTCCATGGACTTCAATGAGGATGACTAAACCACGACTTGGAAACATGGCTGCCTGCTTGCTGTCCATGCAGTGTGATTGCCATGTGAGCTACTGTCACATGGTGCAGGTGATAGCTTGATGTAGCACGCTGCTGCATAACAAGATGCACACCACTTTGACTGGGAACTGCTGTTCAGCAAGGCAAGCTGCCTAGTTGTGTGACTGCACCGAAGTCATGGTAAGGCAAGGATGGGAGAGTGTGAGCATGCATGTAGGCGCATGTGAGCTTGAAGGGAGCAAGCAAGCAGCCTGAGATGTAGCCTGGTCCAATGCATGAGCTCGGTCCCTGTCCTTGCATGCACAGTGTCCCTGCTGCAGCCTTTCAATGAGAGTTACCAGTATGCCCTGAAATGCAGATCTGTGCTCCCTGAGTAACTTGCATGTGTATTGGAGGTGTGCCATGATAAGTGTTAGTGATTGGAAAAGTTGTGATGCCAATGTCTTTGGAAGAGAATAGGATGTGGGTGGCACCCATTGAGCATGCCTTGAGATGCTGTTTGGTCATACACGACATGGAGGTTCCTTTTGTAGAGCCATGGAGTCTCCCGCTCTGATGTCTATGTTGTGTTTTTGTGACATCTGTCTTGTTTGGTGATTTTGGTATGATAGAAAGCTGAATATTAATGAGACAATTTAGGGCTGTTAAACACATTGTTAATAAGCAATAATCCACCTCAATTGGCAATTCACTGCTGACTAGCAAGAAACTTGCCTCATCACTTTTCAAAGCGTTTAAGATGGAATAAGATGCTCCCTGTGTAAACGCCTCTCTGGACTTCTTAGCTTCTGTCACAAACTGCGCTATTGCCCATGTCCCTCAGATCCATACAAGATTCTGCCCAGAATATATTATTGCCTGATTTCTACTTTCTTTTTATAACACACAATAATATGGGGTTTTGCCCAACAAATTGATTAATCAGAGATCACTGTAAATGATTTCAAGGAAATGTCAAGGGCAATTAAGAGTGGGCAATAAATGCTGGCCTTGCCATCCATGCTCTCATCTCATGAAGAAATAAAGGATAAAAAGTTGCCCAAGGTTGCCCAAGATGGAAATATTTTCAACTTTAAAGCTGAAACTGAAGATAAAAGTTGAATAAATTGAGTATAAAACCAGAGTGCAACTCAACAGTAAAACAGGGTGAAGACACTTCCTCCAAAATTCCTGCAGGTTTCAACTTCAAATGAAGTGAGGGTCTGAATCTGAGTTCAAGCTACATTTACACTCCAATTGTAATATCACGAGGATGGAAAATGTTTGCAATAATGCCATTGTCATAGTGAGAATGCAGCCCAAAAGAACACATGGTAACTACTTAAGAAGCATACATCATTTTCAACTCATTCATTTTTCTATTATAAGAGCTCAGCGTGGCCTCTGACATTGCTACCTCTCTTTTTGGATTGAAAAGATTGGAGTTTTCAAAATGAAGTGACATGAATTCCATGCAGACTTCAAACAGAACATTCATCCCATTTTGGAGTATGAATCCCAGCAGTACCTGTCAGGAAACCTCTGCATGTATCTTTTTGCAATCAACTCGGGCCTTTGCATTCCAATAGGAAAATGAAATGTCGTCAAGCCTCAGGTTGGTCAATGTTCTTGCATGTAAAATGAAATGCTGTACCAGAATGGTGGCTGTCATATGAAAGGACACAAGATCTGTAAGGTCAAGCTTCTGTACTGTTTTGACACTCCTGCCACAAGTCAGATAAGTTAGAAACATGCCAACTAAAGCAATAGTAGAGCGGATTTTACTTTGGAACTTTGCCTTACTTATAGTTATTCAATAATTTCAAGTATAACTCATGGGGGATTAAAGCACTTATTTGCCCAATTCACCTAAGGTCATCAGACAATTTCAGTTAGTTGAGTTATGTTGCTGTACACCATGTTGCTGCAGATTATAGAACAATGCCAATGCACAGTGAAAAAGATACTAAAGATATATTCCCTAACAATTTCCAGCGCAAAAGTAATTTGGTTTTGAAATATAAACAAATGGTAATGTTTTTGGTCTAAGATATCAGCCTAGGAAGTACACAATGTGACATTAATGTTTAATATCTTACATGTTCACCTGAAGCCAAACACTTTATCATAAATGTTAATTCATTGAAATAAACCAGTAGATCTCCATAGAATTAGTTTTGTTGATTCTTCTGAAAGATTGAGCTTGATGTTTGTTTTTCTCATTTTTCTCTCTTTGTCTCTGTGTCTCTATTTGACCAGTTGTGTTTCTCTTAACCAATGAGTTACATCTGTGTGATGTCTGCACCTTCCTGCATTCATTGTCTCTGTGTCTACCTGTCTTTCCTTGTTGGTTTTCCTTTCTTGTGAATTTCTGTTCCTCTGTCACTGTAATGTCTGGATGATTATTTGTACTCACTGATTTTTCTCTCACTTGATAACAACGTGTTTGTAGTTGCCTGATTGTTCTCTACCCAGATTTTTCTTGGATGATCTTTGTTTCCCTTTGTCTCTGAGCCAATTACTTCTGTCATCAGGATCTCTGTGTTCTACCAACGCAGTTTCTTATGAAACTATGTTTCCCAATGTACATTCAAGATGAAAAGGAGCTCCTGTGGAGCAGTAATAGTGTTCGTGCCTTTGGGCCAGAAGCTCTGTTCAAGTCCTCTAGCAGGATTTGTTGGCCATGGAAGCATGCTGTTAACATGACCAGACAAGTTGATTGTCAGCCTGTAATAACTTCTAATATGCCCATACAGGACATGGAACTGGGAGATAAATCAAGTCCCAATAAGTGAAGCTTTGGGCTCTGAGTGTCCACTTTGTTCGGCTCAGTGGGGGAGCACTAAAGGGTTGGACACCAGGGAAAGGGGCAGCACCAGACCCTGTGACTTCTATCTCTGCCCTGGTTTGAAAGCAGCTAAGAGGGCCAGAGCCTCCGAGTGAGCCACCCGGAACAAAGTAATGGAAAATTACTTCAATGCTTATCCCTTAAGCTAATTGGATGTTCATGGCTCAAGCCTCAGAAACAAGGATGGGTGAAAAGATAGGCAGATATTTAAGATGCACTGGAGTTCCTGCATATTTGTTCGCTTGTTTAAGTAAAGTTCAACCTTTTTCAGGAAACATTTGTTGGAAATTGTTAAAATTTGACGCTCATGTTTATTAATCATACCAAATACTTCTTGCAATAAAACATTTTTACATTTAGAAAACAGTGTGTAACTCTGGTTGCACCTCCTAGGGAATGCTCCCTGGTTAAAGTTCTGCATTTGGTCAGGGGCCTAGGTCATCCAGGAGCTAGCCACAGAACTGGTAAGAACTTCTTTTGTAATGTCATCAAACAGAGAAGTTCTCTGCCATCTCCTGTATAAGGTGGGTCAGTGGCTGACAGTGATTGTATCTGGTCTGTGTTTGCTGATGCGCCCTGGTTTGGGTGACTACAGATGCCCGCGTGCTGAATATCTGATCCTAATGTTAAATGTTAAAAGAGTTTCTGAAACAGATCAATTGCAGGAAATTCCCTTATGATTCTCTGTAGTTTGGGAGACAATATTATGAATTCAGTTTTTAGGCACAAGGATTGAATTACAACATATAGGATCTAGGAAGTTTGAATCTAGTACAATTATGTTCCCAGCTTACTTTTTCTTGATCATTTATATTATGTTCTCTGCCTCTGGGTGCATAGAAAATCTTCCCCTCCCTCACCATCTTTGTCCTGATTTGTATATTTTGCCGTCCCAATCGCTAAGTGTCTGGAATGGGTTCCAGAAATCTGTTGTCACCATCTTAGCATCTATCAGCATCCATTCCAGTGAGATATTCAATTATTTACCATAAATTATGTAGGCAGGCAGTGTGGAATATTTAGTTATGAGCTGAAGAGACAGCAGCATTGGATTTTGGGGAAGAAGGTAAAATATCCAAGATTAGGTGAGCAGACAATAGCAGGAAATTTCAGCAAACAGCCGAGACTTCTTTTATTTATATCTCAGGAAGCAGAGAGCACCATTAAATTCTAGCAAACAGAAGGGTAATACATTTATTTATACTCCAGTGAACAGACTGCAGTAGAAGGAAAAATGAGCAGCAGAAAACATTTAATATTTATATCTAGGAGATCAGGCAGCACCATTAATTTCTTGGAACAAACACAGCAATATATATTTATCTAAAAGGAGCAGGAGGCCCTACTACAAGAAGTGACAGTTTATTTGTTTATCGGGGAAGAAACAACCACAGCAAAAAAAATTAAGGAGATTTCAAATTTAATATGAAATAAATTTGAGGATGGGGACTTATTTATAAAGTGGATAAAATATATAAGAGAAAAATCATTTGCAATGGTGAGAGAAAACAAACAAAATGGAGACTGTTGTTTGGAGCTTCTTCAAAGTGTCATTGCAGTGATTTCAACCTGCACCTACACTGTCACGGGCAAGCGTTTACACAGGAAAATTGTCTTTCTAAATGGTTGTGTAATATCTTAGCACTGTAACTGGTTGCTATAAAAGTATAACAAGATATCATGACAACAACGGGAAGTGTGTGCACATCCATATTTTAATAATATAAATAGATGGGTTATGGTCCTAATGAAAGAACTATGGAAATAATTTCAAACAAACCAACAAACAATTAAAAGTTAGGATATTTGTAGCAAAGTAAAATGCAAATGTTTGTAAAATACTGTTCACCATCTTTTTACAATTGGTCTATAATGCTTCCTGCTAAACACAGATGATTAAATGCCATAATTGGTATTAGCTCAGACTATGTCCTGAAGCCGCACAATTATCTTATTGTAGTCTATCATTATCTATGATCAACAGCTATCATTATCTGTGCAATGTAAGCATCTTTACCTGTGTTGAGATCATGCCAAAAAGGCAATGAAACAACATTACATGAGTAAGAATAATCAGATTATTTTCCCTGTTAATTTGTTTCCTTAAATCCTAATATATGCCACATTGTTGAACAGCATTTTTCTAGTTAAAAAATTTCTAGGAAATGGTCAGCTCCTAAACATTTTCTAATTCTTGTCTGTTCCAGGACACATGACTGTATGCAACTTCCTTGGGCTACTTCAACTCTGGTCTTGCCCTGTGAAGGAATATTGCATCTTATCCCATCATCTCCTCACATGATGAGGAACTCATACTGAAAGACAAGCCATCATTTGGCCGTGTGTTCATGGAACAGTGTTGTGAGACACTGCATCATCCTTACATAGTGAATATGCATTAAGAATCCATCAGTTCTACTGGATTATTATAGTCCATCTAATTCAGGAAGATTTGCTTCGAAAATTCAGTACTTGTTGGTACACAGCTTTAAAACACAAAGTTGTTTCAAAAAGATCCTTGCATGTCTAAAGTAAATACTGTTCAATATAACTCCAAATCCCATATATGGGCACAGTGGATGACTTTTTGTGGCTAATATTTTTTAAAATAAAGCTGTTTGTGACATGTTTTCTGTAACCTTTGAATTTTATGCAATTATATCACAAATCCTGTGGGAAATCGCAATGGTAGGATTATTTAGCTTTAAAAAACATTCCACAATTGTAAATTAATTAAAACATTCGAATACACTAAACACACAGTTTTAAGAACGTCTTATGCATTTACAATGGTTTTAAGTTCAGCAAATAATTGAGCTATCTACTCTAGGCAGCTTTGTTTGGGCATAAGAGAGCATGGAGACTAGTGAAGGGAAATTTCTACTTGAGCTGATACTTACAGGTAGTATGAGTAGGAATAAGCACTCCTCCTGCCATGCGTGAACAGTTGAAGGGATAAATGATGGGAAAGCGATGAAAGGGAAAAATAAGAAAATAAGTTATTAAGGAATTTGCATAGTAAAAGTCAGGGGATAAGGATTGTACAGATAATGACAGTCACCTTGAAGCTTGTTGCAACAAAAGTGCAAATAACGTCAAAAACTAAATTAATAAATCTATGTTGTTTATCTGTCTAATAGAACCATAGTTTAGTTCTTTCATTTTATTGACAACAGTTTGAAGGGGAATGACAGAAGGACTAAAAGGGACTGCAATGTGCCTTACATTAATGCCTTTGGAAAGCTTGATGTATTTACGGTCATATTATTCTTAAGGATTGTTTAAAAATCTGTCTGAGAATGACCACAGAGATCATGGAAGATGGGGAATGAAACCAATCTCAGACCCAGTCCTGTTACATCTCCCGAAGAAAATAAAGATGGATGATTTTTCATAGAATTGTACAATGCGTGAGGTGAAGACATTGGAAGCAAATGCATTAACCCAAAGAAATCTCAAAGATAAATTATGCATTCGAGTTTGGAAATAACTTACCATTAATAAAATAAAAACAAATTAAAATAACTATTAAATGAAGGATTATTAGGTTTCAAAGTGAAATACATATGTATCTAAGTTGTAAAGATTAACATACTAAAATTTGCCATTCTAACATTTCCCAAAATGTCAAAACTGTGCACTAATCTGTTAAATATGTGCCACGTACTTTAACAATTGGGAACTAGACAGTGTCTGTCATAGGGAAGAATGATGCATCATCTCATTGAAATTCTACTGCTTGTCAGCCCCAGAAATAACATCCTATGAAGGATACACTGATCTACTTGCTGGCTTACTCAATAGTGAATGATGGTTTGGAATTAAGTAGACATGGGGGAGGCAGAGGTAAAAGGAAATAAAAAGAATCTGCACAATTGAGCGGCTTTTCAACGAGATTATATCTAGTGTCAGTCCTGTTATTTCATTTCATGTGTGGTGTTAAAATAGTTTTGAGCCATTTCTACCAGTAACCTTCTGTGAGTTGCATCAATAGCAAACCCTAGAGACACACTGCAAAAATTGATTAAATCGATTCTTCCTCTGCACAATTATCATCACAGTCAATTTATCTTTCATGAGCAACATCATCTGTGATAGAATTTTTCTCCTTAGTTTACGGCACTAAAGCTGACTTAAATAAATGCAAATTCAATTTAGTAGTATTTTGGAAAGTTACAATACCATCATTATTCTCAGAAAACTATTTTTGTACTTCTTGTATCAAGATTACTGCCTTTGTTATCTAACAGAAGGCAGATGAGCACTCAGTGACATGTTGTTTAAAGTACTCCCTCCTTACACAAGGAAAAATAAGAGCTTATCAAAAACATCTTTGATGTTTCATAAGGTGTCTGTTTTATTGTGTTTAGAGAACCTAATTTGTTCTCCTGTTTCCGCTAGGTCATTCCAGTGTCAACAATTGTGACAAACACAGTCATCTTGATTCAAAGAACTGGGTCTATGATAGGCCTGAAAACAGCTTTCACATCATCTGACCTCCAGAAAAGCAGATTACACACTAGAAATGCCTCATTCTTCTATTTACTACACCTTAGAGCGCTCCCCATCAGGGGTACTATCAAGTGATCTGGTCAGGAGGGAGGCCTTAAAATTATTTGAATGCTACATACCTAAACATAAAATATAAACTTTTCAAGCTTTTTATTTTTGTTATGATTTCCATTCTAATGCATCTTTCTGCCATGTACAATTCTTTCAATTGATTTGATAGTAGGTATCATTCGAGCAGGTCTCTGCAACTGCCACTGTTTAATGTGGTCAAGGTGTCGTGCAAATTTCTTTGAGTGGCTTATGTGGCCATTTTCCTACCTTTAACTAGAAGTTAATGCCAATAATCAAGTAGGTATCTCCCTTTGCTGAGAGTTGGCATTAACAAGTCACTGTTGAATCAACAATGGGCATAAACTTAGAGGGCCTTTAGATAAGGCATCACATATTACATTAGTGAATAAGATCTGAGCAAGTGGAGTTGGGTGGACAAACTGGGCTTTAAGGCATAAAGCAAATGTCATAGCAGAAGTGGGAATGGGAATCCCAGAGGATCAGTACAGAGATCACTGTTGCTTCCAATTTATAATGCTGATTTTGACTTAGAAAGTAACAACGTATTTTTTACATTTGCAGTCAAATAATAAATCGGGATGGGAAGTGCATATTCAATATTGAGGTGAGTGGGTAGCAACAAATTACAAGAATGGAGAAGGAAAGATCTCGTTGACGTTTAAGGGATCTCATCAGCTGACAGCAAAGTGAACAACAGAATAACATTGCCTCATTTCAGGAAGTTTGATGAATTGCATGGGATCACATGACATGGCATCAACTGGCAGGGGCACCAGCAGAGTTTTACCAAGAATTAAAGCCCTGGGTGTGGAAGTCACATCCAGAAAGAGTTGTAATGAATTAGGAGCTAGCGGCTCTTGAGCTGATCAGCATCAGGGATGAGGCTTTGGTTGCTGCTGGAGGATCCTTCTCAGACTCCCAGGATTGTAGGGGTCCCCAGTGTAAATCCTGGCTCCAGGTAGTGTTTGGTGCCTCCAAATTTATGATAATTAGCCTGTGTGAATGTGACAGTTGCATTGCCAGGAATTCATCTGTATGTTGGCCTCCTAACCCTCCATCGACAATTTCACCCATAGTGTGCATCCCCATTTATTTGTTAAAGCAAATCTAGCAGGGGTCAACATAAACTAACCACAAAGAAATCAGAGAGAGGTGTGAGCATGCGGAACTAATTCCACAGGGATTGACTGAGGTCAAAATGTAGATACAATCAAAAGGAAGGGAAATAAGTATATGTGGAAGTCTGAACTGAGGGGGATGCCAACTGATTTAGATGAGAAAAGGTAGGTGGAGTCTGAAACAGACCACAAGTCAAGATCTGTTTCTATGCTGCATGTCTTATGTTACTCTACGTAATCCTACATTTGTCACCGTGTAACTCTGGACATCAATGTGACATGTCATCTTGTTCAGCTTAAAAATACATTTTTTTATTTGCAAAATCAGAAAATGTTGCAATACCGCGTAACGATATGCATACAGCAAATTGAGAAACCACAGAGAAATGGCACTATTTCAAAGCCTGGGAGTATCTCCATTATATCACAGCAACTTGTTTTGGTGCAAGCAGCCATGTTTACATTCATGATAATATACCAATGCAGATGTTGACTTTTTCTGGGCTTTTTCCTGGGAACCTTATACACTTTGTGGTTTTAGAAAATAGGATCATTTGGAAAAGGGGCTTTTAAATAAACACAAGTAATTATGCTTGAGTATTTTTTACTCTGTGCATCATTGGGCAAGAAAGTAGGTTTCGTACATAATGAGTAGTAAATTAAGAGAAAGAGACTCATGAGAGATAGAGGGAGTTGAGAAAAATAAGGGTAAGTTTGGGGTTGGCACAAAACATGCTTGTGGATTTTTGTAACTGTAGATTCCATGCTTATTAATACTTTAGCATAATCTTTTTTTCCAAAAAAACTACTATGATAAATTCAAATCCTAAACCTCATAGATTGCAGTGGTACCGTCTGCCTACGAATTTATCTGAAATCAAATCCCAATCTATGTCACTTCGGCTTTACAATTCAGTTCAAATCTTCCTCCACAGTCATCATGTAGGCAGCAAACCTGACTTCCCTCAGGAATTCAACTTTCGATTGTTGACAGATTGGGGTAAAAATAAGTTTGATAAGCAGTGGAGAAAAGGCTTCTATTTGTAGCACTACAACGTGCGATAGGGGTGGGTTGCTGATAGAGGTGAGAAATTAAACCTTGTCAGAATGTTGTCAATTTTCATCATTGTCCTGTCTATAGTGATATAAGAAACAGGTACATGTCTGCAGAAAGAATTTTTAATCTGCCCCTGGAGAGGCCCAATCCTGCGACTATCAATTTATTTTGCTTAGGGGCCATTATTATCCCAAGGAGGCTTTTAGCTAAGTACTTAGTGAGTACAATTGAATGCCAAACACTTTCAAAGTGACATCTTCATCAAGGACAGTGCAAATGTTAAATGGTCATTAGTAGAACTGGCAGCACAGCCGATCAATGATTAAACACCCAGTAAAGCGTGATAGCCAAGGGAAACAACCAGCTGGTTTAACAGCGAACCAGCTGGTTTAACAGAGAACCATTTATCTGTCACATTAAATTGACTTAAAATGTATTTGGTAGATTACACATTAGTGCAATTCAGTCCCAGTTTTGCTTCACACAGACCTTTCTTTTTTTTATCAATTTAAAGACTAAACTATGACTTTGAAGTAAACTGACTACTTGTCTTTGCACATGAATGCTGAGCATGGGCACTGTATTCTAGAAAGAACAAGGGACTCCCTACATTTATTAAATGGGTTAGTCCTAGTAATCTGCTGAACAAATGTATTCCAGTATCCTTTCAGGTGATGAGTGTTATTTTCAAATCAGCCATTAGCTGCTGTGAATCCTGCTCCCAAAGCTATTGCCAGGGTGGACATTTAAATAAATCAATTACAGATATTCAAATTTTGAAAGCCAGCAGCTCTCGTATTTTTTTCAGTGATCCCATTTAGTAGCGTAATGATCTTGATAAAACTTTGATATTCTCTTTCTTTATATATGAGCTACAATACTTTGTTTCCTTGTAAGAATAGTTTGGAAGGGTAAATTCACAACTCTCATTTTCTCAGTGCTGCAGTCCTATCTGTGACCTCAACTCTTACTGAGCACTCCCTGTGTTCAAAGGAAGGGCAGGGTGAAAGTAGATTCACAATATTTGTTACAAGACCGGGTCACATCCCTGAAGTACTGTGGACATTTTTAACTTGTAATTCCAAAATGTGTTTCTTAGAAAAGAAGGGCTAATGCAGTCATGAGTAGCTGCGGAGGTAAATTAAGTGGCTGTCTAGAGAGAGAGAGAGAGAGAGACCAATGGGATGTAACATCTAAAGTGTAAAGAAATTTCAAACAGACTGGACTGTGACTTCTTGTGACTACAATGATGACAAAGGTCTGATGGTCCCCAGTTCAACAGCAGGCTGCCCCTGCTGATTTTGTCCCACTTTAGGTACATTTTCTGATTTTTACTTTGAAGAATATTTAATGACAGGGCTTAAATCAGTTTTAACTCTACTCGAGTGGCTAGTGAGACTGAATGCCTTTGTGTGTACCAGTGTGCTGTGATGGTCACAGTCAAAGAAATAACCTCTTGCTACCGTTTGTTGCAGGTAAAGACTCACACTCTCTCACTCTGAGTGCTGCAAAGCAATTAGAAAGGAAACAGGATGACAAAGGAGTCTCCTTCACCCTGAATGTTTGAATTCAATCACAGTTAAAAAAGAATCAGAATTAGAGAATCTCAACTAAGCTGCAAAACTAATCGTTATGTGGCCGACTGCTCACCGAACACATCAACGTTACCAGTAACCCCCAATGTATTAGCAGTATTCTTCAACTATCTGCTCTCCAAGAACAATTTAGGTACTGAACCCATTATCTTTTTGCTTTCAAACTTTAACTTCTTGGGCTCACCTCTCGTTCATAACCTGTGTGTGTGTATTGTGTTAGTACTTGCTCTTACACAGAGTAATTAATAAACTCAAGTATTTTGATCATTCAAGAATGTGTAGTTAAATTGGCTCCTTTTAAAAGATAAGCTCATTTGGCTCTGGAAGAAAGGTGTCCACAAGGGAAGAGATCTTTCTTAAATTAACCTTGTTTTAACCAACCAAGGGTACGGATGAATAAAGATGCCAGTTCATCCCTTCTCACCTGGAAATTTAACAGTTTAATGCATTCTGTCTGGAACTGTGAAGAACTGGGGACCCTGACCTCGCATCTTCTTGTAAAGTGGCTCTCCGCTGGAAGGGCAGGATCAAATAATTTACTTTGTACTGTTTAACCATAGAGCAATGATCAGTGCCGGGGTGACAATTATTTACAATATATTATTAATCACTTGGATAAGAAAATAGCCAACTTTGCAATGACACAGAACTAAATGGAAAGGCAAGTGGTGAGGATGACACAAAGAATCTGCAAATGGATATAGACAGGTTATATCAGTGACAACAGTTTAGCAGATGAAATAAAATATGGTGAGATGTCAGGTTATGCACTTTAGCAGGAAGAACAGAAGAGCTGAATATTATTTAAATGGAATGTCACACCTGATGAGGTGTCAAAGAAGCTACAAAGGGAGAAAATGTAAACTGAGCCTGTGAGCAATTCAGACAATGAATGTGATGATCAGAAATGACAGCAATCTCGCAGAGAGACATATTTGCATTTTCCCACTCTCAAGAATAGACAGGAGCAGAGGTCAAAAGTGAGCTTCAGCCTGGTCTGCATGTGCTAGTGGTCTGATATCCTCATGTGTGCACTAGTGTGCTGTGAGGGTCACAGCTCTGAGAACAGCCATTTAAATCATGTTTGCACTGCAGGTTAAAATAAAAGGATAATGACTCTCGCTCTGAGTGTTGATGGTCAGCCACATTAGAAAAGAATAACGACAAGACTTTCAATCAACTAACAAAGCCAAAAATCACAAAATCAACTGTTTAACTGCCAATGTCAACACAATTGACCACATTCACCTTTATCAGTGACAATGTTCAATATTCTGCTCTGCACAAACAATTGACAGACTGATCAATATGCCTTTTTTTAAACTTTTTATCTTTCTGGATTTATCTCTTATTTCTATTTTCTGAGCCTGTGCATTACTATTTTTTCGCTTCTTCAGTAAATAATAAACTCATTCTTATGTTAATTCGTGAAAGCTTAGTTAAATTGGCTCCTTTAAAATGCAAGTTCATTTGTGTCTGGGAGAAAGGTATCCGCAAAGGAAAGAATCCTTTTAAAATTTACCTTGTAACAACGAACCAACAGGGCAGGCCAATAACCAAGGGGAACCAGCTCATCCCTCCTCATCCAGGAGCTTAATGGTTCAAGGTATCCTGTCTGGAACTGTAATAAATTGGGGATGCTCGATCTGGGATTGGCCCTCATAGACCAGAAACAGCCAGTAATTTGAACATCAAATGTTCCTACAACAATAAATCACTGATGAATCTGATTGTAATGCTATTAGTTGACTGAAAAACGTTGGTCAGGAAAACGTTATTGCATTCAATAGTATGTTAGATGTAAACAGACAAATGGAGCATCAATATAACGTGAAAAAATGTGAGGTTATCCATTTGCTAGCAAAAACAGAAAGACAGATAATGCAAATTGTGATAGATTGGAAAAGGGTGGCAGGCAGAGTTTGCAACAAAACTAGGTGTCCTGGTACACCAGTCACCGACAATAAGCAAGCAGGTCTAGCAGGCAGTGAAAAAGGTAAATGGTATGCTGGCTTTCATAGTGAAAGGATTGGAGTGCAGGAGCAGGGGAGCCTTGCTAAAATTGTATTGGTCTTTGGTAAGATCACGTCCAGAGTAGTGTGTCCAGTTTTGATCTCCTGAGGAAAGATGTTCTGGCTCTGGAGGGGGTGCAACAAAGGTTTACCTCTGTTGTACTGTTCTATATTCTAATCACCAAACTGATTATTGGGATGACAAGACTGAAGTACAAAGAGAAGATGGATTAATTAGGATTACATTCACTGGTGTATACAGGAATGGGGGAGATCCCACAGAAACCTATAAAATTCTAAAAGAATTAGACAGGGTAATTGCAGGAAGGATATTCCCAATGACCGAGGAGTCCAGAACCAGGGGTCACAGTCTAAGGATATGAGGTAGGCCATTTAGGGCTGGGACTCTGTGTTATTATGTTTTCAATAAAGCTTTTGAATGAAAATTAAAGTAAAACATTAAAAATTTGGAGCATGAATAGACTATTCAGCCCTTTGAGCCTACTCCACCATTCGACATGATCACAGCTGATCATTAAACTCAGTACCCTGTTCCCAACATCTTCCAGAACCTTTGATCCCTTTATTATGGAGAACTATAATTAACTCCTTCTTGAAAGCATTCAATGTTTTGGCCTCAGCCAATTCCTGTGGCAGAGAATTCCAAAGGCTCACTGCTAACTGGATGAAGAAATTTCTCCTCATCTCAGAGGTAAATGGCCTACCCTATCTTCAGACTGTGTCCTTCCTGCATTTACCCTGTCGAATCATGTTAGAATTTGATAGGTTTCTATGAGATTTCCCTCTCATTTTGCTAAACTCCAGTGAACGTAGTCCTAATCAAGCAAGACCCTCTTCATACTTCATCCTAGGAATCAGTCTGGTAAATCTCTGTTGCACTCCCTTCATAACCAGAACATCCTTCCTCAGGTAAGGAGACCAAAACTGCTCACAATACTCCAGATGCAGTCTCATTGAGGTTGTATACAATTTCAGCAAGACAATTGTACTGAAATTCTCTCACTATGAAGGCCAGCATATCATTTGCCTTCTTCATCACCTGCTGAAGACTAATGTCTACTGTATTTGCTGTTCATCAGGTGTCTGCATGGCTGGTAATAGCATTAAAAATCATTTTGCTACAATTCAAAGTTACATTTCACCACAAAAAGAAATGAGTGTATGTGTTTGTAAACAAGTTGAGGCTTTTAAATTGAGCTTGGCTTATTATTCAATAAAATCCTATTTTGACCCAAACAACAGAACCATAAATATGAATGAAAATGTCCAATTGTTGGAAAACTACGCATATAGCAGTCTGGAAATCAATGTACACGTATACTCCTTGGGATGAGGACAAGTCCAGTATTTACATACATGCTGGTTTCCATTAATAGGCACATCAAAACAGGAGTAGGCCATTCAGCCTCCCTGCGCCTGTTCTACCATTCAAAGAGATCATGGCTGATCTGTGGCCTAACACCACATACCTGCCTTTTGCCAATATCTGTAATACTTTTACTTAAAAAAAGTTTATTTATTTCAGATTTAAACTAACAACTGATCAGGCATCCACTATTATTTGTGGAAGTGAGTTCTAAACCTTTGTCACCCTTTGTGTGTAGACGTGCTTCCTAACATCTCTGCTGAAGGGCCTCGCCCTAAATCTCAGACTATGTCCCAGAGTTCAAGAAACTATTTCCATTGGTTGGGGATTCTCTTAATCTACCCTGTCTTTTCCTGTTAATATCTTGAAGATTTCAATCAGATCATGCCTTAACCTTCAAAACTCTGCAGAGAACAGGCCTAATTAGTGTAATCTCTCCTCATTACCTAGTCCCTGACATTCAGGTATCATTCTTGTAAACCTCTGTTGTACTTACTCTAAGGTAAGTTCATCCTTCCTAAGGTGTGGTGCCCACATCTGATCACAGGACTCCAAATGGGGTCTAATCAGAGTTTTTTTTATAGCTGCAGCACAACTTCTGCATCCTTCTACTCAGTTCTGTATAGGCCAACATTCCCTTAGCTGATGTGATTATTTTCTGTACATGTTCGTGAAATTTTAAAGATCTATGCACCTGAAGCCCCAGCAAATTTGGATATATGATTTTCAATGCCATTATCCAAGTTGTTAATAAACAGTGTGAATACTTGAAAATCCTTGTGGGACACCACTGGTCACATCCTGCCAATATGAGTACCTACCCATTATCCCTACTTTCTTTCATCCGCCACTCAAGCAATTCCCAGCCATATTATTAACTTGCCATCAATTCCATGGGTTTCTACTTTAGTCAACAATATCTTACATAGGACTTTATCAATTCTGGACGTCTGTATAAAAAACAACCATAGACATTCCCCTGTCCACAATGTTCGTCAATCTTCAAAAATTTCAATGAGATTTGTTAGATATGGTCATGAAACCACGCTGGCTCTCTTGATTAACTGATAATTTGCAAGATGTTCAGTGACACTGTCCTTGATTATAGACTCCAGTAAATACTCCACCACAGATGTTAAGCTAACTGGTTTGTAATTCCTTAGATCTCCTCATTTGCCCTTTTTAAAAAGCAGAGTAATATGTGGAATTTTCCAATCCTGGAGGGATGACTTCTGTATCTAGAAACTCTGAAAGATTATAGTTAGGACATCTACAATGTGCTCTCATACTTTATTTAACATTCTCGGATGGAAACCATTAGGTCCTTATAACTATCTGTCACTCTTTAATTCCACTAATTTCCTTATTACTGATGCTTAACCTACATTATATTATTAATATTATTCAGTCCCCATTCCCGATTCACTATTAATTTTCTCAGGATGTCTGGCAAGCTATCCTCCTTTTCTACTGTAAATGCTGAGGCAAAGTAATTATTCAATATGTCTGTCACTTTCACATAGTCATTGACAATATCTCCACTTTTAGTCTTCAGTGGGTCAACACTGCTCCTCAGAAACCACATTAGGGAACTGGAGCTGGAGCTGGATGAACTTCGGATCATTTGGGAGGCTGAGGGGGTGATTGAGAGGAGTTACAGGGAGGTAGTCACACCTCAGGTACAGGAAAAAGGTAGATGGGTTACAGTCAGGGGATGGAAAGGGAACAGGCAGACAGTGCAGGGATCCCCTGTGGCCGTTCCCCTCAATAACAAGTATACCGTTTTGGATACTGTTGAGGGGAATGACTTACCAGGGGTAAGCCATGGGGTACAGGTCTCTGGCGCAGAGTCTGTCCCTGTTGCTCAGAAGGGAAGTGGGGAGAGGAGGAGAGCATTAGTCACTGGGGACTCCATAGTTAGGGGGACAGATAGGAGATTCTGTGGGAACGAGAGAAACTTGCGGTTGGTGTGTTGCCTCCCAGGTGCCAGGGTCTGTGATGTCTCGGATCGTGTTTTCGGGATCCTTAAGGGGGAGGGGGAGCAGCCCCAAGTCGTGGTTCACAGAGGCACCAATGACATAGGTAGGAAAAGGGATGGAGATGTAAGGCAGAAATTCAAGGAGCTAGGGTGGAAGCTTAGAGCTAGAACAAACAGAGTTGTTATCTCTGGTTTGTTACCCGTGCCACGTGCTAGCGAGGTGAGGAGTAGGGAGAGAGCGCAGTTGAACACGTGGCTACAGGGATGGTGCAGGAGGGAGGGATTCAGATACCTAGATAATTGGGGCTCATTCTAGGGTAGGTGGGACCTCTACAAACAGGATGGTCTGCACCTGAACCAGAGGGGTACCAATATCCTGGGGGGGAAATTTGCTAATGCTCTTCGGGAGGGTTTAAACTAATTCAGCAGGGGGATGGGAACCTGACTTGTAGCTCCAGTGTACAGGAAGTTGAGAGTAGTGAGGTCATGAATAAAGTTTCAAGGTCACAGGAGTGTACCGGCAGGCAGGAAGGTGCTTTGAGGTGTGTCTACTTCAATGCCAGGAGCATCCGGAATAAGGTGGGTGAACTTGCAGCATGGGTTGGTACCTGGGACTTTGATGTTGTGGCCATTTCGGAGTCATGGATAGAGCAGGGACAGGAATGGTTGTTGCAGGTTCCAGGGTTTAGATGTTTCAGTAAGATCAGGGAAGGTGGTAAAAGAGGGGAAGGTTTTGCACTGTTAGTCAAGGACAGTATTACGGTGGTAGAAAGGATGTTTGATGGGGACTCGTCTACTGAGGTAGTATGGGCTGAGGTTAGAAACAGGAAAGGAGAGGTCACCCTGTTGGGAGTTTTCTATAGGCCTCCAAATAGTTCCAGAGATGTAGAGGAAAGGATAGCAAAGATGATTCTGGATAGGATCGAAAGTAACAGAGTAGTTGTTATGGGGGACTTTAACTTTCCCAATATTGACTGGAAACGCTATAGTTCGAGTACTTTAGATGGGTCAGTTTTTGTCCAATGTGTGCAGGAGGGTTTCCTGACACAGTATGTAGATAGGCCAACAAGAGGCGATGCCACATTGGATTTGGTACTGGGTAATGAACCAGGCCAAGTGTTAGATTTGGAGGTAGGTGAGCACTTTGCTGACAGTGACCACAATTCAGTTACATTTACATTAGCGATGGAAAGGGATAGATATATACCGCAGGGCAAGAGTTATAGCTGGGGGAAAGGCAATTATGAGGTGATTAGGCAAGACTTAGGATGCATAGGATGGGGAAGGAAACTGCAGGGGCTGAGCACAATTGAAATGTGGAGCTTGTTCAAGGAACAGCTACTGCGTGTCCTTGATAAGTATGTACCTGTCAGGCGGGGAGGAAGTGGTCGAGTGAGGGAACCGTAGTTTACTAAAGAAGTTGAATCTCTTGTCAAGAGGAAGAAGGGGGCTTATGTAAAGATGAGGCGTGAAGGCTCAGTTAGGGCGCTTGAGAGTTACAAGTTAGCCAGGAAGGACCAAAAGAGAGAGCTAAGAAGTGCCAGGAGGGGACATGAGAAGTCTTTGGCAGGTAGGATCAAGGAAAACCCTAAAGCTTTCTATAGGTATGTCAGGAATAAAAGAATGACTAGAGTAAGATTAGGGTCAGTCAAGGACAGTAGTGGGAAGTTGTGCGTGGAGTCCGAAGAGATAGGAGAGGCGCTAAATGAGTATTTTTCATCAGTATTCACACATGAAAAAGACAATGTTGTCGAGGAGAATACTGAGATACAGGCTATTAGACTAGACAGGATTGAGGTTCATAAGGAGGAAGTGTTAGCAATTCTGGAACGTGTGAGAATAGATAAGTCCCCTGGGCCGGATGGGATCTATCCTAGGATTCTCTGGGACGCTAGGGAGGAGATTGCAGAGACTTTGGCTTTGATCTTTATGTTGTCATTGTCTACTGGAATAGTGCCAGAAGACTGGAGGATAGCAAATGTTGTCCCCTTGTTCAAGAAGGGGAGTAGAGACAACCCTGGTAATTATAGACCAGTGAGGCTTACTTCGGTTGTGGGTAAAGTGTTGGAAAGGATTATAAAAGATAGGACCTATAATCATCTAGAAAGGAATAAATTGATTAGGGATAGTCAACACGGTTTTGTGAAGGGTAGGTCGTGCCTCACAAACCTTATTGAGTTCTTTGAGAAGGTGACTAAACAGGTGGATGAGGGTAAAGCGGTTGATGTGGCGTATATGGATTTCAGTAAAGCATTTGATAAGGTTCCCCACGGTAGGCTATTGCAGAAAATTCGGAGGCATGGGATTGAGGGTGATTTAGCGGTTTGGATCAGAAATTGGCTAGCTGGAAGAAGACAGAGGGTGGTGGTTGATGGGAAATGTTCATCCTGGAGTTCAGTTACTAGTGGTGTACTGCAAGGATCTGTTTTGGGGCCACTGCTGTTTGTCATTTTTATAAATGACCTGGATGAGGGCATAGAAGGATGGGTTAGTAAATTTGCGGATGACACTGAAGTCGGTGGAGTTGTGGATAGTGTGGAAGAAGGTTGCAGGTTACAGAGTGACATAGATAAACTGCAGAGCTGGGCTGAGAGGTGGCAAATGCGGAAAAGTATGAGGTGATTCACTTTGGAAGGAGTAACAGGAATACGGAGTACTGGGCTAACGGTAAGATTCTTGGTAGTGTGAATGAGCAGAGAGATCTCGGTGTCCATGTGCATAGATTCCTGAAAGTTGCCACCCAGGTTGATAGGGTTGCTAAGAAGGTGTACGGTGTGTTAGGTTTTATTGGTAGAGGGATTGAGTTTCGGAGCTGTGAGGTCATGTTGCAGCTGTACAAAACTCCGGTGCGGCCGCACTTGGAGTATTGCGTACAGTTCTGGTCACCGCATTATAGGAAGGATGTGGAAGCATTGGAAAGGGTGCAGAGGAGATTTACCAGGATGTTGCCTGGTATGGAGGGAAGGTCTTATGAGGAAAGGCTGAGGGACTTGAGGTTGTTTTTGATAGAGAGAAGAAGGTTGAGAGGTGACTTAATAGGTGATCAGAGGATTGGATAGGGTGGACAGTGAGAGCCTTTTTCCTCAGATGGTGGCGGCTAGCATGAGGGGACATAGCTTTAAATTGAGGGGTGATAGATATAGGACAGATGTCAGAGGTAGATTCTTTACTCAGAGAGTAGTAAGGGCATGGAATGCCTTGCCTGCAGCAGTTGTAGACTCGCCAACTTTAAGGGCATTTAAATGGTCGTTGGATAAACATATGGATGATAATGGAATAGTGTAGGTTAGATATGCTTCAGATTAGTTTCACAGGTTGGCGCAACATCGAGGGCCGAAGGGCCTGTACTGCGCTGTAATGTTCTGTGTTCTATGTTCTATGTGGCTATAACATTTCTCCTTATTGATTTTGATGTTCCTGGCATGATTCCTTTCATAATCCCTTTTCGTAGCTGTTATAAGCTGCTTTTGGCCCTTTGCTGGTGTTTGTATTTTTCCCATTCATATAGGATCTGTGCTTTTTTTTGTATTTTTGTGAGCTATTCCTTTTAGTTTTATACTGTCCCTTATCTCTTTAGTTGTCCATGTCCATTTTTTCTGTGAAGTGGACTGTTTGCCTCTCAGGGATATAAACTAGTTTTGCTTTGTGTTAAACGTTTCTTTAAAAATCCTCCACTGTTCTTCAGTTGTTTTGCCCATTAGCAGATTTTCCCAGTTCACAGTGGACAGTGTCTGTTGCATCTTGTTAAAATCGACGTTACCTAAACTCTTGCTTTTTCTTGGGCTACATTGAACTCGATCATGTTATGATCACTATTTGATAAATGGTCGTGCATAATTAGGTTACTAATTAAATTGGGCTTTTTCCACCTCACTTAGTCCAATATTGTTTGTCTCTTGTTGCATCCAGGACATATTGCTCTAAGTCATTATCCCAGCCACACTCCAGAAATTCACTACCTTTCTGACAGGTGCTTGGTTGCCTTTCTCAATTTATATTAAAGTTAAAATCCCCCATTAATAATACGTTGGCTTTGTTACACATTTGCCAAATTTCTGCATTTATATAATCTAGCACTTCACAGCTGCTACCGGGGTTGGGGAGGAGATGTCTAGACACAACACCTATTATAGTTTTAGATCATTTAATGTCCCTCCGTTCACCCATACAGTCTCCACGAATTTGTTCCCCTCATTATATCCTCCCTCACCGTTGAATTAATTTTGTTTCTAATCATTAAGGCTACTCCACCTCCTCTGCCATGTTCTCTATCTATCCTGTAAACCTTATAACCTGGTATCTTTGGATCCCAGTCCCGACCATCTTGCAGCCATGTCCCAGTAATGGCTGATATATCACAATCCCCAATTTGAATTTGTGCCTGCGTTCATTTAATTCATTCCTTATGCTTTGTGTATTTGTATGCAGAACTCTTATTTGGCCAACTTCAGCACTGATGCTTCATTCACCTGTTTATTATTTCTCTCCTTTGTTTTAATCAATACACTTCTTAAAGTTTTATCATTCTCAGCCAAAACTGAAGTAGGATTCCTGACTGTTTCTTTATTCTCTATCAAGTTACTTGATTTTGAAATTTTACTGACTTCCTTCAAGATCTCCTCATCATTTACCAGTTTAAAGTCCTTGAGACTGCCTCATTTAGCCTTTCCACTAGGTCACTGGTCCCAGATCAGTTCAGGTGGAGCCTGGCCCAACAATAAAATTCTCTCCTCTCCCAAAGCCATGCCCAACGAAACGTAACCTTTTTCCCTGCATCACTCTTTTAGTCATGAGTCTACTTTCTAATTGACTTATTGCTATGCCAGTTTGAACATGGCTCAGATAATATTCCAAAGATTATAACCCATGAGGTCCTGTTCTTTAATTTAGATCTTAATTCCTGGTATTTCCCAAACAGGATCTCTTGCCTACTCTTGCCAATGTTTTCGGTCATAAAATGAATCACAACAACTGGATCATCTCCCTTTCACTCCAATATCCTTTCAAGCCACTTGAAATGTCCCTTACCTTGGCACCAGATAGGCTACACACCATGCCAGACTCTCGATACTGCTTGCAAAGGGTGCTATCTGTCTCCCTAATTATAGAATTCCCCACCACCACCACTGTCTACTTGAATGGTCTCCTGTACAATGACGGGGGCAGTGGTCAGTTTGCCCATCCTCCCTACAGACCTTTTCCTTGTCCACACAGGGAGCAAGTACCCTACACCTATTGGATAAGGTCAAGAGGTGAGCCTCCCCCAGTGTTAAATTTAAGATTCTTCTACCTGCTTCATTTGAAGTCACACCCTTCTGTACCTGAACTGGCCAAATGTGACTGCCTCCTGAAACACAACATCCAGGTAACATCCCCCTTCCCTGATGTGTTGTAGTATTTGAAGCTCAGACGCGAACTTATCAACACTGAGCCAAAGTTCCTCAAGTAACCAAGATTTGCTACAGATTTGGCTACGATGAACCACGATGGGGTCCACCAGCACCCACAGGCAAGTACAACACATTGCCTGGCCCTGCATTTCTAAATTATCTAATCAGTTTTTAATTTGTATTTTTACATTTCCTACTGGTTTTTGGTTTTTAATCTGTAAAATATTTCTCCAAATTACCCTTAATCTGGAGGCAGATAATAAATCCACTTCAAAGAGTTGTCAATTAATGGAAATAATGGGGCTGTGTGCCTCATTTTTATCCATAATTTCAGGTGTGACACTGGCCAGATGGATATAATGGACTTTGTAAAACCTGGTGGCAATGGCATGTAGCAATTGCTGGATCCAGGAGGGAAGTGACTTTCCAGTTGGCTGCTGGATCCAGTCTTCCTGTATTGCCAATTCCCCATCATTAAACAATTGACCCCACCTTCATCCAACCCTTCCGACATCCCTTCAGAGGTTTCTGTCCTCCATCAAACTTCATAGAATTGCAAACTTCCCAAAAAGCTCTAATATACCCCAAACATTCCCAACCTGTTCCCTAAGATCTCGAACCTCTCCCCCAATGCTTCTTATCTCCCCTCCTGAAGTGTCTGATCCCCAAATACCCAATCTTGCACTGACTTCTAATGTTAAACATCCACCCCATACCAAATGCCAACAAGAAACAGAAACTAGGACCCTAGAATTGGCCTTCCCATTCTGAAATTTGAATTGGCAGACACCTCTGGATCAAAGACTACTGGAACTGAACACCCCTTTCCAGCTGCAGTACCCCACTCACCCCTGGGCCGAGAATCAGATACTGCTTGGGATTAGTCCACCTCACCATGTGTACGTCTCACCTCTCGCTCCCCCCCCACCATTCTGCTAACATCCAACACACATATGTGCCCAATGCTGAATATGAAAGGAAACCATGTTCTGAATTGGATGTGAAGTAGTTGTGCACAAACATGCAATGAAACATTTATGCATCAAGCCATTTCCTTAATGAGAATAGTCGTGTGCGTGTAAAATTCCAAACACTACATGCAAATTCCCACTTAAATCCCACTTGTTGTTTTGGTTTCTCTCCTAATTCACATCCACCTTGTCCTGAAGATACCAGTCTAGATATTATGAGCAAATCCCTGTCCCAGAATTGGTGTGCCTGAGATACATCTGCTTTGGGCCATCATGCCTCCTGTAAATTAACCCACCAAGCTGCAGGTACTGGCTGGGATTTCCCAGGCACCTGAGACCATACACTTTGGTGCAGAATTAGACCACTCTGCCCATTGAGTCTACTCTGACATTTGAAAATGGCTGATTTATTTCTCAATCCCATTCTCCTGCCTTCTGGCCATAACCTTTGATCCGTTTACTTCTGAAGAATATGTCTATCTCTGGCTTAAATATACACAATGACTTGGCCTCCTCAGCTTTCTGCAGCAATGGGTTCCACAGATTAACCATCCTCTGGTTGAACAAATTCATCCTCATCTCAGTACTGAAGGGTTGCGCCTTCACACTGAGGGTGTGCTTTTGGGTCCTGGACTCTCTTCCAAGTGGAAACATCTTCTCCATGTCCGCTATATCCAAGCTCTCAGTATTCTGTAATTTTCAATGAGATCCCCCCAATATCCTGCTGAACTCCTCATATGACATGGTCTTCATTCCCGGGATTATTCTTGTGAACATTCTCTGGAACCCCTCCAATGCCAGCACATCCTTACTTAGATACAGGGCCCAAAACTGCTCTTCAGATTCCAAATGTGATCTGACCAGAGCCTTATACAGCCTTAGCAATACATCCTGCTATTATATTCTAGCCCTCTTGAAATGAATGCTAGCATTGCATTTAGCTTTCCCAATGGTCAACTGAACCTGCTTGTTAACCTTAAGTAAATCCTGAACTAGGACTCCCGAATCCCTTTGTGCTTCAGATTTCTGAAGCCTTTCCCCATTTAGAAACAGTCTAATGCTCTGTTCTTCCGACCAAAGTGCATTACCTGACACATTCCCACATTGTATTCCATCTGTCACTTCATTGTTCACTCTTCTAGCCTCTTCTAGTCCTTGTATAGGCTTCCTGCTTCCTCAACACTACCTGTCCTTCTACCTATCTTTGTGTCATGTACAAACTTAGTAACAATGCCCTCAGTTCCTTCATCCAGATTGTTAATGCATAACGTGAATAGTTGTGGTCCCAGTACAGACCCTGCAGAACTCCACTAGTCACTGGCTGCAATCCTGAAAACGACCCCTTTATCCCCCAATCTCTGCCTTCTGCCAGTCAGTCAGTCTTCGATCTGTGCCAATACGTTGCCCCTATCACCGGGGGCTCTTACCTTGTTTAGCAGCCTCCTGTGTGGCACCTTGTCAAGGGCTTTCTAGAAATCCAAACATACCACGTCAACGGGCTGTCCTTTGTCTAACCTTTGTCAACGAACGGGCTCTCCTTTGTCTATCCTTTGTCAACCAATCAGATTTCAGCCTGCTATGTCACCAGCAGTGGCCTTCAGGTCAGCCGCAGATAGCTGGGAGATGGCAGGAGGCAGGGCCAATGGGACAGGAAGAGGGATGATGGGTCCGAGTGGTAACGATTCAGAAAGGGCAAAAGCCAGCTCGAACTGCACTTTTCCTGCTTTTTACCAAAATGGGAGTAATACAATTCTACCTAGAATACGTATGCCCCACCCTGTACAATAATCTTATTTTACAGCAGTTGGTGTGATTTAAGTCAACCTTAAGGTCACAATGTATGGTTCTATAGGTATCAGCTGCCACCCAGTGCGTTGACCGAGTGTTTCTTGTTTGTTGCATAAATTCTGACAACGAGTGTTTGTGTTATTTTTTAAAATCATAAGTCACACGGCACCATGTTATAGTCCAACTGGTTTATTTGAAAACACAAGCTTTCGGAGCCTCGCTCCTTCTTCAGGTGTTTAATACCTGAAGAAGGAGCGAGACTCTGAAAGCTTGTGTTTTCAAATAAACCAGTTGGACTACAACCTGGTGTTGCGTGATGTCTGACCTTGTCCACCCCAGTCCAACACCAGCACCGTCACATCTTAAAATCGTATCAAGGGGTATCTTAGTCGAACCAGTTTCAATTTTGACCAAGTCTGCACTCGGGACATATATGAGCAGGAATCACTAGAAAAGCCATCAAAAACAAGAATCCTGGTCAATTTCTCATTTTTCCTCCAGATTAGGGGTTTAGACCTTAAATGTGCCATCATACTGTCTGAGTTGAAATCAGCTGACTGAATCCATACAATAGACCTGAAGCCCTGCCGAATGCGCAATTCACTATAAATCAGTGCATTTCCTTGCTGTCACACCAAGGGAATTAGTTATCAGTTTTTGAGGATAAAGGGAAAGAAATAACTGAACAGACAAATTTTAATGAGTGTGGTGAGCTTAACCTTATCAAATCTCTTGAAACTTCATTAAACTTAATTTCAAACGTGATGTGGATTCTTCCTTCAAAATGTGTGAACTGTTTAGCTTTTACTAAAATCTGGAAACTATACTAATTCTTGGAAACACAAACAAAATACTTGTTTTCTTTTGTATTGGCTGAAGATGTGGATCAGAAATGTTTATTTGAAAATTTAATTTTTATCTATTAACTTCATGACTTTAGTGTTTTTTTTGTCTTCATTGGCTTTCTATTCTCAACTGCGAGGAAAATGAAGTCAATTTCATCAGACACCAAATTTGGTCAGTTAAGTGGAACCAATAGGAGTCAAATCATTAGGTTGCATTTATAGCAAAATCCATCTTGGAAGTGACAGGATAAATTGCACAAGATTGCAACTATTTGCAATCATGCAAGCGTGACTAGGCTATCCAGATAAATATCTAAAACACATTTGTTCAAATTCAAGTCAATTCACCAAGCTATGGTAAAGGGTCCTCCATGCCTAATTTCCTTCCAATGTTCTACAAAATAAAATCTGTGTACTGTCTATTTCTTTGACACAAAGTTCTGCTGCAAATGGAGAACTGAACATATTTTGTCATAAAACGTACCGTTTTTTAACTATCAGCATCACTCCCAGCATGATGATGATGAACATTAGGATTCCTGCAATAACTCCAGCCATTTTCACTGTGTTATCTACTTGTTTTTCTGGCTCCACTGTGTTGGAGTTCTGTGTTGAGGCACCTGAAATGCAAGAAATCACAGAATTAATAAGATCTTGAAGGTTAATCTGTTTTCATAGCTTAGTCAGAACATCAAAGTTACATCCTTCTTTGCAAAAAAAAAGTTTACAACATTTCCGTCAAATATTTTGCATCCATAATAACTTGTTGGTCTTTGATATTCTTACATGTTACAATGACACAAGATGAGAAGGTATCAAAATGAGCTAGAAGTATTTGCTAAAATTATTCTGCCCTCTTGGTCTCAAACCCTCAATGCTGGTAGGTTGACACGTGAGTTTATAATCATGAGAGAATTGTTCCATAATGTGATACTTCCACTCAGAACAGCACTCATACTGAGTGGCTCATAGGAAATTGTCAGTACTCAGCCCCTCAATTTCCTTCCATTAATTTTAGCGAGTTGAGTACAATGGTTTGTGCATCCCTTATTTCCCACATTATGCTTTCAACCACATTCTTCCCCCTTGGAAAGGAGGAAGTGGAGATGGCCACTCAGTAGTGGGCTTTTTTGTAATATGGTGGGTTGCCTTAGGTCAAGAAGATGCTGCTAAGCACTGAAGCCATCTAATATTTTCTATTACATTTTAAAATTTGCCTAGTGTATGGAATAACAGAAACAATTGTTTAACAGCAATATTTAAATAATTTCAACAAATATGGAAGGTAAGAGATTAGGAGGGCTGTTAAAATTAAATGAATGTTTAAGAAAAGGATAAATTGAAATGAAAGGCAAAATGATTTGTACAATGAAAAGGAATCACCAGTGTGATCTAAAAATTTCAAAGGATTGGTACTGCTAAACAGTTTGTGCCCTGTAAAAGTGGGAAGTTTGTCATTCAGTGTGTCAGATTGATGCAGTTTGTACAATTATCAATGTATTATAATAGTTCTGACAAGGATGAGATCAAACAGAGGAGCTGTATAGAATCCGAGATAATCTATTGTTCTAGATAATCAGCAAATTGCGAAGCATATGTTTGCTGCATAAGGAGTGCGTAATAATGATTTCAAATCAAGTTTGGAATGGCTAGAATACTGCAGCAAATTATGTTATTGAGGGAGAAAGGGTCATGTTTTTTTTGCAGGTTGTTGGATCCCTTAATGTCCATGTAAACATGCGGAACATCAAATTTCTGAGCTAGGAGAAGGGATAAATCACAATTTCCATCCAGGAAGAGCAGTGGAGTTGGACATTCTTCAGTGTTACCTGCTCTTAGACTGATCCTTTAAATTCTTGTGAGGGCGGCTGTGGACAGACTTTGTGCCCACATACGCACATTGCCAAGATGGGTAAGAGTTATGGAGAGTTCTCGAGCTATCACTGGAGTTCTACCCCTTTTGCCCTTGAAAGGCACCAGCAAAATTCATATTAGTTCAAAGCCAGCATGAAACTTTTCCATGTTTTGTGTCAGTCCGGAACCTTCATTAGTACATGGTAATTGATGCAGCAAAAGCTCTAGATTAAAACAAAACAAATGGTCTACTTGTGCCTTAGGGCAAATCCCAGCTAGAGGGATACCTTGTACTCTGCTTTAGGTTAGAAAACGTAAATGCTACACATACATACTGGCAGTTGTCAACAGCTCAGCCTGGCTGTGTAAATGATAACATAATCAGATGTCAATTTTTAAACAACTTATTCAGATTGGGAATATTAGTGCTACCATCAAACAGCTCTGATGATTGTAAATGTAACAAAGTGAGACCAAATGATGGAAGAATTATCTTGTTGATACTATGGTTTAGAAACAGCTACTCTGGTTTGATGCACAAAACTGTTTAAAAGAATCTCCCTTCAGATAAACATGTTTTACTTTTCATTCTATGTGTAAAATTTCCCTTGCTCTGGAAATGGTAAGCAGTGCACAGGGAATATTAAAAAAAAATTAACTTGCAGAGCTTGTCAATGTATTTGGGAACATCCAAGAAATAAGGCTCACCCTATAGACTGAATTTTAACAATTACACACCTTTAGTTTGTATTCAGAGAAAAATATCTGTAGAAAACATACACCAAATATATCATGTATGCATAAATGCATCCAGATATGTCCACATAATATACACAATATGTCTGTATAAATCATTTATGCCTTTATATCTATATCAAATGGGCATACTCAACTGGAGAAAAATATTAACACCTGTCAATATTGATCTAAACATATGCACTCATATATATCTGTACTAATTATACACAAATTTAAAGTATTTACACACATCAATAAGATGTATGCACACCCATATTTACCTAAAGTTATCTATGAGAATAAAACTTAGTGTACAAAGAAGTTTTTCTTTGAAGAAAAACATGAGTTTCAAATTTGCAAGGTTTCACTGACAGTTTGATGGTTAAGATGCATAACATGCATCAGATCAGAAGCACCCTGAGTTCAATTATTGCTTCCGCATCAGAGTTCTCATCCAGTATGGCAATGGGGGACTTTTGAACCTAGTCAATGAAAGAGGAAAATTCAGCTGAGATTCTTGTTGTTGATCTATACTTCGGAGGCCCTCCTGTAAAATGTGCCTGTACAAATACACACAGACACACAGACACACACACATCAATGTAAGGTATGGAGATGGTATTTATGTGTGATGCTTCTCTTTCTCTCGATTCACATGCTACTATTGGTCACGGATCAGACACACAAGGAAGACTACTTGATCAGCAGAGGCCTAGGAAACTATGCAACAACCTGATTCAGCACATCCAGGAGGACACAGCAAGAAAGGAGGAAAGTTAGAAAATAAAGTCTTTGCTATTGATTTTACACTTTTTTTTCCAATTAGCTCTGTCATTCATAAACATGAAAATATTCTAACCATCAGCAAAGCTCAGCTTTCCTCATTTAGACACGTAGATGTAAAATATTATTTTAACACCATTGCAGGGTGTGTTTCAATTAAATAATTTCATCACCCAGTTGCTGACAATTAAAAATGCAAAAGACATTCTCCGAACCACAAACACTGCACTTCAAAGTGTGAAGCATTTTCAGATATTTCAGTAACAGTATTGAGAATAAAATAATCATTTATCAAATCAGTTTTTGATAAAGATGAGTTAATTTTTATGAGCATGCTCCCTGGGGAGCAATCCTGCTCACAAAAAGAATATAAAAGAAAATTACATTGCCACTCCTGCAATCTTGATTGCTGACATCTGTCTACCCACATTCAATTCTGTGTCAGCTTCTGGCATTGACTCTTCTCCTCTATATCGACTACGGCTGCCTTTTCAAACTCCTAATTCCCTTGCTTTTCGCTCTGTATCACATTAATTCTGCTGTTATTCAGCCATTGCTTCAGCTCTCTTTCACCAGACTCAGCCCCGACATTCCCATCAGTAAGGCCCCAGATGTGATCGATTAAATTCAAAGGGAACAGATTGGTTCTGGATAGACTACGTCACTGTTGAATGTAAAAATGCTCGCGGAGATCTGCTCACGTAAATCTTGCTGACTTCACATGTGTCATTTTAACAGGTCTGTCCTGGCTAGCAGGTCAGGCTGTCACACTAGGAAGGAGAGGGTTTCATTGAAGCCCAAACCACAATAAATGAAGACATAATTCAGGCTCAAATAAAATTTTAACCTTTGGCCACAGTGAGGGCCTTGTCAGGAGGACTATACTTAAAAGGGCAACAGGTCCAGAATAATACACAAGTCGATTTGTTTTAAAATGGCTTCCTTGCAGTTCATGGCAGACTGGGAATCATCCTGAGATCCACAAAGAAATTGAGAGCATCGGGCTTCCTTCCCCTGATGGATGCTTACCCCACCCTCACTCACCATGCTTCTAGAAGCTTCTTCTGTACTTGTCTGACTCCTGAGCACCAATCTGACATCATTTACACTGCTCATGCAAGAATTAGACCTTGACATCAAAGCAAAACTTCTTCCCAGCTTCCCTCAACTCCAGCCCTGAACTCACTGTTATCTCTCTGGAACTTTTGACATGGTTGACCATTGCATTCTTCTTCAGTTCTTCTGGTCCTATGTTTAGTTCAGGGGATTAACTCCTACTTCATTCCACACTTACCTAATTGAAGCAGAGCATCTTGTGCAATAATTTTTCTTCTCAACCCTATCAGTGGACATGTGGAACCCCAAGTAATTCATTTTTGGCCATCTTCTCTTCCTCATTTAAATACTGCCCTTGGTGACATTATTCATAAATTTGGTGTCAACGTCTACGTGTAGTCTGCCCATACCTCACCCTTATCTCATTTCACAGTTTGGTTCTGTGTTGTCTTCTTGCTTTGTATGTGACACAGGTTTCTTCTCGTAAGCATGAGAAAGACCAAAGCCATCAACTGAAACCCTTCTATAAATTCTGTCTATTGCCACGCAGTCCATATCTCTGATCAGCGTCTGTCAAAGGCTGAACCAATCTGGCTCCTATCTTGGCATCCTGCTCAATCCTGAGCTGATCCCTATCCTCTCCATCACCAAAAGCTCCTATTTCCAGTTTCATAACATTGCTAACTGTCGCTACGCAGGTCATTTGTCACTGAAACCCTTATCCATGCCTTTGTTACCTCTATTCAATCACTTCCACCTCAACCACTCTCTTCAGAATTCACTTGCTAATCTCTTTCAGCTTTTATCTAACCTCTTCACAGACCTTCCTTAAATCTTATATCTGTCCAGTTTTTTAGTCATCCTGCCTATGATTCCTAACATCATTCTTTTCACATCCATCTTTTCTCACACCTCTCTGAAAAGCTTGCAACATGAAGTTGTGGTAATACATTGCAAAAACAAAAGTTATTAATGTTGTAATTGAAGGGAAACACTTATTCCTAAAATGTACCTTTGGCTTTTTTCTTTTAAAATAGTAACAGAGACTGAGCTACCCTAACTTTCACTTAATTAGATAAATTCCTACATCAACATCATAAGATGAGGTCCATGCTCATCTGAATGAACATTAACACAACCTTTACAGAAAATAACCAGATACAGAGGATGGTAAGAGATGACACAAAAATGGAAATTGCTAAAAAAACAACTCAGCAGGTCAGCAGAACCAGTCTGAAGAAGGATCACTGGACCCGGAATGATTTCCGGCACCCACAGTTCTTTTGGTTTTTGTTTATGGTAAGCCAGGAGATTTACTTGGAGCCCTGCTCCATGTGATTTGACATCACAATGCCATAGTTCCTTTTGAATTTGGTGAGTAATTGTACCCAGAATAAGGACACAATTCCCTTCACCCTCCAATCAATATCTTCCTATAAAGGTACAAGAGGGCCTGAACTTATTGTGTTGGATTTATGTGCTGGATTCTCATCCTAATGTCAGGATGAAATGTGCACTAGATTCCCACAAATGTCAGCAGCAGGATGTAAGTGGAAATTTTGAAAGAGCCATTTAAGGACAGCGAACGAGCCTGTGTCTGGAGAGGCAGTACAAGGACTCCAACTAGTCAAAGTGTGGCTGCCTTACCGTCAGAGATGGTCAGTGTCAATGGAGGTTAGAGAACACTAGGGTGTCTCATGATAGAGGGGCTATCAGAAGATCATTTCAGATTTAAAAATAATGGGGGTAAATCTTCCTAACTTTTCAATGATTTGGGTATTAGCAATAAAGTTAGGCTAACCATAGGAGATTGGCAGCGAGAGCAAAAAGTCCCAATTTCCAACCAAGTGTCAAAAAAAGTGAGATTCTCACTAATGAGGGACAAGAAGCTTTTTTGCATGAATTAGTATGCATTAGTGTACATTAACATCCTCATTGTAATTCCAGTACTTTCAACTGCACTGAGTGGGAAAATATGATGAATGGAAACCATTGGACATGGTGCCTAGGTAAGGAGACGAATTTGGGAAGCATGTGAAAATTTGTTAGGCCTTATGGAGAGAAACCTTCCAACAAATTTACCGAGAATGAAACTTTACCGATATCTGACAAGATTCAGACCAAAAAAGGGTGCTGGACCATTGCTATGCAATAAGAATCTCCAGTCACATCCGTGGGAAGAGGTAGGGTAAAAATCTAATGAGGTCTAAATGGTTCCACCTAAACATCCAAAGAAAATTCAACTCATGGCATGCAGTGCATTTTATTGGCAAAGTACATACTGTATTTTTAAGGAATTTGAGGATCATTGAGATTTAATGTAAAATTTCTCCATGTATTTATATAATCAGCAAGGGCCTCTCCCGATATGTGGTATGGCTGTAATATTTTGCCTTTCTATTTTCAAATGAATTTCAGGAAAACAGCAACTTGACTAGATCAGTTTGGTGCAGTTAAAAGCAAAGCTGGATTTTGCACTGTTGAATCTTAGGACATTAGGAAGTCAAATGCTAATAAGCACTTAATCAATACAGAGAGGCCATCCAGATCACAGCTGGATCAGGTACTGAAAAAAGAATGAAGATTCTGAAGGTAAGTATTTCGTAAGATGAATGAAAATAAAATTCGAGCAGGCAGGCAACATGGAACAAGCTGACAGATAGTAAGGACTGCTGATGCTGGAGCCAGAGATAACACAGTGTGGAGCTGGGGGAACACAGCAGGCCAGGCAGCACCAAAGGAGCAGGAAAGTTGACATTTCGGGTCGGGACCCTTCTTCAGAAAGGGTCTTCAGAAGAAGGGCCCCAAACCAAAACGTCAGCTTTCCTGATCCTCTGATGCCACCTGGCCCACTGTGCTCCTATAGATCCATACTGTGTTATATACAGAACAAGCTGTTCCAGCTGAAGCAGAAGACAAGAGAAGGTTAAATCCTGATCCTCCAAATTCTACATCCAGGTAAATATTTTTCTTAACAAAATTGCCTTATGAGGGGAGCTGTCGAAGGACCATTGCTTAGAGACTATGCTGGCACGCTAATTATGCAAAGGGGGCTTCATAGAGGCATTTTGCTCTTTATTGAAGAGATGAACTATGCAGGCTGATTATAATCCCATAAATTAGGCAGACAAATTTAGCCCCAAAATGAGTGGCTAAGATGGCAGCAGTTATGTCATCTCAGGGTAAACCAATTTTGAAGTGAGGGCTCAAATGTTAGGCCCGTCTTCTTCAGGTTGTTGGCATCCATTGTCACTTCTCTGTTCACTTCACCAAAAATAATATATGGCATAGTTTAGGCTGTGCTATCACTTCCTGTTCACCATATTGGTCACTTAGATCGTCAATTAGAACCCAGGGAGTTGGAGCTGCACAGCCAAACTGATAGTCCTGAGCCCTGTTCCTTGACTGATCTTCTTAGGTTGAGCGAAAGACTCCACTGTTTACAACATTTACTAGGATTTTCTAACAAAGGTGAAAATGTGCAGATCAAAATTCCGAGATTTTCTGGATATTTTTTCTTGACATCCACCATATATAAGATGAGAACCTAGTGGTACACATGAAGTCCTCACTCAAAGTTATGGCAGCTTTCCTGAAAATTGTGACTGTAAGTGAAACAACTTTAAGTAAATCTTACTTGCTCTTAGAAATCAATGATAAAACTGGAGGTAAGTTCCTTCCAACATTTCTTACTTGAAGAAAACAACATACAGCTGAAATATTGAAATTGTGCATATTCCTAGCTGAAGGAACTTGTAAAATAAATTAAATCACTAAATGTGCAAAAAAATTGTTATGCACTTCAGGACCATTCTCAGCAGAAATGTACTTTAAATCATTAAATTGAAATGCTACACACTCCTCAATGCATTCAAAATAAAATAGATTTAAAAATAAAGAAGAAATAAACCGTGATGTATGTATCATAGCTACACAAAATCACATTCACCTGACAAAGTGTTAATAGAGCAGGTTCCATCTAGTGACAGAAGCTGGTCGATGCAAGCAGACCCACCTGCACTAACCAACGTTTTGTAATGAATTGGAGCCCAGAATTTCAGAACAGTTCAGAATGGGAGCCAGGAACCCAGGAGGTTTACAGACGTTAATGCTAAGAACCGAGTGAGGGAATGGGGCCAGGATGAAGAAAGACTGAGCATTGACGAAGGCCAGAGCGACTTCAGGGCTGATGCAGGAAGAGGAGCTGGGAGGAAAAGCTCTTGAGAACAGCAAGGCCATGTAACAGGAAGACCAGGACAATCAATATTAAACTGAAACTCATAATGCTAAATAAATATATTGGTATATTTTGATAACAACTCTGAACTGAAACAATAATAACTGAGTCAATTTTAAATCATAGTGTGCCCATGGGTACCTGGTTATGCCCGCCTCTTTGTGGGGTATGTGGAATATTCTTTGTTCCAATCCTGCTCTGGCCCCACCCACAAATGATACATTGATGGCATCATTGGGGCTGCTTCTCTCTCTGGTTTGGAATTGGAAAAATTTATAAATTTTACTTCCAGTTTCCACCCTGCCCTCACCTTCACCTGGTCAATCTCTGGCCCCATCCTTCCCATCCTCATCAGCTGTTTCCATTTCTGTTGACAGGCTGGCCACTGATATCCACTACAAACCCACCTAATCCCACAGTTAGCTTGACTACAAATCTTCATACCCTCCTTCCTGTGACTCCATCCCACACTCCAAATTTCTCCACCTCCATCACATCTGTTCTGATGATGCCATCCTCGGTGGGGGGGGTGGTGAGAAATGTTCACCTTTCTCCTCATCTGAGGATTCCCAACCATTGTGGTTGACAGCATATTTAGCTACAATTCTGCCCTCACCCCTCTCTTCCCTCCCATAAAAATGATAGGAGCCGCTGCTCTTCACTTACCACTCCAAAGCCTCTACATCCAAAGAACTGTATGCCACCATTTCCATCCCTCCAACAGGATGCCATGACAGAATACATATTCCTCCCCCCCACTTGTCAGCAATCCACAGGGACTGTTTTCTCCAGGACGCTTTGGTCCACTCCTCCTCCACTCCCAACACTTCTCCACACCCCCGCAGCACCTTCCCCTGCAATAGTAGAAGGTATAAATCCTGCCCATTTACCTCCTCCCACCTCACTATCCAAGACCCCAGACACAACTTCCAGGTGAAGCAGTGATTTACCTGCACTTCACTTCACTCAGTCTGGTTTACTGTATTTGCTGCTCACAATGTGGTCTCTTCCACATTGGGAAGCTGAAATGCAGACTGGGTGATCACTTTGCAAGACATCTACCTTCTGTCCCCAAGCTTCTGGCTGCCTGCTACATCAACACACCACCATGTTCCCATGTTAGTGTTTCAGATGCGCAGTGTTCCAGTGAGCCTCATCACAAGCTCGAAGAACAGCGTATCATCTTTCGTTTGGGGACACTGCAGCCTCTCGGACTCAACACTGAGTTCGATAACTTTAGAGCCTGATTCCATCCTTCTGTATTTTTTACCCAATCCCATACCCTGGTCCTGTCATGACATGGGTTGCTTTCAACATAGCCTACCCATTCTCATCTACTCTTAGTCTTCATATCACTTTTTCAGTATCTCTTCTGTCCTGGCCTACTATCAATACTGCTCTTATCTGCCTATCCCTCTCATATCCCTTGGCTCCATTTCCACCTATCTGTTCATCTCCACACCCCGTCACCAACCCCATCTTTGCTACATATATCACTTTGTCTGAACTCCTATCAGTTCTGATTAAGTCACCCGACTCAAAATGTTAACTCTGCTTTCTTCCTACAGACTCTGCCAGACCTGCTGTGTTTTTCCAGCAATTTCTGCTTTTGTTTCATATCTCTAGTGTCCACAATCCTTTGCTTTATTTTAATTTTAAACAGGGACTGACTGTACTGCTAAAGAAATGCTATCTCCTCAGGAGGAACTTTACTCATGGCCAAGAGGCAGGCTGATGGTGGAGGATGTGGCTAGTTAACAAAAGCTAGGGCAGTCAAATCGATTGGCTTGGCTCCCAGATGCTGTACCGTCATCAGGCCATTTTACTAAGGATGGGGCTCACTTCTTTGCCACAGGGAAGCAGAAGGCAAAGTTAAATATCGTGATATTAATTAATGGTCACTTTACCAGACTGTTTGTTATGGATTATGCCCCAACCAACCAACTCAAAGTGGGGGAGGCAGCCTAGTAAGCAAGCTCCTTCTTCATTAAAAAGAAGGCTGTGGGCAGGGAGTGCAGTTCTCATGGTCTCAGGGATTAGTTCAGAGGGGCATCTTCAGCTGTCCTCAAGTAGGTAGAGGGTTCCTGGTGGCATTGCTGAGTTCTCTGCCAGCAGGATGAAGGATGGGTAGGGTGTCTGCCCAGGACAACAAACTCAGGGGCAGCTTTGTCACGAGCTGTCACCATTGGGATTGAAGTGGACATCCTGTTGTCCTTGATTGCATTTGGAACCTGGAATCATGCTTGACATTGAATCCCCAGTTGAAAGATAAAAACGTGTCCCTTATTTCTGTACTTATGTTGTACTAATGAAGATGGCTGATGGTAAAACAAAGATTTTTTTTTGGCCCGCGAACACTCTTTTGAGTCTCGGGACTGACAACAGCTTGCATTTATATAGGGCCCATGAACACAGAAAAATGCTGCAAGGGACATCATAGGAGCTCAATCAACATTGGGATGGCAGACGAATCCAAGCAAGGGGCAAGCAATGAGTACAAACCTGTTCATCCATTTTAACCACAAAGATTATTTTAATCACTACGTGCCAAGAGAATGCTGTGTCAATCAGTAAGAAGGAAGGTAACAACAGTTGTTGAGTGGGGTACATCAGTTGTTGAGTGGCGTTCCATTCATTGGAAGTGCATTCAGAGAAGGGGATCACAATCAACTTTACATCCTCAAGAAAGAGGTTGTATTGTTTACTTTGAGGACCTTAGCTGCTCCCCATTTCTTGTTGTCAAGGGCTGTGCCCTCATGATGACAAAGTTGAGTAGAAGACAACAGACAGTAGTGAATCATGATGCAAGGTGGTGCAGGCATTAGAAGCTTTGCTTAATCATCCTGATTGTCTATTCAATCACATTTAGTGCCAGGACTGTTTTGCAGAAATGCATGCTGTCCTAATAGGGTGGCAGTGGTGTAGTGGTAATGTCACTGGACTAATAATCCAGAACCCCAGGCTAAGGTGGTGCAGATATTGGTTTGAATCCCACCATGACACATGGTGAAATTTAAATCAGTAAAAATATGGAATAATGGTAACCATATAACCATGGTTGATTGTTGTGAAAACACATCTGCTTCACAAACGTCCTTGAGGAGATGACATCTGTCAACCTTACTGATCTGGCCTCCATGTGACTCCAAACCTACAGCAATGGGGTAACTCTTAACTCCCCTCTGGACAATTAGGGATGGGCAATAAATGCTGGCCTCCCTGACAACACCCACATCCCATGAACAAATATAAAACAGGGCACATGCTTGCCATGAGCCAGATGATGGCTGGGTAGCACACATTGCCCACGGGTTTGTTGTGGTGGCTGAAATTCAGATGAAAGCGTGAACAGCAAGACTATAATCATGGAGAAACCACCCGTACATGTTCCTGCTAGCATGGTAAAATGAAATATATTCAGCTTTCTCTGATACTGAATTGCAGTGTCTGGTGAACTGGGAGATGTTGGAAATGCTCCCTGTTCAGCCTGCAGAGAAGTTCAGTCATTGTTACCTTCACTGGCAAAGTGATACTCATTTTGCTTTAAAAGCTTTGTAGTTTTGATTGCAACAAATGGGTAGTTTACTGAGCACCAATTTTGTGTAAAAGAGACTGCAGATGCATGGTCACACTGAGTTTGTGACACAATTGCTCCCTAAGCGGACATGTTTTCTCCCTCTCTTCCTCCTTCTTCCAGAAGCCTCTGTGTTATCTCAGCTCACTTTCCATGCTACTCTGAAGAGTGACAGAAGTTACATGATCCATGCCTGGGATAACTGGCCCAAACAAAACTTTTGAAGTCAGGACTGTCTTCAGTGTATGTCACAACTCACTTTATACCTCAGCTCCTTTAAATATTAGAACAATCGCTAAACAAATGTACAAATTCAGTAAGAGGCAGGAGAAATTAATGAGCAACTAACCTAAATGTAGTTGAAGGTCCTCCCTGCTGCTAGAAATTGTGCAAGGATAAATGTAAGACTTTAATTGAAGAATTTAGGTCAAGCCTGGTGTGGTCGGGCATCAAATCAGCCTTATAGGAGACAATAGGTACTGCAGAGGCTGGAGAATCGAGATAACAAGGTGTGGAGCTGGATGAACACAGCAGGCCAAGCAGCATCATAGGAACAGGAAAGCTTGATGTTTCGGGCCCAGACCCTTCATCAGAAATGGGGGAGGGGAAGAGGGTTCTGAAATAAATAGGGAGAGACCTCTTCATCTCCAATTGCCATCGAGACATCAATCGCCTCAACCTCTCTACCCCTCTCAAACACTCAAACCTCTCCTCCGCAGAACGTGCAGCCCTCCGCTCCCTCCGCTCCAATCCCAACCTCACCATAAAACCCGCGGACAAGGGAGGCGCAGTTGTAGTATGGCGCACTGACCTCTACATTGCTGAGGCCAGGTGCCAACTTTCCGACACCTCCTCCTACCGCCCCCTGGATCATGACCCCGCCCCCGAGCACCAAACCATCATCTCCCAAACCATCCACAACCTCATCACCTCAGGTGACCTCCCACCCACTGCCTCCAACCTCATCGTTCCCCAGCCCCGCACCGCCCACTTCTATCTCCTTCCCAAAATCCACACACCTGAATGCCCTGGTCGGCCCATTGTCTCTGCCTGCTCCTGCCCCACCGAACTCATCTCCACCTACCTAGACTCCATTTTCACCCCCTTGGTCCAGGAACTCCCTACCTACGTCCGTGACACCACCCAAGCCCTCCACCTCCTCCAGAACTTCCAATACCCCGGTCCCCAACACCTCATTTTTACTATGGACGTCCAGTCCCTATACACCTGTATTCCCCCTGCAGATGGCCTAAAGGCCCTCCGCTTCTTCCTGTCCCGCAGAACTGACCAATCCCCCTCCACTGACACACTCATCCGCTTAGCTGAACTCGTCGTCACCATCAACAACTTCTCTTTCAATTCCTCCCACTTCCTACAGACAAAGGGGGTGGCCATGGGTACCCGCATGGGCCCAAGCTATGCCTGCCTCTTTGCAGGTTACATGGAACAATCCCTCTTCCGTACCTACACTGGCCCTAAACCCCACCTCTTCCTCCGTTTCACTGATGACTGTATCGGCGCCGCCTCGTGCTCCCACAAGGAGCTCGAACAGTTCATCCACTTCACCAACACCTTCCACCCCAACCTGAAGTTCACCTGGACCATCTCCAACACTTCTCTCTCCTTCCTGGACCTCTCTGTCTCCATCTCGGGTAACCACCTAGAAACCGATGTCCATTTCAAGCCCACTGACTCCCATAGCTACCTGGAATACACCTCCTCCCACCCACCTTCCTGCAAAAATGCCATCCCCTATTCCCAATTCCTTCACCCCCGCCGCATCTGCTCCCAGGATGACGCATTCCACTCCCGTACATCTCAGATGTCCTCATTCTTCAAGGACCGCAACATCCCCCCCGCAGTGGTCGAGAACGCCCTTGACCGTGTCTCCCGCATTTCTTGCAACTCATCCCTCACACCCCGTCCCCGCAATAATAACCAACAAAGAATCCCGCTCGTCCTCACGTACCACCCCACCAACCTCCGGATCCAACGCACCATCCTCCGACACTTCCGCCATCTGCAATCTGACCCCACCACCAAAGACATTTTCCCTCCCCACCCTTGTCTGCTTTCCGGAGGGACCACTCCCTCCGTGACTCCCTTGTCCGCTCCACACTCCCCTCCAGCCCCACCACACCTGGCACTTTTCCCTGCAACCGCACGAAGTACTACACCTGCCCCCACACCTCCTCCCTCACCCCAATCCCAGGCCCCAAGAAGACTTTCCACATCAGGCAGATGTTCACCTGCACATCTGCCAATGTGGTATACTGCATCCGCTGTACCCGTTGCGGCCTCCTCTACATCGGGAAAACCAAGCGGAGGCTTGGGGACCGCTTTGCAGAACACCTGCGCTCAGTTCGTAACAAACAACCGCACCTCCCAGTCGCGAACCATTTCAACTCCCCCTCCCATTCCTCAGACGACATGTCCATCCTGGGCCTCCTGCAATGCCACAATGATGCCACCCGAAGGCTGCAGGAACAGCAAATCATATTCAGCCTGGGAACCCTGCAGCCCAATGGCATCAATGTGGATTTCACAAGCTTCAAAATCTCCCCTCCCCCAACCGCATCCCAAAACCAGCCCAGCTCATCTCCGCCTCCCTAACCTGTTTTTCCTCTCACCTATCCCCTCCTCCCACCTCA
>JAHRHZ010000088.1:15352230-15367984 GCA_024137785.1 Ginglymostoma cirratum | reverse complement strand
CACTCACCTTTAGTGGCTCCATCCCCGCCTCTTCGACTTGTCTGCCTCCTCTCCACCTATCCTCTCCTCTATCCATCTTCTATCCGCCTCCCCCTCTCTCCCTATTTATTTCAGAACCCGCTTCCCCTCCCCCATTTCTGATGAAGGGTCTGGGCCTGAAACATCAAGCTTTCCTGCTCCTATGATGCTGCTTGGCCTGCTGTGTTCATCCAGCCCCACACCTTGTTATCTTACATCAGCCTTATATATTGAATAACATGATCTGCCTCTGTTGCATGCTTTTCATGCACACTTTCTATATCTGTGCTAACACCCTTACTAAATTACATCCAGCACAGCCTATGCTAGATCTGGCTGCATATGCTATGGGCACCATTTGGAGCCCATTGTGCATCTGTGGAGACAACAATAGATTTTGTACAATGGAATTTTGTCTCTACTTTGTCTTTGATTTGTTGCCACTCACTCCTTGGTCAGTCTGTTCCACACATTCACCATCCTCTGTATGAAGCAGATAAATGTGTAGGTGTTTCTTGGTTCTAGATTTTGTGGCATCATTTAGTCATCTTCAAAAGGTGTGTTACTAAGCGAGTGACATTTAAAATGTTCAAAGGTTTAAAAAAAACATACAAGTGCTCTGCTTGGGTTCAAAATTAATTCCTGAGTCAGAGCTCTGATACTTGTTTAATTTAGAAAGGATTTGGACTGTTCAGATTAGTCGGTTAATTTCATTTAATCCTTAAATGAAAATCTCCAACTATCATGTTGGACATAATTGGCCCAGTCTTCAAAGTTATGCCTTGCCTTACCTTAAAAGGAGAATGGCTTAGTGAGCCACCTTATGGATTGAGCTAGCTGTCACTCATGTCTCAATTTTGCCTCTGTGTTCTCCACGTACTCTTAGCTTCACCCACCTGTTTCCCCTCTCTTGGCATTTCTTCTTTCTTGTATTCCTACTCTCTCCTATTTTTCTACGCTAGTCCTTTGCAAGCATATTAATCTACCAGTTGTAGCATTCCTCACTTCCATTGTATGCTCCTATTGACACAGTTATGGCCAAAAACTTGCTCTTCAGCTAATTAAGCAAGACACGGACAAGCAAAGTTGACGATTTTTGGAAAAACCCATCTGGTTAACTAATGTCCTGTAGGAAAGAACCTTATCCGGTCTGGCCTATATGTGACTCCAGACCCACAGCAATACGGTTTACTCTTAACTGCCCTCTGGGCAATTAGGGATGGGCAATAAATGCTGCCTTGCCAGCAAAGCTCTCATCCTGTGAATAAATAAATAAAAATGCATGGCATCCTGAATGAATCCATGAAAATGGTTAGGACTCATTTCCCACATCATTTCTGTCCTGGTGATAGCTTGGAGCAATCCAATTGAAGTGTCTAAGAAACTATTGTCTAACTGCACCAATGAAGTGCTTATAAAAAAGGATGCCAGTCATCGATTTATCAGAGAGGTATGAACTGCTTAAATAAATAACAAAGGTGACTTTGAGTTTTGGACAACCAACTGGTGGACTGCGACAGTGGGTTCCCTGTACCCATGGTGAAAAGATAGCTGTCATTTTGAATTTCTGGCTTAATTTACACCAAACCAGTGAGCTGAGATGCTTTCATGGAATTTGCTGGAGTGAAGTTGGCTAATATCAGGTTGCTTGTGCTGCCATCAAGAGTGGGGAATAGGAAGAGTTTGCAAGTTGCAGGAACCAAACTTATTTTTGTGGGACCTGGAGGTGCAATCTTGTTCCTGCAGGCTGCAAAAGTATAATGTGAAACCCACTTTAAGCCTATTTGGTGTGATTCCCGATTCTTTTATCGTGTGGTTTGATGTCACACTGAGAGTTTGGCTTCTTTATACACTGGTTGAGGAGAAAGCAAATATCTTCAGGTTTAGATTTCAAAGTAACACTACTTGTTACACATTGTTATGAGAAAGAGACAAACAGCCTCCTCATCCCTGTATTTGCAACGACTTTCAAAAATTGCCTCAAAAGTTCCTAAGCAGACTTTTTAAAAATCAACACCAGACATTGTGAATAACCAAAATCAGGCACCAAGTTTACAGCTCTAACAGAAAATTGAGCATGGTGGCTCAGTGGTTAGCACTGCTGCCTCACAGCGCCAGGGACCCAGGGTCAATTCTACCCTCGGGTGACTGTGTGGAGTTTGCACATTCTCCCCGTGTCTGTGTGGGTTTTGTCCCACAGTCCAAGATGTACAGGTTAGGTGAATTGGCCATGCTAAATTGCCCATAGTGTCCAGGGATGGGGAGATTAGGTGGGTTATAGAGGGATGGGTCTGGGTGGGATGCTCTGAGGGTTGGTGTGGACTTGTTGGGCCGAAGGGCCTGATCTATGATTTAACAATTTATTAATAATACAGTGGCTGTAGCAGTGCAAATTAACTTCCAGGCTTGGCTCATAAACAAATATCAGTTTGTTTGTTCTCTTATTTGAAAAAAAAACCAAAGCTCACAGCTCAAAGGTCAACTTTAGCTCTCAGCTCCAAACCAAACAATGATAGAAATAAAAATGAGTATCAACAACCATAATATTAATGTAGTGCATGCTAACCATAAATTTACCAGGTTCTGACTAACAGTTACACTGGATAAGGACAAGCCTGATTTATTCATATCTCCATGCCCATGCAGTACTCTGGTCTGACGTGTCTTCTGAGTTTTTAATGTAATTTCTTCTTGTGTATTCTAACTGTGCCCATACTGTGGTAGTTATAATCAGTATTATGCAGTTCCATGACATCATCATAAACTACTCTGGCATCCTGCAATACCATGGTCTATAGGTGTGAGGCCGGAAAAGCACAGCAGGTCAGACTGGATCTGAGGAGCAGGTAAGTCAATGTTTTGACCGAAACCCTTTGTCAGGACTGAGGGCAGGGAGAGGAGCCCAGAAATAAATAGAGAAATAAATACATTTCCCTACAACCACGAAGAGGTGCAATACCTGCCCCACACCTCCCCTCTCACTTCTGTCCAAGGCCCCAAACAATCCTTCCAGATCTGGCAGAGTTTCACCTGCACTTCATCTAACCTTATCCATTTCACCCGTTGCTCCTAATGTGGCCTCCTCTATATTGGGGAGACCAAACGCAGACTTGGGGACCAGTTCGCGAAGCATCTGAGCTCTGCACGCAACAACCAACCTGACCATCCAGTTTCTATCCACTTTAATTCCCCTCCCACACCCCTGCCGACATGTACATCCTTGGCCTCCTCCACTCTCAGAGTGAGGCCAAACTAAAGTGAAGGAACAACACCTGATATTTTGTCATGGAAGCTTACAACCCAATGGCCTTAACATTGACTTCACCAGATTCAAAATCCCTCCACCCCTACCCTTATCCCATATCCAGCCCTACCCCTTCTGACCTGACCTGACCTAACCTATCCATCTTCCTACTCACCTAGTCGCTCCACCCTTCCCACTGACCAATCACAATAACCCCCTACCCGTATTCACCTATCACCATCTCTCCTATCCTTCATCCCAGCTCCACCCCCTCTCTCTATTTATTTCTGGGCTCCCTTCCCCATCCCCAGTCCTGACAAAGGGTTTCGGGCCAAAATGTTGACTTATCTGCTCCTTGGATGCTGTCTGACTTGCTGTCCCTTTTCCAGCCTCACTCCTATAGACTCTGGCTTCCAACATCTGCAGTCCTTATTGTCTCCAAGTCACTGCCATGGAACTGACTGAAGTGTGCTTGGTGCAAATTTCATATGCTTTCAATTTAAAACGCTAATCAGGACCCAAGTATGTCAAAATGCATATTCAAAGGGGCTTTACTCCTTGAAATCAGCCAGTCTTTGAGTGATAGCTGCTTACAAAATGGCAAAGGCCATATTGTCACTGTATAATGGAACAAGGAGGCAACATGTCTCATTTTGAGGATGCTACTGCCCCACTAAACCAATTGAAACCTATTAAAATCAATCCAGTCCATCTACATATTTGTCATTAAGAGACTGCTCTACAAGTGACTGTGATACCTCCACTGTGACAATTTTATAGACTGACACAAAGCAGTGGTTGAAAATTCCAAGATCAGCTGTTTGAATTTTAGCCATGTGGATAGAATTAACTGGAAAAATCCCTGCAAAGCTTTGTAGCCCTGCACACCAGAAATAATGCATATCCAATAATTTAAACATTATAATGGCTGACAATGTGATGCCCCATATCAGCTTTGCTGAATCTCTTATGATGTTGACTAGCAAAGTAAAATCTCAGCAAAAGAAACAAACTGCAAGTTGTCAGAAGAATGAGCAGCCTGAGAAGATTCACAGATTGCACACATGAACATAAAATTGTTCTTGCATACTAAGGGATGGAAATGAAATTTAGAAAGTTAATCACACTAGATTTCTTGTTACGCACAGTAGATTATTCACTGCTTCAGTATGCCACCAAGATTATACGCAGCAGCTGTTCACAGCAGCATATAGGCAGCTCATCACTTCATCAGAAACACTGGAACACAGTGATCCTACTATTTTTATTATAATTGTCAAGCAACAGGCAATTATTTTTCATGTGAAAGCTTCTAAAGTGGACTGTAATGTGTCAAGCAAGAGAATAAGTGCAAGATCCTGTCCTAAATTCACCCTAGCCAGATACCTTTGCCACAGTTAGCTATCTGTTTTGCTTGCACATCATTCACAAGTTTATAGTTCACCAATGAAAAAGGATAGTGTGTCTACTTAATAGCCATGTACTAGTTCTTCATGCAGAATAGATGGGAACATTTACAAAGATCTGTGTGTTACTTTAATGGACTACTTTTTTTTATGAATCAAATGCATAAGTTGTCATTTCAGACAAAAGTAGTTTTCTTTTGAAAGGTAATGGAAAAAATGGTGGCATTTACTGTCTGTTAAGTTATGAGTTTCAGCACGTCTGGTATAAACACCATGGTGCGCATCTTAACTTTGTGCAATCGTGGAAGATGGATGATAGTGAGTTGGCAGCACATTTTAGATTTCTCCCAATTATTACTTTGTTCACTTCAATGATCTGCCCAGTGATTACAAAAGCAAAGTGGCACATAATGCTGACCTGTTGGCAAATTAATGTTCAAAGAGAAATAACAAAGACAGCTCTAGATTCCCTACTAAGTGCAGCCGTACACCAATTGAGCGAGTCCTAAACTTATATTTATAGGGAACAAAACAAACTTGTTACAGTATTTACAAAAATTACAGAATTGCGATTACAGAATTACAGAAACTCAAACATCAAAAGATCCATCATTAGTTTTGAAAACTCAACATATACCTTCGCGCCCTTCCATTGTCGGAATCACACTGTGATGTTCTTTTATCCAACGTTAGCCCTCATGCTGGTTTGTCAATCTCATTCTGATGGTCAGTGATTTTACAAGGGAGTTGGAGTGCAGGTAGTTGGAAAAGGTGAATTGCAAAATGGGATTTTGCAACCTACCAATTTAGAGCACTGTCTAATTAAGCCTGATAATGATCTTGCTGTCAAGAGTTAGACTGCAGTGTTTGTGGAACAGCACAAGATACAACCTGGACCTGGTAGAGGCCAAGTAGAAGGAGAAGGCAACACAGCAGGAGGAAGTCACGGGCCTCACTATTCAAAGAAATGGGCACTCATTTGTTGGCACACAGTTGTGAGCTATGTTAGTGGAGTAAGTGGTCAGTATGTATTCAGTCAGAAGGAAGTCATGACCCTCCATATTGCCATGGCCACAGCATACATTTTTGTGAGTGCAATTGAAAAAAAGCAAGGCAACAACTGGTCATGAGATTCAAGTGCTTGTGGGTAAGGATAAGTAACAATGCCCATCCATAGGAGCAGACACAGAACTCTGGACATGAAGACAGCAGAGGAGAGGAAGGAAGTATAGGAAAACAATAAAGACCAGACCCTCAGCATAGAATGTATCACTGAACAAAGGGTTACCTGGGCACTTCAGAGAAGCAGTGCTGCAGGAACAGTAACCAACTAAAATTGAGATTTGTGCCCTCACTGAGGAAGGCCTCAAACTTCACAACAGCACTCACCATGCCCTGCCACCAGCTGTTAAAGTCTGTGCAGCCTTGAATTTCTTTGCCTTTGGACTGTTCCAAGATCTTGGTCACATATCTAGGCAGCAGTGTACCACTGTAGATCGAAACTGACTGCTGTCCATTTTGTGAGAGCTGGGTACGACTTACAATTTCAGCAAGACAGTGCCTAACAGGGACAAAGAGCAGTGAAATTTGTCTTCATCACTGATGTACTGATTGTATCCATGTGGCCATCAAATTACTGATGACCACCATGTGAGCTGCATCAACAGGAAGAGCCTCCATTCATACAATGTTCAGTTGGTGGTCAACCAGAACAAGACCCCCGTGCATATACACACTCACTTTCCTAGCAGTTGCCATGGTGACGGCATTGCCAAGAGGTTCAGAATGCGGCTGTTCTTCATATCTGGTACACTTCAACTGGAGCTCCTCCGCTTCTTCTTTTTATTTCCTGTTTCCTTTTCATTTTTTTCTCCCTTTTTGCTGTCTTCCCCCCATGGTGCTGACCTCCCCTGTGGCAGCTCTCAGCCTGGTCTCTCAGCGGCTCATGGTGGGTCCTGGCCTGGTCTCTGGGTGGTTTGTCATAGGTCCTGGCCTGGTTTCCCAATGGAATGGCAGCTCTCAGATTGGTCTCTCAGCAGCTTGTAGTGGGTCCCAGCCTGGTCTCTTGGCAGCTTGTGGCAGTACCCAAACTGTTCTCTCTGTGTCTCTCAGCCTGGTCTCTTGGCAGTATGTAAGCTGGTCTCTCGGTGGCTCATGGTGGTGTCTCAGCTCGACATGTGAGTGGATCCTGCCTGGGCATGTTCCCGAGGCACCGTGGGAGATTGGAGGTGAGGAAGTTTTAGCAGCAGTGATGGTATCTGCAGCAGTGGCATCGAGAACAGGCAGCTGCGGGCTCCCAGAGAGCAAGATAAGCAGAGGCTTCGTCAAAGTTGTTGAATTTTTAACTTATTCCTTTATTCTTCTAGATTGAACTACAAAGGACTTTAATAACTGTTACCTTATTTCTTTATTTTTCAACTAGTCTATGAAGTAATGAAGGATATTCTATATTCTGTTCTAATGTTTAACTTTTCAATTTTTGTTTCTCTTGCTACTTTGTACCTAGTTGCCTTGGTAGTAAGATGGCACCACGTATGGTGACGTTGGACACTTTTCACTGTACTCCAGTACTGCTGTACTTGAGTACACATTGCAATAAAATCTAAAATCTAAATCTATCACCACCAAAACTGCCTGGAGGCTTCTAGTAAACATGGGACATGCCTTGAAAAAATGGCTAGTCAATGCTTTATCCTCGACCATGACAGAGGCACTGAGGCAATGCGACCAAAGTCATCTAGTTACGAGGCCCACCCTTGAAGCAGACCACTGAGCTTCTGAAGAAGTGATTCCAGTTCCTGGTTTGGTCAAGTGAGGCCATGCACTACACTTACGCAGCTCGTGGTCTGCTGGATGAATATTTGGAGAGTCGAACGAAAAGTGAGAGATAGGCACAAGGTAATGAGGTCACTTCATGAGCAGGTGCAGACAGAATGTCGCAAATAACCTCCTCCCGCGCAGTAACACTTCTGTGATTCTAAGAGTTCCAGAAGGCTGTGAAAAGTGAAGCATTCAAGTGACAAAGTTATCGGAGGAAGAGAAGGAATATGTAAAGTGGCATAGCACCTATACTGTGATAACAAGCATGGGGCTGGATGAACACAGCAGGTCAAGCAGCATCATAGGAGCAGGAAAACTTGACGTTTCGGGCCTAAACCCTTCATCAGAAAATGGTTTTCTGATGAAGGGTTTAGGCCCGAAACGTCAAGTTTTCCTGCTCCTATGATGCTGCTTGACCTGCTGTGTTCATCCAGCCCCATGCTTGTTATCTCGGATTCTCCAGCATCTGCAGTACCTTTTATCTCTAGCACCTATACTGTGCTTTGAGGAGGCTGGGGCAGACTTGCGTCAAAACTCTCTGCAAGCTGGTGTGGAAGCTAGAACTGATCTGATCCGGATCTATTACAAGTGACTGTTAGTTATCCAGCAGGACTGCATACTCTGTCACTCATAGAGTCATAGTCATACTTTGGGGACAGGGTAGGAAAATGGACATGACGAGTTTTGGATCTCCATGATCCTTCTGAATGACAGAGAAGGTTCATGGGGACTGAATGGCCTACTCCTGTTTGTATTTCTTATAGTCTTCACAGTCAATGTCATTAGTCCATTCATGTGGAGTGAATCAAACTAGCTAAACATCTGTGACACTACAGGCCCATCATCCATTCTACAGTGCCGGCTGAAGATGGTTGCAAATGCTTATGCCTAGTTTTTTGTACTAATGCACTGGGCTCCCCATTATTGAAGATGGCGATGCCTGTGGAGCCTCTTGTTTTAGTCAATTGTTTTAAATGTACACTATGATTGAATGTACCAGCGTGGCAGAGCTTTCATCTGGTCCATTGGTATCTGGGGTTGCCTAACTTTATCTATTAGCTGCATCTAAATTGCTACAACTAGACATTAATGAAGCAACCATGTAAATAGCAGTAAATAGAAACTGCAGCCTTTCCATTTTGCCAACTTAGTCTTCTGTTAACTTCCATCCTTTCTTCTCAGTGCTGTAAAATCAATAAATGCTCAGCAATATCCTAAACATATAATGTAATACTTGGGTCAGGCAGTATAGTTTATTAAGCAAATAATTTCAATTCCTCTACAGTTTATTCCCTTCTCCCCTACCCTGAAGCATTGGAATCTTCACCAGGATATCATTTGAAAGACTGCCTCGCCAAAAAGTCAAATTCATATGTTACCCTTGACAATAAGTACTATGTAATATAATAGTAAATGGGTAAAAGATCTATAAACTTAGCTTATGTTGCAATGAGCTTTAAACTTATAAATAATGTGCTTTTACAAAAATAATTATACCAGAAGAAAACTAGTTATTAAAAAAAAACAGAAAGTTCTGCCTCTGAGACATATCATTCTTGATACTGGTCATGTCTTCAATCATCATCCAGGCACATTTATTTCCAGCCAGATTCATTGCATTAAAATGAAAAGCCGATCAACACTTGCAGTTATGGCCAATGGTGTATTGCTGTGCCCCTAACTTTGCCTTGCTTGAAGTCAAAGTCAATGGAGACTGGGGGATTGAAAAGAATCAAATTCGGGTTTGAATGGCTCAGACATGGAGAAGTGTCCATAAGGAAGGAAAACAATATTTAATGCTTTGGAACAGGTGCACAACTTGTAGCCACAACAGCTGACTGCCTTTTCGGGGGTTATTTGGATTAGACAGACAATAAATATAGCATTAGACTATCTCTAAATTGCTTTTCAGTCAATGACAGTGCTATCCATATATTATTGCAGTCAATGTATGGAGGAGCTTTTATCTGCTTTTCTCAGTAAAATCTGAAATCTAATTCTTACTAGCCTAACATTTATCTCTCGCCACAGCTGACACTTACAAGACAAGTGCTGAATGTCAGAATTGGCACCAAGCAGTCATTTATTTCGTTCACTCAAATTTTCTGAGTATTAGTATAACAGAAATAGGAAGACTAGGTCATTTTCTCGAGGGGCACATTAAATACAGGACAGAAAAATGGACACAGATGTTTGTAGTGACTCAGCCTCTGAGAGACCAACGTATAAAGTCAGACAGTGGTTAACTTATGGAAGAATGAGAAATGAGAATCTAACAACAAGTAAGGAACATTGGTCATCTGGAGACACATAAACTGACCATAGGATAGTTTTGATGGATGCCATTGCGATAAGAGATTCGAAACACCTACAGTTATACAAAAACAACAAGCTAAATGTATTCAGGACTGAACAGAATTTCTATAAAGAATATAGAACATTACAGCGCAGTACAGGCCCTTCGGCCCTTGATGTTGCACCGACCTGTGAAACCAATCTGAAGCCGATCTAACCTACACTATTCCATTATCATCCATATCTTTATCCAATGACCATTTAAATGCCCTTAAAGTTGGCGAGTCTACAACTGCTGCAGGCAAGGCATTCCATGCCCTTACTACTCTCTGAGTAAAGAATCTACCTCTGACATCTGTCCTATATCTATCACCCCTCAATTTAAAGCTATGTCCCCTCATGCTAGCCGCCACCATCCGAGGAAAAAGGCTCTCACTGTCCACCCTATCCAATCCTCTGATCATCTTGTATGTCTCTATTAAGTCACCTCTCAACTTTCTTCTCTCTAACGGAAACAGGCTCAAGTCCCTCAGCCTTTCCTCATAAGACCTTCCCTCCATACCAGGCAACATCCTGGTAAATCTCCTCTGCACCCTTTCCAATGCTTCCACATCCTTCTTATAATGCAGTGACCAGAACTGCACGCAATACCCCAAGTGCGGCCGCACCAGAGTTTTGTACAGCTGTAACATGACCTCACGGCTCTGAAACTCAATCCCTCTACCAATAAAACCTAACACACCGTACACCTTCTTAACAACCCTATCAACCTGGATGGCAACTTTCATGGAGCTATGCACATGGACACCGAGATCTCTCTGCTCGTCCACGCTACCAAGAATCTTACCATTAGCCCAGTACTCTGTATTCCTGTTACTCCTTCCAAAGTGAATCACCTCACACTTTTCCGCATTAAACTCCATTTGCCACCTCTCAGCCCAGCTCTGCAGCTTATCAATGTCCCTCTGTAACCTGCAACATTCTTCCGCACTATCCACAACTCCACCAACTTTAGTGTCATCCGCAAATTTACTAACCTATCCTTCTATGCCCTCATCCAGGTCATTTATAAAAATGACAAACAGCAGTAGCCCCAAAACAGATCCTTGCGGTACACCACTAGTAACTGAACTCCAGGATGAACATTTCCCATCAACCACCAGCCTCTGTCTTCTCACAGCTAGCCAATTTCTGATCCAAACGGCTAAATCACCCTCAATCCCATGCCTCCGAATTTTCTGCAATAGCCTACCGTGGGGAACCTTATCAAACACTTTACTGAAATGGATCCTTATCAAACGCTTTACTGTATCAAACAGCTTTGAACAATAAAAAATCCACTTAACAAGTCCAATCAGTGATAGGTGTATGAACATTTTCTGCCCCTTGAAGCCTGGAATGATCACTTTTATTCAGCACTTGGTAATGTCTTGGGTGAAGCTGACAATAACCACATAAGTGGAACCATTGCTTGCCTTCACACCTCGAAGTACAGTTTAATCATTTTTTGCAATTTTCAGCATTTTATTATGATAGTACAATTTGAATTATAAAAGAACTGGTGGATTATATTTATAAAATAACATCAAACTCCAACTCATGAATTTTACCACACAGAATTGACAGCTCATGCAACTTAAAGACTAACATTGGTGTATGTACCATATATCCATCACAAAAACATTTATTTAGAGATGTACAACATTTATATAGTTTCCATATCCATTTTTTTAAAAACAAACCTTACCAAGAGCATAGCGGCACTGTTTATTTCAATGCAGTGACCTTCATCCTTTCAAATGAGAATGATAAAGATAAATGTGAGTTAGAAGAATATTTGAGAGGTGCGTATTCCAGCTAATGGAATAAGATTGACCTTTCTATTCTTAAATCAGAATCCAGGGACAGTAATGGGGGGAATCCTAACATTTGGTCAATAAGCAATTTAAAGAATTTTCCTCAATCATCGTTCTCACACAAAACATTAGAGAGGATCAAGAAAAAATTGTGAGGATTACAACTATTAAATATCTTGGGAACGATTTATGTGATGCAATGTGTGTGAAAATACTCTGTATCAGCTTTATTTTAGAAGGCCTACACTGGGTTCTGCATCTGGCAGCTAATTTCCAGAAGGTTGAAAACATTGATAACATATGAGGTGCTCATAATGAAGGTGCTAATGCCTTTATGTTAAAAGGATTAATGTGTAAATTTCAGGAGCAGAGCTTGAGAAGACAGAATTAAATCACCACATAATCATGGCAGGGCAGTCAAATCCACCCTTACATAGTGAAAGAAAGTCTTCTATCAAAGATAAGTATTCAGTTTACAACTGTTTGGGGATTTCATGGAGTAGATAATATTAGGCATCAATTTAGGTAGGAAGTTTAATGTGGTTGGAGAATCTGTCCAAGCCTGTCTGAGATGGGAGAACATTGTCTGTAATTACATTAACAGCCAAGTTGAAAGGCTTGCCATTACAATAGCAATTGTCTGTTTTATGGTTGCCATTGATGAATTATTGGCATAGTTTCAAGACAGGGCAGATACAACTAGTTATAAAATGTGAGCAGTGAGAAAGATTCAGGGCAAGTTTTACATTTGACATCTTGAGCTCAAAGGTGGTGCCATTTCTAGTTGGAATGGAGAAGTCATCACATTTCACCTCTGTCCCCAAGACACTGCATGGCCAAGTGGGCAATGGAGCGATTACATTACCAGAAGGAGAAGGTGCAATGGTTTTGAATTCTATAGGCATATGGGTTGGATGGCACTCCTCTGTGCCTGACAGTATGCCAAAGCCTGAGCTTTGCAGAGATGTCTGCTGTCAGAGGCAAGTTGTCATGATCTCCTTTTTGTGTCAGAGCCAGTCATGGAAGGGAGCAAGTCATTGCAGCAGCTTTAATATTAGAGTCCTCTGATAAAACCAGAACACCAGTGCCAGGACCATCATTTCATTCAAGCACACCCTTGACTAGTGCAGAGATAGTTAGCTTGGTAGGTTCCCATGCACAGTTAAAAAGGTAGCCCTGACAGAAGCAGAGAGTGTGGGTGGCCCTCTTTGGGGAATGGAAGATAGCCACAGCCTTGCTCTTCTGGGTGCAGATGCTGGCCTTAGTCACAAGCCAGGTGGCTCTACTAAGACCAGGAGAGTGAGAAGTGAATCAGAGTTCCCTGAGGCAGCGCGGAGCCAGAGGCTCGAATTGGAAAAGCTTAGTCAGCTCATTTGCACAGCCTTAGCTCAGGATTTTGCACAGGAAAGCAATTCCATTGTGGCAAAACTTAGTGGGTGCAGGAACAGTGCACTAACATGGACAGAATGCATGGTACACTGTGTAGCATAGTTGGGACAACAGACACGGCGTGACTGCCAGCTGCATGCTATCTGGTGATTACCTCTGCTCCTGGCTACTGCCCTGGATCACTGCAGATGACAGCCAGTCTTTTGTCTTTTTAAAAAAAAATTCACTCATCATCTCAAGGGCAACTAGGGATTGACAATAAATCCTAGCCCAGAGCAATGTCCGCAGCCCAAATAGTGAATCAAAGAATCTGCAGGTCTCTTCCAATGATCTAGGGTACAAGCCAGAGACAGTCAGTCACTGGTGAGAATGACCCCTCTTGATTGCCTTCATCACAATCAGTGTCTTTTGCCCTTCACCTACGCATCAGGGTTCAGTGCCAGTGACTGATGCTGCATAGATGCCAATGCAGCAGTGTCTAGTGTCCTCATGGATAACTGTCATGGGCACTCCAGTCATAAGCAGAAAAAGTGAGCCAGCTGCCTCTACCTCATCTGAGGATACAGCAAGAGCATTCTTTAGACATAGCCAAAAGCAGAAACCCAATGGTTTACTGTGATTTATTTCATTGTAAATGTGCACATTGCATTTTATTAATAACAAAGGAAATGTTGAGCCTTGTGAGCTTCCCTTTTTGGCAAAAGAGGGGAGAAGTGGTTAAACAAAAACTCAATGATGAGACTGAAACCAGTGGACAGATGCACACCATGCATCAGGGGTTAGAGTTGGATGGGTTTCAGGTTGTGTTTTTGCTCTTAGGCAGATGAAATTGAATTCCAGATATTACAGTCCTGCTGTTTGACTAGCCCTCATGAGAAACATGCCTCAATTAGGTGTGCCCTGACCTTGACACTACCTGGCTGAGAGCTTTGATTCTTAAATTAGGTCCAGACATTGTCCTGCTCAGTATGGACACCACTTATCTCCATATCTTCATCTTTCCCCTTATCCTTTCCTCCTCTGAGGAGCTGTGTTGATTTAGGACAACACCCTTATCGTTCTCTCTGGATGGTCATGTTTTGGAGAATGCAGCAAACCACCACAATATCCGGGAACATTACAAAGTGTACTTCAGTGTACCAGTAGACCATTGCAGGCACTGGAACTGCATCTTCTGAAGCTTTCTGCCTTGCTCATTGTGGTCCCTGTGAGAAGGTGGCTTTAGTTGTTGTAGTTCTGTGGCTCTGTCTAAGGGTCACATAAAGGACAAGCAGCCGGATCATCAAATTTATCCATGACAAATCATCCAGAAATATAGGATTGTGACATGAAGAGTTGAGGTACCATTGTCAGCCTGACAATTATGGTATCATGGAAATTGCCAAGATAATGAGTGCACAGATCCATATTGTTCCTGTTGTGGTTCCAGAGCAGCTGAACATTTAAAAAAAAAGCGGCAACCCTATGGATGAATTCCTTGACTGCTCATTCAGATGCTTAAGAGCCACATAGGTGTTACTGATGGTATTTCCTGTATCTGTGGATATTCAGCCACATGGGTGTTACTGATGGTATTTCCTGTATCTGTGGATATTCAGCCACATGGGTGTTACTGATGGTATTTCCTGTATCTGTGGATATCCAGTGACAATGGCAACTCCCACTGCTCTGAGTAACTGCGAGGTCCCATTTGCTTGAAATTGCATGTACCGTCCATCCCTCATAAATAGGGTATCAGTGATCTGTGAGACGCAATAGCTTGTAGCTGTTTGCAAGATGGGCTGTTGATCAATGGAAAGAGCCAAAGGCTAAAAAAATTCAAGGCCGTGGTGGCTTTAACAGCTACTGACAGAGAATAGTGAGCAGCACCACGAGGTCAGATCTCTTCCTCAAGAGGGGCACAAAGCTCAGCTATCATCTGTCCAGATAGCCACTCTCTACTGTGGCACCGATTCTCCGATATGTCTCAGCAGCTTTTTCTTCAACAGTGATCTTTATAGGGAGGGTGTGGCCTCTTTTGTCATCTTGACACTTGCTCCTCTCCTCTGCCCTTTTCACAGCCTGAACTCTGCATTTGCTTGTAGGATGTTGCTCCTCATTGCTACTCAACCCTACCTCAGAATATCTTCATCCCACGCACAGCTTATTATCAACTGCACTAACAATGCTTAATGGCCTCCTATTTGATGTTTCCCCAGCCCCTGGAAGGCCATGACTCCTCCACTCATCCAAATCGCACACATCGCTCATTCTGTACACTCCACTTACACACTTTGGTTTCTCCCAGAACCATCTGGGGTGTCTTGGCTCGACTTGCTGCCCTCAATGCTTCTTGCTGTTATTAATCCAGGATACTGATGCCATGTGAGGAAGAATGTCCCAAGTGGTATCTTAGGTGGGAGATAGGCTTAATTTTCATAGGTCAGTAAATAAGTTTACTACACATTACTTAACAGCAAGTTATATTGCATCTAAGATATAGGATTTCTGCTGTGAGACATCAGCCTCAAAAAAAGTTTAAGTTCACATTACAAAGCACAAAACTCTAATAACGCTCCAGATACTACCTTACATCCTGCTGGATTGAGTCTCTCTCATGGTATTAATTAAACTTTCCAAGTCCAAATTGTTTTAAACAACGCATGTCAACAGATAACTACCTCTCTCAGCCATGGAACCACTCAATTGATTTACACAGTCACAACTGGATTCCTGTTGTGTTGTAT
>JAHRHZ010000088.1:15256293-15351830 GCA_024137785.1 Ginglymostoma cirratum | reverse complement strand
GGGGGGGGGGTGTAGTGATTGGAACCAGGTGGACCTCATTAACTAACTTCTTGATTGGCCAAGGTTAACAACCTCTATCAAGATAGCCTTGGCTGACAAATATGACCAGGAGATTAGAATATTCTCTGTTGAGAACTGACTGAGCTGGCTGGCCACTGCCAGTGCACTGTATACCATGCACTAGTAAATGGATGATTTGGTGATGGGAACCAGCCTCTGCAGTTAGTTCAACACTAAAATTAAAAACCAGAGGAGCAAGAGATGGAGAAATACAAATTACCCTTTTCATATATAAGAAAATCCTTCTGTATCTCCTTTTTGTCTTGATGGCTTTCATTTCTACATTTGATACATTGTGAATGGCCTATGAGTGGCCTTAAAGTGAAAGTGGACAGTGTCTACAGTCCATGGTTAAAAAGTATTTCAGATCTGGTAAGACATGCAGCAGTACAAAGTGAGCTAGGAGTTTCTTGGAACTGAAGCATTGGTCACAGCAAAGCAGTTACAGATTGCGAGCCAATGGTCTAAAGTTTACAGCCTTCAGTAGTGCAACTAGATAGTCCAGGAGCCATGCTACTTGGGTTTGAAGATATACTCAAACCTCTTTCCAGTACAAGAGGCATCAGACAGAACTCATGTCAAAATGAAGAAGTCTCACTCTTGAGCTTGAATGCATGTTTTAGCATGAATTGTTTTCAAATGGTGATGAACAAAGTGGTGAAATATTCACATCTGATATTAGATACATGGAGACAATTCAAACAGAATTTTATTTATCCTTCCAGACAGAATCATCAATCTCTGTCTCACTGCCAGATAAGAAGCAACCTTCAAATAAAATGGCTGCAAAATCAAACAATTTGTTCTCTCCCATGCTACAATCACCAAGAGCAAAGAAAAGTATTCCATCAAAGCCTTTGACCAAATCACCTACAACAGAATATCTGTATGACTTTACTCCACTGGAAGCTCTACTTTTTATTACTCTTGCCTCCTGCCATGGTTACAACTTACCCATGCCTAGTATCTCCTTGTGTGGATTCTTTAAGCAATCTTTAAATGCTTGCATTGTCAGTATGAGGTGGTGACTGTAAGATCGATCAATGATGTAATTTTATTGTTACTCTTGCCTTATTCTTCCACCTAATCTTCCACTACTGTCTGTCAGGTAGCAGGCTCTGAATTTCTGAAAGGCAATAAGCACTAGATTGGGTTGAGGAGCAAAAGGATACAGGATGTATGTGTATTTACAGCCTATAAATGACAAGGAATTGGAATGTGGAAAGGAGAATTAGGGCTGAGGATAATATCAACTTTTAAGTTTACAGCTGGCCATGGATTCAGTAAGGGCTGGTGTAATGATGGTATCCTACACCTCCCAGGGAATTTAGCTGTGGCTACCCACGACTGGCTGTCATTTATTCCTCTCTTTATTCAGCAAGAGACGAAAGTGTGCCTGTCAGTGTACTGCAATCTGTTTGGGTGATCCAGATGTCAGTTGAATAACTGTAAACTCTGGGCAGGAGACTCTCAAGTGAGGTGAACCTATGAATATTAGATACAAAATGATTGATAGATATTGCAGTAGCTGAATGAGGGGGATGTAATGAATTGATCAGTGTGCTGATGGTACAATTGACTGGATATAGCATTTGAAAATGCATTCACTAACATTGATCATTCAGATTGTGCCAGTGAACATTTTAAGACACCATATCCAGGTCTTTGATACTTGACTTATGATACTGATCACTGTGACTGTCTGCCTGCCAAAGAGTTTATCTGCAATATCTCCAGACACTTGTGGGTAAATTTAAATCTGTTCCTTCCATACTTCCTCAACTAAGCTCCTATGTCAATGGTGAAAAATCATGAAATATGCTTACTTCCTTTCCTCTGAATTCCCTGGGTCAGAATCAATTTTAAATGGGCTTGCAATGTCCGCAACATCTACTATGTACCTTCCTTTTAAGAGGTGCAGGCTGCTTTTTTGCTTAAAGTAGTGAAAGATAGCTTTAGTTCCTGATAGATTTGCACAAACTGGCTGCCATGCTGCCTGCATCAGAGCTAAAAGATGTGGTTTAGCTACTCCTTATCATGCTAACTAACATAAGTTTATCAAATTTTGTGGTCATTATGCTTTTAAGATTGTAAGATCATAGAGGGGCAGGAGTGTGCCATTCAGACCCTCAAGCCTGTTCTGCCATTCAATATGATCATGGCTGATTTGATTGTGATTGAAACTCCACTTTCCTGCCTGACTTCATAGCCCTGAACTTCCTTGACAGATTTTTGACCTACAATCAGCCTTGAATATATTCAATGACCCAGCCTCCCTTGTTTTCTGGGGAAGAGTGTTCAAAGATTAACCACTCTGACAGAAGAAATTTCAGTCTTACATGGTAGACTCACTTTTTTACACTTTTTGCTTTTTATTTCTAAAACCCCTCCACAAAGGGAAATATCTAACTGTTCAAGCTCCTCAGACTGATATTTAAACTCTATGCATAACAAAGGCCTGCAGGAGTCCAATTTGTCCAGCCTTTAATAGTTATATACAGAAGAGACTTGGGATTTCTTAAAAATTAGGAATCTGACAAAATATCAGTAGAAGCAGAGATGCTAGAGGCAATGAGTGGTGTGAAAATTCAAAAGGGAAGACTTACTGGTAAGAGTAGATCACTTACTTAATCTGAGATAAAAGGTACTGCAGATGCTGGAGAATCCGAGATAACAAGCATGGGGCTGGATGAACACAGCAGGTCAAGCAGCATCATAGGAGCAGGAAAACTTGACGTTTCGGGCCTAAACCCTTCATCAGAAAATTTTTCTGATTTTTCTGATGAAGGGTTTAGGCCCGAAACGTCAAGTTCTCCTGCTCCTATGATGCTGCTTGACCTGCTGTGTTCATCCAGCCCCATGCTTGTTATCTCCTGTTGTGTTCTCCCCTCTTTTTACTTCAACTCTTTCTGGTCCATTGTGTATTTCACATTTCCCCACCAACAGATGTCATGACACACCTCTGGAGCAGGTAGGACTTGAATCTAGGTCTCCTGGTTCAGATCTAGGGATCTACCATTTCAATATAAGAGTCCTCTTCCCCACATATATTCCCAGTGGGCCCTTGATGAGCTGACATTCAATGAGGAGGTTAGTTAGCCAGTAATCTCAAATGCATGGGCTGCTGGGTCCTGCCCTTTGTCCTCCTGAGCAAAATGGCCAACAGTCAGAAAGACAACTGTAAACTGTAACAATGTTAAGCAGCTCTTTCCATGTCTGCTACTTTATACTCACCCCCATTACTGAACAAAAGCTTTGCTCCCAGTAGAATGAGGAGTGTCATCTCAGAGACAGTAAAGTGGGATGAACATTAATATATTTTGCTGAACTGAATTTTATCTCAGCTTAAATTGTTCAGTACGAAGAACGGGTTAAACATGTTTATTGTGTTCTGGACTGGTTTATGTTGGTCAAGGTTTAATTACGTTTGTTTTGCAACTGGATCTCTTTTCCTGATGCTGTTGGGCTCTTTTGTAAATTAGAGGTATGAATTTGAGTTGGAGATTAATTTTGAGAAATCAGAGATCAGGGCAATCTTGAGAAATGGGATAAATAAATTGTAAGGACAAGGAGCATTAAATGCAGTTTTAATAAGGGACTTCATAGGTTTATGAGAAAGAACCATCATCCAGATATATTGGACAGTATATAAGCTGGGCATGAACAGAGTTGTGTTGGTGGAAGTAGGCAGTACTGGTAATGAACAGTAAGAGCAAAATACTGCAGGTGCTGGAGATCTGAAATAAAAACAGGAAATGCTGGAGAAATGGAGCAATGTAATACAAGACTCAAAACTTTCTCTCTTCACAGATCCTGCCAGACAGCTAAGTTTCTCCAACACTTTCTATTTTACTACAGGTGATAAAGAAGCGAGATTGTTCTTTTTTGAAAGAGGGCCATCAGTTGCAATGATCGAATGAGAATTCACAATCATCTTCAAAAGGAAACTGGATATAGCCTTATAATAGAGATAAACGGTACTGCAGATGCTGGAGAATCCGAGATAACAAGGGATGGGGCTGGATGAACACAGCAGGCCAAGCAGCATCATAGGAGCAGGAAAACTTGACGTTTCGGGCCCAGACCCTTCATCAGAAATTTCCATTCAACAAATAACTATTTCAACTCCCCTTCCCATTCCTCAGATGACATGTTCATCCTGGGCCTCCTGCAATGCCACAGTGATGCCACCCGAAAGCTGCAGGAACAGCAAATCATATTCAGCCTGGGAACCCTGCAGCCCAATGGCATCAATGTGGATTTCACAAGCTTCAAAATCTCCCCTCCCCCAACCGCATCCGAAAACCAGCCCAGCTCATCTCCACCTCCCTAACCTGTTTTTCCTCTCACCTGTCCCCTCCTCCCACCTCAAGCCCCACCCCCATCTCCTATCTACTAACATCATCCCGCCCCCTTGACCTGTCCGACCTCCCTGGACCGACCCATCTCCTCCCTACCCCCCCACCTACACTCACCTTTACTGGCTCCATCCCCGCCTCTTTGACTTGTCTGCCTCCTCTCCACCTATCCTCTCCTCTATCCATCCTCTATCCGGCCCCCCCTCTCTCCCTATTTATTTCAGAACCCTCTTCCCCTCCCCCATTTCTGATGAAGGGTCTAGGCCCGAAACGTCAAGCTTTCCTGCTCCTCTGATGCTGCTTGGCCTGCTGTGTTCATCCAGCCCCATAGCCTTATAATAGATGGGGAAATGGCAAGGAAATGAGAATATCGACTTTCAGAGAGCCAGGTCTGCATAATAAACAGCAAACACCTCCTTCTGTGTTATAAAATTCATTACAACTCATTTCTGTGGTGAGTGTGTTGCTAAGCAGAAATTGAAAGGTGGAAATCTATGGAAAACAAAAAAAAAGCCAGAAGTATTGAGTAGGTCAGGCCATATCTGTGAAGAAAGAGTCAGGCTTAACATTTTAGATTAACTTTTCATCAGAGATTATGGTTTTAAAGTAATCAACAAAAGAACCAGAAGGAAAATTTTAATGAAAAGATAAGCAGAGTGTGATTGAAATCTGGAATGCATTACCAAAAAGATTAGAAGTTTCAGATTTGCTTGGTATTTCAAAAGGTGATTGACATATTTGAAGAGGAGTAATTTACAGAATTAGTTGAAAGCTCTTTTGAAGAGTTCATAGAAGTCAGAGAATCCCTACAGTGTGGAAACAGGCCCTTTGGCCCAACAAGTCCACACTGAACCTCAGAGCATCCCACCCAGACCTGTCTCCTTAATCTACACATCCCTGAACACCACGGGCAATTTAGCATGGTCAAACCACCTAACCTGTACATCTTCAGACTATGGGAAGAAACCAGAGGACCTGGAGGAAACCCACACAGACGTGGGGAGAATATGCAAACTCCACACAGACAGTTGCCCAAGGCTGGAATCGAGCCTAGGTCCCTGGCGCTGTGAGGCAGCAGTGCTAACCACTGAGCCACCGTGCTGCCCAAGATTATAGGTCATCTGCTTGAATGACAAGCCCGATGGCCCCAAAGATTCCTGGGGAGGTTTGACAGATGTAACCTTTTGTAAATTGGGTGTGTGCAGTCTAGAGATGCATCAATAAACAAACAAAAGGATGAAAATTCTCACAGACAGCAGCCAGGATGCATATCCAGAGCGAGACACAGCCTGGGTGAGTATATAATTTGGGGAATTTGGAGGAAGTGTAAGAATTTTGTGCAGAGGGGAAGAGTTGCTTTTTGCTTACTTCTTTGGCTCCTTGCTTGTAAGGTTTATTTTTAAACAGGATAAATTGAAGCCCAGGATCAAGAGCCCAACACAATGCAGTGTTATCACAGGTAAGTTCATTGGTTGGTAATGACTCCTGCTTTGACTATCTACTATAGTTTACTTTCGGATTCAAGTTAAATAGGGGAAATATTAAAGGCTACAAATTAAAAGACCAGTAGGATTTTCTTTTATAATGTGGAGGTGCCGGTATTGGACTGAGTGGACAAATTCAAAGCCACACAACACCAAGTTATAGTCTAACAGGTTTATTTGAAATCACACACTTTTGGAGCACTGCTCCTTTGTCAGGTGCAGCACCCCAAAAGCTTGTGATTTCAAATAAATCTGTTGGACTATAACCTGGTGTCGTGTGACCTTGAATTTCTTTTATAGATCACATGAAGAACTAAGGAACTAAAATAGGCCAGCAATGTAATTGCATGATGTGGGAGCTGGTGGACCCCATTGTCGTTCACAGTAACCACATCTGTAGCAAGTGTTGCTACAGGTGTAGCTTGAGGAACTGTAGCTCAGAATTGATGAGCTGGAGTCTGAACTTCAAACGCTCTGACACATCAGGGCAGGGAACAATTAGCTGAATGCTGTGTTTCAGGACGTAGTCACACCCCTTAGATTACCTTGAATTCGATTAGTGTTCAGGGACAGGAGGGTGTGACTATCAGCGAGGCAGTTAGATGGATCCAAGAGGTAGTGCTGAAGGAGTCTCTGCCCTTGAGCTTGTCCAACAGGTTTGATATTTTTGCCCCTGTATGGATGACAGAGGGAGCAATAGGGAGGATGAGCAAACTGACCATAGCACTATGGTACAGGGAGCCATTCAAGACGGGGGAGAAAAGAGAAATGTAGTTGTAATCTGGGGTGGTATACTCAGGAGAATAGACATTGTCCTTTGAGGCCAGGATTGAGAGTCCTGGAGGCTATCTTGCTTGCCTGCTGCCTGGGTTCAGGATATCTCATCTGGGCTGCAGAGGAACTTGGAGTGGGAGAGGAGAGATCCAGTTGTCGTGGTCCACACAGGTACCAACGATTTTGGTAAAAGACGAAGCAGGTTCTGCTGTAGGAATATGAGTAGCAAGGGACTAAATTAAAAATCAGAACCAAAAAGGTAATAAGCTCCAGATTACTACCTGAGCCATGAGCAAATTGGCACAGTGTCAACAAGATTAAAGAAGCAAATGTTTGGCTCAAAGATTGCTGTGGGAGAAATGGGTTTGGATTGACTTGACTTTGGCACCAGTCCTGTGGACGAAGGAACTGTTCTGATGGGATAGGCTTCACCTGAACCATGCTGGGATCAGAGTCCTGGTGAATCACATAGCTAGAGCTGTGGGTAGGGCTTTTAACTAAATAACTGGGGGCTTCAGTTGCATGGAAAGCTATGCAAAAAGTTAAAGGTGGAGAGAACTCAGTTGGAGGTCAATAAAGTCTCCAGAACAAGTAATAGGACAGAAGAAGATGGAAAGGTTCAGGAATCTAACTTCAATCACAGCAGTATAGGTGATAACTATGAGAACGGAGCCAGTCAATGCAGGACTGAGTGTTTGTACTGAAATACATGCAGTATACAAAACAAGGTAAATGAGTCTACAGCACAGATTGAAATTGTATGATGTGTGGGTATCACAGAGACGTCACTGCAAGGGGATCAGGGCTGGGAACTAAATACTCAAGGATATGCCAATTGAAAGGATAGGCAGTTGAGCAGAGGAGGCAGGGTTGCCTTGCTTGTGAGAAATGAAATGAAATCAATAGCAAGAAGTGATATAGAGTCATTGAGTCAGAAGGCATAGAATCTGTTGGGCAGAGTTGAGCAACCACAAAGGTTAAAAGTCCCTGATGGGTGTTGTTAGGTCTCCTAGCAGTAGTCAGGATGTGGAGAGGAAAATAAATCAGGAGATAAAAAGACATGTAAGATAGGCACTCACAATAATTCAATATGCAGGTGGACAGGAAAATCAGGTAGGTTGTGGATCTTAAGAAAAGGCATTTGTGGAATGCCTACTACATGATTCTTTGGAGAAACTCATGTTCCTCACTCAGGAACAGGCAATTCTGGATTTGGTGATGTGTAAGAGGCTGAATAGTGAGCTAAAGATGAAGGAACACTGAGGGGGCAGTGACCATAAATATGATAGAATTCACCCTACAGTTTGAGAGGGAGAAGTTTCAATCGGACATAATGGTACAATAATTGAGTAAAAGTAACTACAAAGACATGAAGGAGAACCTGGCCAGAGTTGATTGGAAGGGGACCCTAGCAGGGAAGATGGTGGAGCAGCAATGGCAGGAGTTTCTGGAACTCCTTCCTTAATGGCATTGTGAGTGTGCCAGCACCACATGGACTGCAGTAGTTCAAGAAAGCACCACATCTGCAAACATTCACTCCCTCCATCAATGATGATCAGTATCAGCAATGTTGCTTTCTACGAAATGAACTGCAGAAATTCACGAAGGCTTCTTGGACAGCACATTACAAAACCATTACACTCTAGAAGGACAAGGATGGCACATATATGGTAACACCATCACTTGCAGGTTTCCTTCAAAAACGCCTCACCATCCTAGCTTTGAAATTTATTACCGTTTCTTCAGTGTCAATTTCCTGGAACTCTGTCCTTAATGGCATTGTGAGTGTGCCAACATAAAATGGGCTGCAGTAATTCAAGAAGGCTTTACAATCTGTGGCAATGATTTTGATTTGGGTATTAAGTGCAGTGTATCCACATTTTCTGATGGCACAGTTAGGTGGGCAAAGTAAACTGAAGAAGCTACAAAGAGGCTGCATAGGAATATAGACAGGTTGAGTGACTGAGCAAGAATGTGGCAGATGGAATACAACATGGGAGAACATGACGTCACTTAGTTTTGGTGGGAAAAATAAAAAAAGCAAGTACTCTTTTAAATAGTCAAGACTGGGAAATGTTGGCATTGAAAGGATTTGGGCACCCATGAATCACAGAAAGCTAACATGCAGGAAGTAGGATGAGGCAAATAGTAGATTGGTAAAACACAGAAATTGCTGGAGAAACTCAGCAGGTCTGGCAGCATCTGCAGGAAGAAAACAGAAGTAATGTTTCGAGTCTAGTGATATGCACTTGGAGAAGCAAGGATTGATTAGAGATAGTCAGCATGGTTTTGTGCGAGGAAAACCCTGTGTCACAAATTTGAGTGTGTTTTTAAATGAAATAATCAAAAGTGGTAGACATTGTCTACCTGGACTTTAGTAAAGCCTTTGAGAAGGTTCTGCATGGTAGACAAATTAGTAAAGTTAGATCACATGGGCTTCAGGGTGCACTTGCCATTGGGTACAAAATTGACTTTATGGTAAGAGACAGAGGGTGGTATGGTGGGTTGTTTCTTGGACTGGAGGCCTGTGACCAGCAGTATTCCTCAGGGATCAGTACCAGGTCCTCTTTTGTTTGGCATTTATGTAAATGATTTGGATGACAATATGGGAGGCACGGTTAGTAAGTTCACAGACAACACCAAAATTTGTGGTGTAGTGGACAGTAAAGAAGGTTTTCAGAGATTACAAGGAGATCTTGATCAATTGAGTCAATGGGCTGAGGAGTGGCAGATGCAGTTTAATTTGGGTAAATGTGAGGTTTTGCATTTTGGTAATACAAACTTATACCATTAATAGTAGGGCCTTGGGTAATGTTGTCGAACAGAGAAACCTAGGGTTCAGGTACATAATTCTTTGAAATTTGTATCACAGGTATGCAGGGTGGTAAATAAGGCATTTAACACACTTGCCTTCATTGCTTAAACCTTTGAGTATAGGAGTTGGAATGTCATGTTGAGGTTGTCCAGGACATTGTTAAGGCCTCGTCTGGAGTACTGTGTGCAGTACTTTCATATCCTTTATGTCCCTCTGGTTGTTTGCAGTGAGCAGGGTGCTGACGGGACCCAACCAGCATTCACTTGCAAAATCCACAACACAGTGTGTAACATTAGATCTCATCCTGTAATTGGGCAATATTTGTGAAATAATTCCAATTATGCTGATAACCAAATTAAGATACGGTGCACTTATGTGTATTGGAGGTTACATACATTAGTACCAAGGATCCTGTTCTTTGCAGACAGGAATAACACATACACACTGACCCTGTTTCAATGTACCAAAACAGATGACAGCCATTCTCTGGTTTAAATCTCAGGGTAATGTGTTTACCAATCAGAGTGACTGTGACTCATTAAAATTTAAACTGCTTGGCAATTAACAGCCAGTCATCCATGACTGGTTTATTCTCCATGACAAGGCCTCTATCAATCAGAGCCCATTTGCCAAACAATCAGCACGCTCCTCTTATATGACATAAATGTTGTTTCCTTTTACTTGAGTATTTCGTGTGAATTGTGTACAAGATGAAAAACTTTGACAAAATGGGCCTTTCTCAACAATGCTCAAAAATTTAGAAGAACGAGAGGTGATCTCATTGAAACATTACAACGAGGCAGCACAGCAGTGGCTCAGTGGTCAGCACTGCCGCCTCACAGCATCAGGGGACCTGGGTTTGATTCCAACCTCGGGTGACTGTCTGTGTGGAGTTTGCACAGTGCCCTTGTGTCTGCGTGAGTTTCCTCCAGGTGCTATGGTTTCTTCCCACAGTCCAAAGATGTGCAGGTTAGGTCAATTGGCCATGCTAAATTGCCCATAGTGATCAAGGATGTGCAGGTTGGGTGGATTAGCCATGGGAAATGCAGGGTTACAGGAAAAAGAGTAGGGGTGTGGATCTGGGTGGGTTGCTCTTCAAATGGCCTACCCCAACACTGCAGGGATTCTATGATTCTTAAGGAGCTTGAAAGGGTGAATGTTATGAGAATATTTCCAACTGGTTAGGAGCCTTAGAACTAGGGCCACAGTAACAGGCTATTTGGAGCAATGGTAAGGAGAAATTCCTTCATTCAACAGGCTGTGGATTTTTGGATTTTCTTATGCCAGAGAGTTATGGTACTCAGTTACGAAGTGTATTCAAACTTTGGTACTAAGGGAATTAAAGAATATGGGCATAGTTTGGGAGAAGAGAGTTGAAATAGAAGAGTAACTCTGATTTTTTGAACAACATCATGAGTTTGAAAGGGCAAATGGTATGTACATCTATTCCAATTCCTTATGTCTTTATGATGCAGTACAGGAGTGTTATCGAGCATGGCAATTTCTTCGAACTGGTAGATCAGGTTTACTTTAAACATACTAGTAACACTGAAAAGTTTCCTGCTGTGCCATATTTTCACTTTCAGATTTGTTTTCCTTCTTTCGATCTTGCTACTCACAGTCCTTCGAACTTCTCCTGACACTACATTGATTATTCAAATAATGAGACAATTTTGAGTTTTCACAGTCATGAAAATATAAACAGAAAAGAGAATTAATAGTTATGCACATTGTAAATTGAAATATCTATTCACTTAAATCCAAAATATTTTAAATGTTACATTGACATAATTCTTGTAGAGTATCAGTTTTACAGTTTCCTGACTATCTAACCACCGAAGTGTTGCATTGTAATCCACGTGGAATTGATTTAAATAATAAAGGATGCTATTTGTGGTGTTTTAAAAGTCTGATGCTTGAAAATGTCATGACATTTGAAATCATTGGTAAGTCTTGGGATCATGCTACAAAATGCTATAAGCATGGATACGATAATATAATCTTAGAAAATGTGATGATGATATGATCAATTACATTAAATTGAACATGGAAACAGCCAAGTATTACTATCTTTCCAATTCTAATAATAAATGTATTCTGAAATGCTTTATTACAGCTGCAACATGAAAACTTTTTTTTTCACGTCGTCTATTGCTAAGCAAGAGGCTTGGTGACTGACATATAGTCACACTTTTGACATTTACTGCAAGTAATACCACAAAATATCTGAAAGCATTTTCATTATGCTTACCCTTCTTCTTTTTGCTCCCACTGATAAGGATTCAGGCATATTCAAGTTGAAATGCAAATCCATTTAAGGGGACTGGGAGCATTACTTAATGTAGTCAGTTCTGCAGTGGCAGTCACTTTGTAATATTCCTTGTGTGAGGCAAGTAGAAGAGAACGGTTTCTAATGAAAAGCTTTTCAATGTTTCTTCCCAAAGGAAGAACATATTGATTATGGATCATTCATGTTCTGATTTTGCTATTGCAAAAGCTAACTCAATTGCATGGCATCTGTCTGTCATTATTCTGTGCAGTAAACTGTGGAGCTCGGCCATTAATGCTCAGAATAGTCCAAAAAGCACAAGCTAACTCATGGGCTACCTTATTGTGGTTTTGATAAATGAGTATTATAGATGAAATTTCACGTGTAAGTTTGAGGAATGGATTTCGTTTGTGGGAATCTTTCACAGTAACAGAATGTGTATCAGTATGGATTACTGATTTTTTTTTGAATTACATAGCAATCAATCATGGAGTCTGAAGCATCACGACTGACCTGTGCTGTCTTATCTACCTTGTTCTTCACTGTTATTTCTGCACATACTCCCTCCACCACCCCCAGGTTTGAAAGTGAATGAGAGATTTTCCAAAATAACTAAGTACGCTTTTACAATATACAAATTTGTTTTGTTTGGCCAAAAGGCATAAAACACTTCATTTCTTAATTGAATTTGCTTTGTTTCGCTTTTCAATAGCACCATAGTGTACAGTTAACAGCACAACACTGCATGCATATTACATTCTAATTTTGGCTGGATCGAGACCATTATTGTGATAAACTAAAAGGTCACACACTATCATTCTCATTTATTGTTTTGTACAGTTGGTAGTACTGGAGGTGATGGAACTGCAAGGAACCCAAATAGATTAGATTGAACTGGGGCGTCATCCATCTGTTCTTATTCAAAGGGAAGCATATAACTGACAATAGGCAGCTCAGAATGCAATTGCAATAGTTCCAACCACTGCTCTATAGTTGAGCAGAAAAGAAGAGAATTGAGGAATAAAGTATTTTAAATTCCAGAACAGTTCAGCCTCTTCTGCATTTTCTACGTAATTTCTTACAAAAATCCTTTTCAGTAAAAATGCGGAATTATACCACATACTTGTACTGCTGGAGAAATTTAACATTTCAGCTCAGGCAGAAGACCTGAATCTTATGCTGCTGACAGTAGTCACATGAGTCAGTGTGTGCCAGCAATTAAACAACAGGGACTGGCATCTTTTTCATTTCTCACCGCGGTTTAAGAGAGGGCATTCATTCTTCAAGCTAGTACATACCATGTGCTACTTTGTATTCAGCTAAAACAGGAGGTTGAGAATTGGAATCAGCTTCCAATCTAGATTTCACGTCAAGAAATGAGCAGGATGCAAATGCTTATTTCAGGGCAGACACTTGTTGACCAAACCTCCTTCGAGGTTGGTGCCAGAAAAGCAAGAACGAGGCTTTTGGTTGGAACTGAAATAAAAGTTCTCCTTAGAATTTAGTGTGAAGGTGTTTGTTTTTGCTTTCTCCTCATAGCAATTAAAAAAATCTCAAAAAAAATGAATGATAGCAGCACTCCCCAATCAAAGCACATAACGCTATGGAATAGTACAATATCCTTATTAACCAGATGGAGCTTTTCTCAGTTCTACGGTAATTAAATTTTTTTTAATGGTAAGAGTAAAAGATTGAATCTCCTCATCTATATTCTTAACTGCTCATTGCCAGGTCAGTGTTTGGTACGTACATTAAGCAGCCTTAGAGGAATGAAAAGAAAATGATCAAAACAAGTGTCTTTCCATTGGTTACAACTGGGAAGTGCAGATGTATGAAAATAAGTTTGGATGTTATCCTCACATTTTAAGTGGGGGGTTTGTTGAATATTTACAGCCCGCTTCTGCTTACTCTTCCAAAGTAATGCTTCTGGAGTTCAAAGGAACCTTCTGCAAGAATTCTTTGTTTACAGCTTGATATATATACACATTAGGTAGAATCCTATAGAGGTCTTAGCAAAGTGGACAACAGCAGGATTTGTGACAAATTCAGACGAGAAGTTTGAGAGGCCTATCTTGACATTGGGAGCATTTCACTGCTGCTTTCATACCTTTGAAAATTGGTGAGGTGAGCTTCTCCTGGGCAGCAGCAAGTTATTGATTAAGGGAGATTAGAGTTTGATAAACAACTTATTAATGCTGTAACTCGCCTCGTAAATACTTGGCTTCTGATCTTAACAAAGACACTGAACAAGTTAGATGTCGGGAATTCTCAACACGGATGTCAAAGTGAGCACCTTATGACTTCAGCTCATTACCGACTGCAAATAGCCTCCATTTGCTCAGTACCTCAGAGCCTGATCCACACACACACCGCTCTTGGTGTCTAACATTTGCTAAACCTCACAAACATCATGGCACCACTCTGATCCACTCATGCCACTTAGGAAGCAACAGATTTCCAGGACGCATTAATACCTCAGCACAAAAAGGCTACTGCAAGGCCACTCCTTTGTGCACAATGGTAGGCACATGTTCAGTGCTGTGTGTGTCCACATTGGGGGAATGGGTGGAAGTGGACTTTTAGGGTAGGGCAAAGTAAAAGTGGACATGGAAATTCTGGCGAGGTGTACTTGGTGGCTGGGCAGGGGCCAGTGCTCACGGTGTCCACCATGAACCGCGTTCACTGCCATCACTTATCATTTTCTCGATGTGAAATGCAACAGGAAAATGGCTGGATCAACACCCAGGGTGAGCAGAGTCATTGTCATTTTGATTGTCAGAAGTGTGGGATCCACCTTTGCTGGATGATCAGGCACTGAGGTGAGAAATACGTGAAGCAGGCAATTGCTACATCTAATTTGCAGTCATTTCATTGTCTACTTGCTATTCAGGCAGAGTGAACATGTTTAGAATTTGAATGCTGGTCAAAGGCAATTTGTGTCATGCCACTGGAGCTTGCATATTGAACATTGCTGCCACCTTCAGCATCATTGAGATGCCAATCTTAGGAGAAAAAAAAAGAGGTGAATGCTGGACAGATGCAAACAATTAATCATGCAACTTTCAAGAGTGTTGTGGGAGGCACACACCATCACTTCATCATCTGTCAGCAAGTTTAGTGATGGTCTGTACTGAATGCAGTGAAAAGTGAAAGCCAGTGCAGTCCCTTCATCAAGTTGGTGGACATGCTGAGGCTGGAGCTGAATGAACGATGGAGACATGGTGCTCATGGTCAGCGTGCAACATGTCTCACTGTGTGGAAGAGTGTGTGCAGCCTTATCCTCCGACTATGCCACCAATACCTCTTCAGAGACTTGTCTTTTTCCACAGTTGGTGTAGGTCATTTCCACCAAGAGTCTGATGTCCAGTTGCTGGTGGAATGCTCATTGCTGTGGTTTCCTTCCTAAGGAAGCAAAGGCAGATTCAGAAGGATCAGGGATGATGTAAACCAAGGAGTAGCAGCAGGTCACTGCAGAGAATGAGGAACAGCCAGCTCAAGGAAAGGTGCAGCCTTCAGGATGCATGGAATCCACTGGAGACTCAGAGCTTTTCAGCCCAGACTTCATTTCCTGAGGACAAGTGAGGTGCTCTGTTGATTCAGTATGTCACAGGACACTGTCGGAAAAATGTTGTGCACACACGAATCAATCAGGACAATGTCTGATGCAAGGTCACACTAGTGCATTTTACTCTCCCAAGGCCAACGTCACACTGACAGAGCTGTGTCCCAACACTGAGGAATTGTCACTGGGAAGGGGCTCACAGAATCCTTGAATCACAGAATTGTTATAATGCAGAAGGCAACCATTCAGCCTATCATGTCTGCACTGGCTCTACTGCCAATCTCCTGCAAATCCCCATATCCCTGCATATCATTTCTATTCAAATAATCATCAGATGTCCTCTGGAGTGTCTCAGTTCAATCTGTCTCCACTACATTTCCAGGCAGTATATTCCAAACTCTAACTAACTATTGTGGGAAAAATTTTCTCTCACATCATCCTTGCTTCACTTGCATATAACTTTAAAAATTCAATTAGATTAATGTTCATGTAATTTGTGGTCACCATTATCACTTGCTGGAGGCATGTGCCGAATACCAGTTGCACAACTCCTCCATTCTGGGACCCTCTCGCATAGTTGGTGTATTACAAAGCTGGTTAATGGGTGGCCAGGATGACTTGCTGCAATCATTGCTGATAAGATACTATTGCACAATGCCCTGACTGATATGGAATGCCTCTGTTTCAACCAGAGCTATGGTGGAGCAGACGATAGAGCCGCTGAAGTCACAATTCTGAAGAAGAGTAAGACTGGACTTGAAAAGTTAACTCTGTTTCTGTCTCAACAGAGGCTGCCAGATCTGATTTTATCCAGCACTTTCTTTTCGATTCATACCTCCTTCCTGGTCACCCTTGCTAAGAACCCCAGTTGGTTTTGCAACTCCCCAGGTTCCCACTGAACATGTCTAGTGAGCCTGTACCTGCGCACATTTCCCCCTCAGCCGCATGCGAGGTGTGGTCATACAGCGTAATCTTCTCAAAGCTAGAGTGCACCTGACTGTTGGTGACCCCCACCCTCATTCCTTTCCCACCCTTCCTTTATTGTATTCGCCCCCTTGCAGATACTGTTGCCCCACCCTTCACAATTGTCATTCCCTTTGACCCTGTGCTCTCAGCCTTCAAACCTGAAGAATTGACTCCCCAGTCTCATTTCTGTAGCAGCAGACTCCCTCATCCTCCGCCACTTTCCCTTTAAATTCTATCATTGTACCCAATGGACTGACCATGGCCCACCCTTGAGCAACATCATCAGACTGCTCCAGCTGAAGAGTGCCTAGACCTGACTGATAGCTGTACATCTCCCCATCCATGTTAGCCCTAACCCCTGGACTGACCACAATGGACCCACAGGATTCATTACGACCCACTCCCTGGACTGCAGAGACGTGGACTCTCTGACTGAGAACACCCCAACCGGATGCCTGCCATGGCCAATCCCTGGGCTAGTATGGGAGGCTGCTCTTAATTTACTGTGCCGGAACCCCCTAATTGGCAGCTGCCTCAATAGACTTTAATGGGGACTACTCCCTTAAGACTTTGAGCTGTAGGCGTTTTTTTGCTGCACATGCAGTGTGTTTGCTGTGTAAGCTGCTGGCGCATGAAGTAGGGGTAAGATTGACATAGAACAATGCCTTACAGCAAGATGCATGCCCCCTTGACTGAGGTCTACTGTCAAGGCAAGTTGCCTCACTCTGTGATTGCACTGTGATGGCATGGCAAGGTAAGGGATGCTGCAAGCATCCAGGTAGTTGCTATATGAGGAAGCAGGCAGCACTGAGATATCGAGATAACAAGGTGTAGAGCTGGATGAACACAGCAGGCCAAGCAATCAGAGGAGCAGGAAAGCTGACGTTTCAGGCCTAAACCCTTCTTCAGAAATGGACTGAGATTATCATCTGGTCCAATCAGTGAACAACATCCCTGTCCATGTGTATAAGGTATTCCTGTTGCAGCCTTTCCATGGTGTTTGCTGGTTGGCTCTGCAATGCAAAGCTGTCCTTCCAGGGTGTATCAGAGAGGTTGGCAAATGTCAGATGTCAGAGTCATTGGCTGAGAGGTGCATGCAGCTGATGCCCATAGATCATGCACTGAAATGCTGCTGTTCTTAAGCAGACAAACAGTGAGCACGGAACAACTATCTATTGTTGTAAAAACCTATCCGATTCATTAATATCCTTTGTGGAAGTGCTAGCCTACATGTCACTCCAGATCTACAGCGATGTGGTTAACTCTCAACTGCCCTCTGGGCAATTAGGAATGGGCCTAGCCAGCAACAATCACATCCAATAAACACATAAAACATGGAGGCCCTTTGAAGCAAGGAGTGAGCCGAATTCACCAGTTACCCACTCGGATTTCCTCATTGAGATTTTTTGTGCTTGGTAAGAAAGGAAGCTGAATATTAATGAAGCAGGCTGGGTTGTTAACAAGGTGTTTAACAAGCGATAATCACCATTAATTGGCAACTTGCTTTGTCTAGCAAGAAACTTGCCACACTGCTTGTGAAAAGCATAAAAGATTATTGAGTTGCTCCCATCATTGATATAGGTTCTTCCAGATAAGTCCTCTGATTCTGCCATTAATCTCACCCCAGACCATGTTGCTGAGACCCCAGATTTAGTTGGCCCTAACATTAAATGTCAAGAGGCGTTCACATCACCCACATTTAAACAATATAATTAGCTGTTTTTCTAAAAACTATGCTCTTAATACATATATTTTATGATTTCTGGCAGTTGTTTCAAAGTTTTATGAGTTAAATGTACAAGTCAAGAAAAACATTAAAATGAATAGACAGCGAAGCATGCTGGAGAAGTCAATATTCATACCTGAATTCCCAAAAAATGAATGAAGCTCTGCCCCTTAACTTGAAAAGCCTATCTATCATTAAATGTCAGAATGCTGACATCATTTACTCAGCATATGTTATAGTCACACAATGTTCTCTTCTCCTGTAGCTAGTGACTCCCAAGGGTATGGTTCCATAGGTGTTGGCACAACACTGGCATCTCAGCCAAGCTGCCTCGATCCAGCTAGATGGTGAATATTGGTGTGATTGAACTTGTAGGTGGTACAGTGAAGTTCAATCCTGCCTGCAGGCAATATTCACACACCTGCACTTTCCAGCAAGGCCACCTTTCAGGAGAATTTAGGTCTGACTGTAAGGCTTTGACTCTTCAGCATCGAACCTGGCATCTTTTTGATCTCTATGAACCATAACTAAATCTTCCAGTGCATTGATCTCTTGCACTATCAGCAGACTCTTTATTTGTAGGTCAAAATATTTCCTTCAACACAAAACATTCACTAAGGCTGTAAGAATATGAGTTACTTTGCAGATAACATGTCAAAACAACAATTTGCATAGGATTGGAGAAGAATTAACATTTTTGACTTCAGAGGAAATAATCACCTGCACTTGGGATGACAAGTATGTATGGTGTAGTTATCTGTATCCTACCTATTATCGTTAAGACAAAGGGAAAGTTCCAGGTCAGCATGCATAAGAAGAAAAAGAAAGAAGCGAGTCTACCAAGCAAAAATATCCTTTGATAATATCTTACACCCCCCTTTCTACAAAATAAAACTGGAAACCCCAAGAGAAATGAATAATTACTTCAGATTAAAGTTTTAATGATACCTCAGTCTCTAATTTTAATTCTAAAAGAATAAATTACATAGTTGGTTTTAATACAAATAGACTTCTGTTATTTTGCCTTCAAATTGCTTAATAAAGTGTCAATACTGTGTCCCACATCTAAAGAGAGATAAGTGACATTCATAAACAGGCAACGTTTAAGTAATCTATGCAATGAAAAAAGATAGCACACAATATAGTCTAAGCCAAAAATAATAGCTGAAAATGATTGAATAGGTTTCGATTTGCATTTCACTTCATTAAATGCAACTAGTATGATAATGAAACCTACAAATTAAATAGGGCTAAATGTTCAGAAATTAATAGTTGACATCTGGATGCAGACTTCTAAATTTCTAGACAATTAATGTTGTTAAATCATGCACATAAATGACAATACAATGAGGGCAGCAACTCAATGTAAAACAAATAGTTTATATAGACTGTATGATCCATGAATGCTGAAGATGGCAGGCAATGTAATCACAAAATAAATTCATGCAGGATACTAACATGCCATTTAAACAACCAATTTAGTCAAGCACTGATTGAGAATTTCTCTCTCCACATGTCGTTCAAGCATGGTAGAAAGATGTTTTCTTGTTAAATATGATGCTAGTTATTGGTTTTGAACAATGGAAACAAAAGAGAATGATATTCTCTTACCTTTAGTTGCAAGTCTTAAACAGCTGATTTTGGTTTCCTGCAAGGAATGAGAACAAAGATGTGTCATTGTTACACCAACAGAAATAGCTTAATTCTTACCGATTGGTGGAATTATACCAACCCAATTTTGTTGAAATTAAATAAGTTGTACAATTTATATGATAAATCTAAGACACACTTTCTAATCTTGCAAATGACAACAAAGTTGGAGGATAGTGAATGCTGAACAGGCCTTCAACAAATTACAGGATGACATCAACATAAAGATTAGGCAAATAATTGGCAAATGATGTTCAACACAGATGAATGTATCATAGTACCAAACAGAGGAACAAGGAGATTTCTGAGTACAAATAATAAACATTGCACCACATGTCAGCAAGGCCATAAAATCCAGTAAACCAAGAATTTTGCTTCATTTCTACAGGGATAGAATTGTAGAAAAGTTCTAATAAACTTGTATCAAACCTTGGTTTGACCACAATTAGGATACTTTATTGTCAACAAGTTTTTTAAAAAATAGTTGAGGAACCGGGGAGGATGAAGAAGTGCTATACAAGAAGGAAAGCAGAAAACTATATTAGGAAAGAATCTTGAAAGTAGATAGATCAGAGGTCAACTAATAGAGGTGTTTAAAATTGAGAAAGGTTTTGTTAGAGATTAAATGAGAGAATGCTTCCTCAGCATAGATTAGAACATAGAACAGTACAGCACAGCACAGGCCTTTCGGCCCACGATGTTGTGCCGAACTTTTACCCTAAACCTAAGGTCCATCCAACCTCCTCAACTACCTTATACTATCCTCCATATGCCTATCTAATAGCTGCTTAAATGCCCCTAATGAGGCCGACTCCACTACCCTCTCCGGCAATGCATTCCACGCCCCTACCACTCTCTGAGTAAGGAACCTACCTCTGACATCTCCCCGATATCTACCTCCTTTCACGTTAAAACTATGTCCCCTCGTAAAAGCTACCTCCACCCTAGGAAAAAGTCTCTGGCTGTCGATTCTATCTATTCCTCTGATCGTTTTGTACACCTCTGTCAAGTCACTGCTCATCCTTCATCGTTCTAAAGAGAAAAGCCCTAGCTCTCTCAACCTTTCCTCGTAAGACCTTCCCTCCATTCCAGGCAACATCCTGGTAAATCTCCTCTGCACCTTTTCCAATGCTTCCACATCTTTCCTGTAATGAGGTGACTAGAACTGGACACAATACTCCAGATGTGACCGAACCAGGCTTTTGTATAGATTGAGGACAACAAGATAAAGTAGCCATGAAGAAATCCAGTTGTGAATTCAGAGAAAATCTATTTACCTAAAGAGCAGTGAGAACTCACTACTGCATGAAATGGTTGAGGCCAATAGTGTAGGTGCTTTCAAAGGGAAAGTGAATGAACACATGATGCTCAAATAAAGCATAAATCACCAACATGTACTGAATGATTTGTCTCTGTGCAATTTGTCAGATGGATGACAAAAAAAATTACATTCTGAAACACTGCCTGATTATGTTGGTTCAAGGAAGATTTTACTGGGGCCGAACTCGGTGCCGGTTTCAATAACCCCCTCTCACCGGCATTGCCATGGCTCTTGCCGTCACCCAGCAACTCCCTGCCCAGCAACCAGCAACAGCATCCAGTTCACCCTCACCCCGTGATCCAGGTTTCTGGCAGTTGTAAATCCAAAATAAAAACTAAGTACATCAAAATTCATTGATACGACAATGAGTTCAAGTAGAAACTTGAATGGAAAATTTAATTCACAAAACTATTGCAATTTGCAGCCCAATTCCTAATCAAATCCAAAGTGAAAACTCTGTCCATAAGTGTCAAGCTTGACATCACATAATGACTTTTTGAATTACCTCATCTTTATATGTATTCTTTTCATTGATCTTTGATCTAGTTTTCTCAGTCAGAAATGCTACCAATATATTAAAAAATTTTAACCCCCATTGTTAGCATCAAGTGATTTCAGGTAAGATAGTGTGTTACAAAAGTGAAGCTCTCAATTTGCTTTAGCCGTAATCTTGGAGAAATATTCTGGTTTAATACATTTTTAATGAATCCCCACACCACTCATCTCTGTGGCACCTTTGAGTGAGAATGACAATGTTGTTTAATTTGTGCTCTTTTATGCCCAATTTCCACAAGAAGCTGAATTAAAGATGTATATATTTGTGCACATTGGGATTCTGAAAAGTGACTTAAGAGATTTTGATTCTCCTAAACTCGTCTGACTTGAAATTGCATTCTCAAAAGTAAAAGCTATTTACCTTATAATGCCCAGAGCAAAGGTAATGTGAAATTTATATTGACTTCCTTTAGGATTTTCAAATTTTAGAGAACATCAGTTGTCACTTTATTTGAAGCTGACAGCCAACTGAGATTCAGCTGAAAACGAGGGGATATTTTGTAGTATGGACAATATATGGTTTATGTAGATAAGACTCCACAGAAAGACACATTCCCCAGTGGTTAAATGAGATATCAATCCTGACTTCAACCTAGAAAGACACTGGGTACAATTTTCAAGCTGTCCTATCCAGTAACCAATAGACTCCTAAAACAGAAGGAAGACCTCTTCAATATGTTAATTTGGAGTCAGCATCCCGTGAAGGACTCCATTACAAAATAAGGCACCAATAAACAAGACAGTCTCCAAGGTTTTCAATGGCCCCAGTGCTTTTTGTTTCCTTCTGATGAAACCTTCTGAGAGCCAGGATGAGCAGAAGTTCTTCCACTGACTATATTCCCAGTGATTGTGGCTTCTGCCCTAAGTGCTTGCTGCGTTTCCCCTTCTGAGATTTACCTGAGGGTTGTTGCTGATGAGGCAAGCAGCACAAATTTCAATGTTGAAGCAGTGAAAACTGCCAGACAAGCCTTAAGCCTCTCTGGTCCAGTCCAAACTACTTTTGATATTCTAGTCTTCGATTGGAACTGTGTGGTATCAGATGATTGTTTGCAACTAAGACGGTTCATCATTGAATAATCCCATGTATTTCTCACATAGTTCTGTGAGTGGTTGCCCTATTAGGGAAATGAACTTCCATCATCCAAAAGTAGACAAAAATTCCCCATGTCTTCCATTCTCCTCAACTTAGGGTTCTCCTCCTTGACTTCGACAGGGCCCTTGTTTGTAAACATTCTGTTCAGAATTATGGGACCTTGCTTTCTGCTCTACAGTGCTCCATATTTAATCATTGGGCACTCTTCAATTCCTACCAAAATTCTATAATCTTCTGATGTAAGCCCAAGTGATGTAACATCCACCCTTTCACATCTTTCCTTCTCACTATACAGAGTCTCAAGTATCCTTTATTTCCCAATATGGGACTGAAATTGCACCTGAAGAGCTGCTGGTCAATCAGAGGGGCCAGAAGCTTGGTGATGGATCCTCTGGAGAAAGGTAAGCAGGTGATATGTGAAGTGGTGTACCAACCAGGAAATGGGTGGGCGGAGGGCTTACAGCATGGTAAGGAGGTGGCTTTACGTGTGGACCTTCAATTCCTGATCCCTTGATTAGGCACGTGCCTCAAGGAAATCTGAGAGGATCTGCTGGGCGGTGTCCCCAGAGCTAGGTGTGCGGCCCAATGGAAGCACGATGAAATCTGTAAGTGACAATTCAAAGGCATCTTATTGACAACTGGGTGGCAAAGGCCTGACTAGCATTGATGCGCTTGACTTAACCAGGGAGGGAAAGCAGGAAGGTGACGGGAACTCTATGCGGCATCCTGCCATCCAATCACAGACCCCATCTCCACCTCCAGAACGAGTGGGGAAAGCCAGATGGGGCTCATTAAATTCCACACAGCGATTCAATTTACTGTGAAGTTAGTATATTGAATTTGTTAGTCTCAATGGGTTATATTGGAGAGGCTGAACACAGATGGGGTCAATAGTGCAGATACCTTGATGACTGTAACATCACTATGGCTCAGGTAGACTAATTTCAATTAATAAAATCTGGAATATAAAACTGGTGTGATTAATGGTGACCAGGAAGCTGTCTGATTCTTGTAAAAATCCATTTGGTTCAATAATATCCTTTATAGAAGGAAATCTGATGTCCTTACCTGGGTCTGGCCTACATGTGATTAAAGACCCACAACAGCTCAGTTGGCCTTTAGCTGCCCTCTGAAATAGCTTAACAAGTCACTGAGTTCAAGAGCAATTACAGATGGGCAACAACTTCTCACTTTCCTATTGATCCCACCAAAGAACACAAACAGTCCTGGAAGCCCGAATTTTATCTTCTAGTCACTTGCAATTTGAAATCTCTATCCCACTCATATTCCGAGCTCACTACCCTTAGCTCATGACACTTTCCGCAGTTCAGATCAAAGAACAAACCAAAACAATAACTGTGTTCCTCTCTGTAATAGCATGGCCTGCTGAGTATTTTCTACAATTTCTGTTTTTATCTGAGATTACCAGTGCTCACCATATTTTGCTTTTGTGAAAATTTCAGTTAATTTTCTTACTAACTTCCCAAAATAATAATGTTTTACGTCAGAATTTCAAGCAGTGTTCATGTAAATGGAATTAATTTGAAGGCACACTACTGGCTTAAATTATTAAACTTTGAAAAAAACCGTATGCAATTTATAACTGAATCTCATGTTATAACCATTGGCTAGAGAAGGAAACTTGGACAAAAGGAAGAAAATGAAAAGGAAAGGAGAAATAGAATTCAGTTAATTTGCAAATACCACACCACTTTTTTTTCTTAAGAATCTATAGCTCCATACATCCATCCTGTGCAGTTGAAAGCTACTCAAAGAATATATAATTATAAGCTGTCACAGTGATTTTTGCACACTGCACTTTACTATCAACAGTATTAACCAAAGTCTCTAATTGTTTAATTATTGTTACAACTGCATCACTGTTACACCTGCTTGGTTATTTTCCAACTGCATTGTCCAAGTTAAGTGTTTAAAATTATATACTGGCAGCTTGCTTCCTGATTGTCCCATGCTACTCCAAAGCCAGGAGGATTTGAAAATGGTTCAACTTCGTACAAAACATCTTATTCTTTTTAGTCACGTGATGTCATTTAAAATAACAGTGTTCAGGTGATGTATTTCTTTTATTTTTTGAATATGTGGCAACATGAACTGGAATTTAATTGTACAAGATGAAAATCCTAATTTATTGTAATGTAGAATATATTCCTTTTTGACTTTACATGCTGTAACATTCAGTTTGAGGCTAAATGGTAGATTCTGCTCTGAAAACTTTCAAATACTTACTGAAACATTTTATAAAAGCTGATTTTAGCTTAACAAAGGCATGTAGCTTAACAATTTCTGGAGATAATGGGAAAGTTATTGCGCACATTTGAAAACTGTGTGAACTATGTTATTTCTTTTCTTTGTTAGAGTTGATTTTCATGTAGTTTTGCAGAATAGGAGTATGGGGTCATCAAAATACCTGTAAGGTGCTACAATATACTGCTAATCTGACTGCCAACTTCCTCAACAAATTGCATGACTTCCATTTTAACCAGTTGTTACAGTTCAAATCAATGTTTTGCCAACTTGATTTTTTGGAAGCAATGCAAGATGGATGAAAATCCAACATTATGCTGGGATTTACCTGGCATATATGGTAAATAATTGCAACTAAGACATTGTAGATTCAGTACACAGCAATTTTCCGTGAAAAGAGAAAGACGAGGCTCAATATTGGTACAGTATTAGCGATGCATATACAGCAGCTGGAATTGACAAGGCTACACAATTTTCAGGATTTAATTTAACTGGTGACCTATGGATGTCAAAGAGGTACTCTGGTGCAATTGGCCAGTTTGGGTTCCATGGAAACCTTATCTGACTTCTGCAAGGATTATGCCAAGCATCAGCACATCCCTGGAAACCGGTCAACTGTTTAGGAAATGTCTGAGAGACTCAGAGGCACGTGAATTCAAAACCCCTCCAAACAAATATCTTACTTTTTTTGAACCACCTCCAATATTCCTGTTAAACATGATTAATCTAGCATCTCAATGCCAATGAAAAAAAGGACTAACACATATTGCGCATCTGTGCATGAAAATCACAATTGTGAATTGCATTTGTCTGGGATCCTGAATCTCATTTTTCATCTGCATTTCCTGTAATTTGGGCAGAAATAAGCAAACAAATAATTGAGCAAAAATTCGCCAGGCTATTGTCTTTCACGGGGTGCTCATATTTCAGGTGAGTGGGCGGGGGAGTGAGCGGGGGCCGAACTCGGTGCCGGTTTCAATAACCCCCTCTCACCGGCATTGCCATGGCTCTTGCCGTCATCCAGCAACTCCCTGCCCAGCAACCAGCAACAGCATCCAGTTCACCCTCACCCCGTGATCCAGGTTTCTGGCAGTTGTAAATCCAAAATAAAAACTAAGTACATCAAAAATATGCAAAGGGTCAGACATTCTAAACACTAAAATACTGAAGTTAATCCTTTCCTGAAACACCTTGGGATGCTTGAAATCACAATGAGTCAGCAATTAGTTACACTGAAGCTCTCAGTCAAATTTATCAGCCCCAGTGGCAGAGTAGGCAATCCAACAGGAGGATGCATGTTAGGAGTTGAGCTACATTACAGCACAAAATTGTGGGCAAGCTATCATCGGCCATCAAGATTTCATTGTGAAACCTGACAAGTACAGCTGAGCCAGCGAGAAAGTTAAAAGTGTATCAGAGATAAAAGGTACTGCAGATGCTGGAGAATCCGAGATAACAAGCATGGGGCTGGATGAACACAGCAGGTCAAGCAGCATCATAGGAGCAGGAAAACTTGACGTTTCGGGCCTAAACCCTTCATCAGAAATGGGGGAGGGGAAGAGGGTTCTGAAATAAATAGGGAGAGAGGGGGAGGCGGATAGAGGATGGATAGAGGAGAGGATAGGTGGAGAGGAGGCAGACAAGTCGAAGAGGCGGGGATGGAGCCAGTAAAGGTGAGTGTAGGTAGAGGGGTAGGGAGGAGATAGGTCAGTCCAGGGAGGACGGACAGGTCAAGGGGGCGGGATGATGTTAGTAGATAGGGGATGGAGCCAGTAAAGGTGAGTGTAGGTAGGGGGGTAGGGAGGAGATAGGTCAGTCCAGGGAGGACGGACAGGTCAAGGGGGTGGGATGATGTTAGTAGATAGGAGATGGGGGTGTGGCTTGAGGTGAGAGGAAAAACAGGTTAGGGAGGTGGAGATGAGCTGGGCTGGTTTTGGGATGCGGTTGGGGGAGGGGAGATTTTGAAGCTTGTGAAATCCACATTGATGCCATTGGGCTGCAGGGTTCCCAGGCTGAATATGATTTGCTGTTCCTGCAGCCTTCGGGTGGCATCACTGTGGCATTGTAGGAGGCCAAGGATGGACATGTCATCTGAGGAATGGGAGGGGGAGTTGAAATGGTTCGCGACTGGGAGGTGCAGTTGTTTGTTGCGAACTGAGCGCAGGTGTTCTGCAAAGCTTTTGGATACAAAGAGGAGTTGATATAGTGTTGTAAACAATGGTACAAAGCAAATACACTACCTAGTTTATCTGGTTTGTCAGCTATTTCAAACAACAAGCAAACATCCTGGAACAGTTTGACAACCAGACATGCTCTCCAGCGAGAAACAGAATGGGAATGGTGGCAAATCCCAGCATCAAAGAAGCTCTGCTGTTGTGGTTCGAGGCAGCTCGAGGAGAGAACATTCCCATCTCCAGTCTATTCCGTATATGAAAGAGGTGTATCTGAGCAAAGACGTTTTGTTACAATGAGTCCATTCAAACCAGGTTGTACAGGGGCCTCCCTGTAGCTATCTCGAAGCTCTGTTTAACACAAATTTCTGGGCAGGACCCTGCCGATACGAGTTATCACAATTTTACCATATTAAACAGGCTACATGTATATGTATTGTTGGTATCCTATTTTTCTACTTCAGATACTAACTTTCCTATTGTGCAATTGAAGCATTTTCTATTTTCATACAAGAAGAATAGGTTTTTCATGTGAAATGAGCAGAAGAAGTATCTATATCTAGAACTGAGCTGAAACTTCATTTTGTCAGGACTGCTCTTAAGTGAACTTACTTGTGATTTGTTAGTGGGATTGTAAGTTTTCTTTTCCTAGCCTGGGTAAGCTAAATTGAGTCAGAGTGACCTCCTTCTTTACAAATTTCTTTAAGCAAATATCAAGAAATGACTGTTTCATGCCATAAAACATATTATCTATACAGTATTAATGTGCCAGATTATTTGCAGTAATTTAGCGTGTTCTGTTATCTTCCTGTTATGTTAGTTGCAAGCTGGTTTCTTACAGTAAGGAGCTGCAGCACCATATTCAGCATTACCATCATGTAACACACACACCCAAAATAAAAAGAAAAACTTTGACGGGTTTGAATAGTTTAGAGAATTTCAGGATGACGCATGCTTTAATGGAAGTCTAAAGGTAGTGGTGTTGCCTGAAAAATAATTCTGATTTCCTGAGTGAAAGGCTCCTGTTAATTGTAATTCCAATTTCTTAAAATTATTCATCATGGTACATTTTTCTAGAATGTATGGAAGGTACTTCATCCATGAACTACATGCATAGATTGCAAATTAAAGATAGATATTCATTGGTGGCAGGCAAGGTACTTTACTGGAAGTGACACTTCAAAATTCTATCCTAAAAATGAGAGAACATTTCACTTGTACCTGTCATTTGTCTCTATGTAGACCATGTCCCTGAAAACCCACAAATGTTGCAACCCGAACTCTGATATGACTTGACCATGATAGCTACAAAATCTGAAGTACCAGATACATTAAATCAGATGTATATGATATCAGGAAGAATTTGTGGACGTTTAAAAATGGTGCAGGGTTTAGATGTAGAGATCCTGACCCAATTTCAGACAGCCCCATTCTTAGCTGGTAGGGGAAAGGGAATGGAGCATGATTTACAGAGGCTAGAATTCTGAAGTCAGCAGAGCCAAAGTGAACACAGCGCTGAATTCAAACAGACCCATTACAGATCGTCCAAGGGCATTAGACCACATACATGAACAGATGGCGTTAATAATATAAATATTACTGGAGGGAAGCTTGGGTCTACCTATCTGTCATGATTTGAATTTGGTTTTAAATGTACTGCTCTTTAAATTTAACCAAAGCCATCAACAGGTTTTCTTTAAACAGGTACAGCCAAGAAAAAAAGGAGCACCTGTTCATGCATTTTCAATAGAATTCTTTGTTAATATTCTCTAAAGAGCAAGCATTTTGTCATGATGAATGCTTGGCTGAGTCTCAAAACACTATTTTCTCAGTGGGGTTCTGAGTGCCCAATTTGATCGACAACTTAAATAGGTTATTAAATGATTATCTTTCTTTGATAAAGAGTTTGAACAGAAGTGCATCATTTTTATTTTAGATTAATTTCTTGGAGTTTTTAAAACTTTGATTGGATTTTATAATAGGAGGTTTTGTGCTGTCAAATGTACATGAGTGAGATCTGCATAAGATTGTCTAAAATTCTTTTCCCTATGGCCCCTGAGGTTTGTCCATGGTGCCACACTAGGTGAACGACTGTTGAGGTGACACAGAGGGTAGAAGGGGGTATGGGGAATAGGTTGGGTGTTGAAGTTTGGAGGGCCTAACAATTTCTATTTTATTTTCCCCATTGCCGAGTCACTCTTTATTTATTTATGCATGATATGCTGGCTGTGGTTAGCCAGCTTTGAATTGGTCCCCCCAACTGAGGAGATTCTAAATCCCCGTTTATATTTTTTTTCATGTTACCCCCACACAGAAGTAATACTTACATTTCCCCACAGTACCTGTATTGTGTGCGTGTAAGTGCACATAAGCCTAGTGCTCCTGATATTCCCAGGCAGTCTCCCATCTGATTACTAATCAGGCCTGAATCTGCATAGCTTCCGAGACCATATGTTTTCAGACTAGTACGGTCATAGGCCCTAACAATTTCTAAAACAACTAGCATGATGTCTCAGGTACTTGAGGCAGGTCTTCTCATCAATCATCATTAGGACTCACCCACTCTTTTGGCCATCTCCATTTGCTTCTAGGGTCAATTAATCTGACAACGGCCCATATCCTCGTCCCCAGACAGAAAATTGCATGTGTTGGGATAATTTTTACTTACAAGGTGCAGTGAGTCAGGACAATTCCTGTATCAAGCTAACCTATGAACTAAAATCAGATGTAAGCAAGCCCAGCTTAAATTAGAGATCTTAAAAGGTTTAAGCTATTTGCTTGCCCTCTGCGAAGATTCTGATATCAAGGAGTGATGTCTGAGGTGCAGGCACTCTAAAAGGGTGTCCTACCACTAAATCAAGACTTGGTGTAGACTTGTTGGTTTTATGGCTGACTTTAGTAGATGTTAGTGGGTTTAGTTCTCCTAAACTAAGGTAAATAGAAGACCCTGAGAGGAGGAATGATGTTTTGTTTAATATATTGCAAATTGATTCTGTTACAAAGTTGGATCATTGTGGATTGGCCAGCAGGGTGCATTTATATCAACTGGAACAGATATCCTCTCACCATGTCAGCCACATAGCTAACTGGGTGAGGACTCATCTACTTAGACAGAGGGTCTTGCTAATAGAGGCTATATTCCACATTGTCGACAGTTGGATTGGGCAGAGGCATCTTGGTACTTATGCTAGGAAACAGTCACCTTTTAGGTGTAAATTATTATCATTGTGCTGGAGAGTCCAGATACTCGCTTGAATTCATACATGGAAGCATACATATCTTGGCTGACTTGTGTCCATGACTATTGGCAGGATTGGGTTGGGGTAATAAGCATCACTTACCCTACATCTCCCCTTCCCTTCCCCTTCAATCTGCCCCACACCCTCCTCCTCACACGTTGTTCCATCCACCCTGACATATCACACTGGCCCTTAAAGGTTGTTGTGGTACAATGCATGCCCCTATCTCTGAGATAGGAGGCACAGTTTCAAGTCCCACCTGGCGCCAGATAAAGCTGTAACTGAGTGCCTGTCGCTTGTCACCTCCTTTTACTGGGCAATACTCTAAAGCCCCATGGTTCCTGTGCTTCATCTGTAAAATTCAAAACTCCCTATGAAATCACACAATTACCGAATCAATACCTTAATTACCATCCCACCATGTAAATGAAACATTCTGACATGTTCCATTCTGTCACTCTCGCTGTCCACTTCTCTGAAAATGCAGTGCACCATTTCATCAGCATGAAGGGAAGTACAATATAATTAGATGGATGAGTTAACATTCAGTGAATGTGTTTCTGATCAAGGATTTTGATGACAATTGAGGGTCATGATCACTTCCAGCTGGCAATTTCCTGTTGAAAGCATTGTAGCTAATTAAAGGTTTTACAAATAAATCAATGAGTTCAGTGAGTTCTCTGTGCACCAGTAGGTGTCAGTATCCAAAATCATTATCTAAGTCATGAGAAGTTTGTACTTCTACCAAAACCTATATTCAAAATTATTTTTAAGTTCTATTAAATGCTTGGGTCTTGAAAAATCAGCCTCTTGCTGCCTACTGACACCCATTGTTTGTTCTAGCATCTCTTTTAGCATGTTCCATTGTGGGGGCAGTGGTCAAGATTATGATTTCATGTTTTATTTGTGGCTCTCCACCACTTTTCCTGACATATGAGGCAGTTCAATGAATGAATATATTTTCTGGAGCAATAATATTCAGTACGAAACTGTATACAATAAACAACCGAGGCCTGGAATTTTGTAACGATGGAGACCGCTGTGAAAATGGTGACAGAGGTCAAAACCCAGAAATTATACCCTTATAAGCAGTCACAATTATTTTTGTATAGGGTGATGGGGACATGCAGCAGATTGGGGACTGGTGTGGGTGGTCAGCAGCTTGCAAGCCTGGTCAGACCACATGTGGAATCCCCTTTCGCTGATCTACTGCAATGTAATGTTTATCAATAAGCTGTTGCCTGACTATAATGTTTATCGTTTTAACTTCATTTCTTATTTTCTAACTTATACCATGAATCACTGTAAGGTAATGTAACATGTTATCCTTACCTCTTATTTTGTGTCTAAGAATTGTACCTAGGTGCTTTGTATCTAAGATGATGCCGTAAGGGGTGACATTGTGAACCTTTCACCTTACTCCTGTAGTTCTGTACTTGTGTACAGTGACAATGACAATAAACCCAATTCTGGTTTTAATTCTAATTCTAAAGGTTGTGCTTTGTGCATCTGTGGTTCACATAGGAAGTAGCCCACCTATAAAATCATAGCTGTGTCCAGTCATGTTTGATAGTATATGTAAATTAGACCTGGTGGTGCAAGTCTACATTTAGAGGAGCCCTTTTAAGAGCTGGAGTACCTTTTAGAGAGGTCAAGTACCCTTTCTGATGTGGTCCTGTGGCACCTTTGGTGGAAGCTGGGCACCTTTGGGAGGGCTAAGCTGCTCTTTGGGATTGTTGAAAGAAGACATGAATGTACACAAAAAAATGCAAAGCCCATTGGAACCGTCAAGCTCAACCTGGGTCTAAAAGACAGATAAATTGGGGAATATTGTAAGTTTTTAAAAATCTTAAGCTTTTGGGTTTATTTTGGGAATAATAGGGCTTGATTTCCAGTGCGCTACCCCAACGAGGTGTGAACAAAGCTTGGTCAGACCACTGCTGCATGCAGTTCTGGTCTATTAGGAAAAAAACAGTGAAGGAAGTGTCGAAAATATTGACATGAATGTTACCAAAATCAAAAAGATGCATTTATGTAGAAAAATTGAACAGCCTGGAGCTGTTTTGTTTGAATCAGAGAAGACTAAGAATAGACGAATAAAAGCAAAATACTGCAGATGCTGGAAATCTGAAACAAAGTGAATGTAGGAGAAATTCAGGTCTGACAGCATGTGTGAAGAGTGAAGGAATTAATGTTTCCAGTCTTGTATGACTCTTCTTTGGTTCAGAATAGAAGAAGAGTTCTGAAAAAGAATCATACTAGACTCCAAACATTAACTTTGCTTCTCTCACCACAAATGCTGCTGGACCTGCAGAGTTTCTCCAAAATTCTCTTTGTTTTTGACAAAGAATAGATCTGTGGGTTGATGACGAAAGGGCAGACAGACCCAGCAGCATGAGCTTGGAGGTTAAGGGGAGTGTCATCAGATTCCTGCAGCAAGAAGGTCCATTAAATATAACTTAATTACAATATTATAGCTGACTTTAGGACCATAATGAGTTTTGGCCACATCTGCAAACCATAAAAATGGCAATAATTAGCTATGCAGTGGATTGGTATTATCTTTCACAATGTTTCATTTTTAACCCAATTAACCATTTTCTGACAATGTAGGAGTGTTAATACCATGAGGAGTATACCTCATGACACTAAATGGAACCACAGAACCATAGAAATATGCAGCACAGAAAGGAGCCATTTTTCCCATCTTGTCCATGCTGACCTAAAGACATCCAGATGCTATTTCTAATTCCATCTTCTTGTATATGGCCCATAGCCCTTCAGGTTACAGCACTTAAGGTACAGATCCAGGTACTTTTAAGAAGAGTCTAGGGTCTCTGCCTCTGTCACCAACTCAGCCAATGAATTCCAGACACCCACCACCCTCTGCTTAAAAAAGCTTTTCCTCACATCTTCTCTAATCCTTCTGCCACTTAGCTTGATTATATGACCCCTGGTTTTTGAACTCTCTGGCCAGGAAAACAGGTTCCTCCTATTTACTCGGCATAGTGGCTCAGCGGTTAGTACTGTTGCATCACAACATCAGGGACCTGGGGTCAATTCCACCCTTGGGTGACTGTCTATGTGGAGTTTGCACATTCTCCCTGTGTCTGCGTGGGCTTCCTCCCACAGTCCAAAGATGTGCAGGGTAGGTGGATTGGCCATGCTAAATTTCCTGTAGTGCCCATGGATGTGTAGATTAGGTGGGTTATTAGGGACAGGTCTGAGTAGGATACTCTGAGGGGCAGTGTGGACTTGTTGGGCTGAAGGGCCTGTTTCCACACTGTAGTGATTCTATGATCTCTACCGCTCACAATTTTGTACACCTCAATCATGTCACCCCTCAGCCTTTTCCGTTCCAAGGAAAACAACTCCAACTTCTTCAATCTCTCCTCTTTGCAGCAATTCTCCAGCATTGGCAACATTCTAATAAATATTCTCCGCACTCTCTCCAGAACGATTATGTTTTCCTCTAATGTGGTGACCAGAACCCCACACAATACTCCAATTGTGGCCTCACCAGTGTTTTATACAGTTTCATCATTATATCAGGACTTTTATATTCTATACCTCTGCCAATGAAGGAAAACATTCTTATATGCCTTCTTTACAACCTTAACTACCTGTACTGCTACCTTCAGGAACCTGTGCACCTGCACGCCAAGATCTCTCACTTCATCTACCCCTTTCAATATATTCCTGCCTATTGTATATATCCTTTTATTGTTTAACTTCACTAAATGCATTACCTCACAGTTATCAGAGTTGAACTCCATTTGCCACTTTCCTGCCCACTCCACCAACCCAATTACATCATTTTGGAGCTTACTGTTATCCTCTGCACAATCCCCTACACGGCCAATTTTTGAGTCATCTGCAAATTTCCCAATTGTGCCCCTCACGTTCAAGTCCAGATCATTAATGTACAAAGCAAACAGCAGGGTCCCCAACACCAAGCCCTGCAGAGCACCACTTGAAACAGCTTTCCATTCACAAGGCCAGCCATCAACCATTATCCTTTGTTTCCAGTTACTAAGGCAGCTGTGGGTCTGATTCGACACATTAGCCTGTATCCCATGGGCTTTTACTTTTTTGACCAGTCTGCCATGTAGGATCTTGTCAACTGCCATACTAAAATCCATGTAGGTGATATCCACTGCATGACCTTCATTGATCCTCCTTGTCACTTCCTAAAATAATTCAGTCAAATTTGTAAGGTATGACCTTCCCTTATCAAAGCCATGCTGACTACTGCTAATTTGGCCATGCCTTTCTGACAGTTTATCCGATTTCTCAAGAATGATTCTAACAATTTGCCCACTGCCAAAGTAAGACTAACTGGCCTATGACTTTTTAGCATTTCCTTTGCAACCTTTTTAAACAATGGAACCACATTTGCATTCCTCCAGTCCTCCGACACGTTAGCTGTGTCTAGTGAAGATTGGAAATTATTCCTCAGAGAATCAGTTATTTCCCCCCGACCTCCCTCAACATCCCAGGTAATAAGTCACCTGGCTCTGGCAATTAAACCACTTTCAAAGATTCCAAGTCCTCTTAACACCTACTTTCTTGTTATGATTCTTTTGACCAATATTCACACTGCTCCTTCTGGACTGTTGTATCTACATCATCCCTTTCCTTTGTGAACATGAAGACAAAGGATTCATTTAAACTTCTTCCCATATCCTTCGCATTTTCACATAAGTTCCTTTCTTCATCTCTGATGGGTCCTACATTTTCCTTAACTATTCTTTTGCCCTTCACACACTTGTAAAACATCTTTGGGTTTTCCTTTATCTGGATTGCTAATATTTTTTTGTGCCCTCTCGTTGATTTCTTTATTTCGTTATTTTACTTGATCCCTGCAGTTTACTTTTCTGGGCTATCTGTAGTGTTGAGTTGTTTGTGACTATCATCAGCCTTCTTTTTCTGTATAATCTTCTCCCGTATTTTTCTAGACAAGCATGGGGTCGAGACTTGGCAATGTCATTCTTATTTTTGGGAGGAGACATATGTGTTTTGTGCCTCCTACTGGTTTAGCACTAATTTATTCTTTATCAGTCCAGTCCAGTCCACATCAACCAAGTCACTTCTCAGGTTTGGAAAATTTGGTTTACCCCAGTTTAAAAACTTTTACTCCTGATTTATCTCTGTCTTCTTCCATAATACTACTAAATTAAATTAATTGTCGTCACTATCCCAACATGGTCATCCACTGTCACTTTATCCACTTTCCTATTTTCATTTGTCAAAACTAAATTCAGAATTACATATCCTCTCATTGGGCTTGTCACATATTGCTTAAAAAATTCCTGGACACAGCACATGAATTATTCATCCTTGATGCCCCTTATATTGTTTGAAACTCAGTTGATATTGGGATAGTTGAAGTCTCCAACTATTATTGCCCTCTTATTCCTCCAGGCAGAAATTTATCTACTGTATGCTCTTCTACTTCCCTCCCCTGTTTGGGGGTCTACAGTATACTCCTGGTAGTGTGACTGCCCTCTTTTAATTACGAAGGTCAATCCATAAAGCCTCATTTGTTAACTGATTTCATATATCATCCTTTCTCACAACTGTGATTGATTCTTTAACCAATACTGTTTCACCCACTGACTCCTTTTTTGGTCACCCACTCTATCCTGCCAGAAACTCTATAGCCAGGGATAATGAGCTACGAATTCTGCCCCCCACCCCCTGCCGAGGCCAGGTTTCTATTATAGCAATGACATTGTGCTGCCATGTGTCCATCTGTGCCCTTAATTCATTTTCCTTGCTTGTAGTATTCCTTGCATTGAAGCAGAAACAGCTCAACCCTGCCAATTTCCTTTGCTGGCCACTTTTTAATCCTCATTTCTGTTGTTTTTCTGAGTCACTGACTACATCACTAGCTGCTCTACCTCCCACTTCCTGATCCGAATCTGACCTAACTAAGGCTACACTATGGTTCCGATCCCCTGCTACACAAGTTTAAAACCACAACAGCAGAATGAGGAAAACTTCCTGCGAGGATATTTGTCCTGGCTCTGCCCAGGTGCAAACTGGCAGGCTTGTACAGGTCCCACCTTCCCCAGACCCAATGCCTCAAGAACTTAAACCCCTCCCCTGGTACACCATTTCTGCAGCCACATATTCATCTGATTTATCTTCTTATTTCTGCTCTCGCTAGCACGTAGCTCTGGGAATAATCCTGATATAACAACACTTGAAATCCTATATTTTATTTCTTAACTTCCTTTATTCAGCTTTCGGGTCCTCATCCCTTTGCTTACCTGTGTTGTTGGTACCAATGTGTAATATAACCACGAGCTGTTCACCTCCCGCTCCAGAATGTCTTCGAGCCACTCTGTGACATCCCTGACCCTAACACCAGGGACGAAACATACCATCCTGGAATCTCGTCAGTGGCCACAGAAGCACCTGTCTTCACCCCTTACTTTTGAATCCCCTATCACTGTAGACCTGTCACTTGTTTTCCTTCCCTTCTGTGCAGCACAGCCACCCATAGTGCCATGAACTTAGCTGTTACTGTTTTCACCTGAGAGATCGTTCTCCCAACAGTATCCAAAGTGATATATCTGTTTGAGAGAGGGGGGTGACAACAGGGGGCTCCAGCACTTCGTTCCTGAACCTTTTACTTTGTCTAATAGTCACATATTCCCTTTCTGCCTGTGTAATCCCCATCGATGGTGTAACCACCTCACTAAACGTGCTTTCCATGACATTTCCAGCATCACGGATCCTCCACAATGAATCCACCTGCAGCTCCAGCTCTGAAAAGCAGTTAGCTAGTCGCTGTAGCTCGACAGCTCCTTGTACACATAGTCGTCAGGAACACTGGAAGCATCCCTTTATTTCCCACATTGTGCAAGCAGAGCTGAGGTCTCCTGTCATGACCTCTCTCTAGATTAAGCTAGTTATTCCCATTAAAAGAATTTAATTAAGCTAGGGATCTTCCTTTGTTTCAAAAACTTCTGTTATAACCAAAGTCTCCACTTTACTTAAGCCAAGATGTTATGCTTGGTAATCTGTTAAGAAAATACTCTGCCAATATTGTTTATCAATCAGCTTTTTTCTTTGAGACCATATCATTTTCTGAACTGCCCGCACTGAGATCGAGCATCGCACTCAGTATTTCAGCTTCACCTCACTCCCTGTCTCACCTCACGCCCTGTCTCACCTCACGCCCTGTCTTCACCCAATTCCAAAACACCCTCATTTAGCCAAGCCACACTCTCAGTGCAGCCTAACAGAGATTGCTGGAGAAACCCGGCAGGTACGGCAGCGTCTGTGGAAACAAAGGCCCAGGGACCTTTCTTCAGAATATAAGTCACTCCTTTCAATGTCAATGGGAGCAGAGATATAAAACTCCAACAAAGTTCAGGAATCACACAGTTTGAAGAAAACCCTAAATTTTGCTCTCATTTTCTGGGAAGGTTCCATGAGTCATCCTGTTGCTTTTCATAAAACTCCTGACTCAACGTTGTAATGATGTGTTCTTGGTTTTGTTCTCAAACATCCTGATGCACTTAATTTCATTCATTTGTTCACATTAAACTACTGTTAGTACTCTTCCCACACCTACAATTTTAAGTAAAGATAATAACTAGAAACAATTTGTACAGACAGTGGAAACGAAACAACTGGCAGTCTATTATCGTTACAAAAAGGTTGCAACAAAATAAAGCAATTGTTCTATTTGAGGGATCTCTGCGACGTTCAACTCATAATTCACAAACACAGCTGTGATAATACATTGTGGAGCTGGAGGAACACAGCAGGTCTTGCAGCATCAGAGATGCAGGAAAGTTGACATTTCAGGTTGGGACCCTTCTTCAGAAAAAAAACACAACTGTGCTGTTTTCTGCTAGAGTTCAGAGAAACTAATAGTTTGCAGATTAAATATTTCTGTGTGCTTTGCAACTTAATGCAAAGTTAAGTAGTTACTTTGAACCAAATTGAACAAAATGACAGAAAAATTACAAAATATTATTTTAAAAATGAATTTCATTAAGTTCCAACTCTATTATAAGGACTCAGAGAGATGCATTAAGAGTTTGTATCTTTTTTCACACCCTTACAAAGGCTTTTGACAACTTAAAAAGTATTAACACAATGTTCAAGACATTGATTTCAAGATTGCAAATTTCAGGTTTTTAGCGGCTTAAATTGGTTGAAAAAAGAATCCAAGTAGTCTGCTGAATATTGAAAGCTCCAATTTATTTAAGTTATTTCCGACTAAGAAAAGTGGACCAATCTCCTGAACCTACTAGTACTCAAAAATGTTTACTTTCTTAAAGTCTACGTAACAGCCCAATCAGCATAATAATTACGGAAAATATGTATAAAGAGTAGTGGTAGCGTTCTCATCAGAAAATTGAATATGCTGTCAGACTAACTTTGTGTTTGCATCTCCATTTGAAGATTGCAAGTTGTGACTGCTGTTTTACTTTCAACCCCAAACATTATCTGTAAACTGTGCCACATATTAAGATGTTACAATGGAGGCATTTCTCAATGGCATGCTCCTCCTAGAAGTTCACTTTGTGCTTGCCAGTAATTTCATTCCAGCCATCCAACTAAAATATTTGTGTTCAATTTGTGCCTGTTGAATCAGTTACACAAGTGTGAAGATTATGATTAAAGCTCTTTCAATTCAAAATCGAAAAGCATTGGCTTTTTAATGTAGTTTTGTTAAAACTGGCAACTGTCTACTTGCAAAAGACTACAACCTTTTCCTTTATCATTGTGGCCTTGACACAGAATTGGAATTCTTCCTTGCACTGTTCGCAACATTGGAGTTAGTTTGTGCACACCTATAAATTATTTATGTGTAACACTTCAAAAAGTAATTAATGTATTTGAAATAAATAATTTAATGTATGATGACACACTGTGATAAAACATAGTCCATAGCAGAATGACTGTTTTGCAGCTGATGGAGGTAGCAGGCCTGTGGATGCTTCACAGTGATTCAATGGAGCGCTGGTAGATGTGGTAACATGTGATCAGTGACAGTATCCCATAGTTCCAGAAGAGATATACTGCAACTTTTTGCAGTCGTATGATTACTATGAGTGTTCTTAATTATACTTTCACGTCACAATCTGAGGAGCACAATAATTCCACCACTGTGCCAGCCATTCTTATGCTTTTCAAGTGAAATTAAGTGGAACCAAAGAAGGCCTGGCAATCATATAAATTTTGATCAGAGTAGGCCATCAGCCCTCAAACTCAGTCTCTTCAACAACTACAACAACAACAAAAACAAAGTTGCTGGAAAAGCTCAGCAGGTCTGGCAGCATCTGGGGAGGAGGAAACAGAGTTAACGTTTCGGATCCGGTGACCCTTCCTCAGGACTTCTGACTGCCAGACCTGCTGAACTTTTCCAGCAACTTTGTTTTTGTTCCTGATTTACAGCATCTGCAGTTCTTTTGGTTTATAACCCAATCTCTTATTTGGTAAGATCATGGTTGATCTAATTGTGGCCTCAACTCTACTTTCCTGCCTACTTCCTACACCTTTGATCTCCTTACCAATTAAGAATCACTCTGATTCAGCTTTTCAACTTTGAAGTCCCTTTAAAAGTGAATTTTCTTACTATTTACTGTGTGCATACTGCCTTTCTGAGACCGAATGCAATAATACAACATCCCAAACCTTTTCTGATAAATATATTCAAGAATGCATATTGGTAAGCCATCTTATTCCTGAAGGCAATGCTTTGGCTGATGCACAATACAACCTGACCTACTCCTTATACAGTTATTCCGACTTAGCTGTGTAGCTTCACTTTGTGGCATGCTCTTCGTCACGGTGGATGGATGTGTACTACGCATCATAGATATATGGCTAAAGTCTACTATGATACTTTCAATATCTACGTTGCCATCTTTTAGGGTGAATGATTGGTCATGCACAATGCATCATCTGTTTTGTTGCAGAATGTGACATTGTTTGCGATACTATGATGTGGAAGTGCTGATGTTGGACTGGGGTGGACAAAGTCAGAAGTCACAGGACACCAGTTTATAGTCCAATGTTATTCGAAATTGCAAGTTTTCAGAGTACAGCCCTTTTGTCAGGTGAAATGACCACCTTATTTTTAATTTTTTGTAATAATCTCTCGGCCTCATTTAATCAGATTATAGGTCATCCTTCATTTGTTATTCAGCTGTTGACACTTTACTCACACCGTCTAAAGATCTTGGTTCACCTGCGAGATTTATTATTCAGCACTCCACTCACACCAGTTGTATGATCTTTTGATTTCTCTGCCTATAAATTGTGTGTCTACGTGCTCTTCTCTCTCACTTCACCTAACAAAAGGGGTTGTGTTTTGAGAGCTTTGATTTCAAATAAATCTTTTGGACTATAACCTGGTGTTGTGTGACTTCTGACATTGTTTGTGATAACTTTGCATAGTGGTGGTTAATGCAATATCTTCGATTTGTCTCACAAGAGAGTCTGGGGAAATAATCTGTAACCAGAAAGTAGTCGAGCCTTGAACTTGTGACATATCAGCTGCAATTACATACCATGACTTATGAAGAATTTTGTGTGGAATGATAGGCTTTCTCAGTTGTTGAGATGGACGGAGTTGATGATTCACATAGCTTGATTAATGCACAAATGTCTTGTTTTTTTTGTGACTATGTAACCTGTGTATATATCTTGATATGTAGCTTGTCACTCATTTATCTCTTAAAAATTATATTCCAAGTTTATCTTTGAATGACCAGAAAGAACGTTCAGGGACATATTGAGTGTCCTGGGGCCGCCCACTGATAACGATCTTCGAAACCACATACATCCTCCCTGATGGATATTCCATATGGTAATCTGAGAAAACAGTTCCTAATGAAAGGCTTTCTAAGATTTGCCAGTTTCTTTGACTCTTGGGAAAGTTCTATGGATCTATATCCATTTTTTGATTTTAAGGATGAAAAAAATGTTTGGTATCTGAGGACGTAGGATTAAGCTCTTCGAGCGTAGGAATCTCGAGCTGTCATTTTTAATGCAATGGTCAGTCACTATTATAGATGTACATATGTAGATTGGTACAATTCATGATTTTTGAAGAAAGATGGCAATCAGTGTGGTGTTCAACTTTATGGATGATGTTGTTTTATACTATGGAATCCAATTTCAGTTTTAAGTCCATCCTCTGTGTGAACACTGCGCTTAGGAGGAGGGTTGATGCTGGGTTAAGCATCATCTTTCAGATGTAATACTGTCTGGCCTTTAAAATTGCCAATAGAATCAAACCTGTCTGGGTAGGGGTTAGTCAGGTCGTGGACAAACTCAATGTTGCAGCCTGGAACAGTTGGTGTCGGAAATGATATATTTGTCACTTTGTGGATTGGAATAGATCTGTGTATGTTGGTAGAACTAATGATAGAAATTTATGCTGTATCAACAGTGTTAAAGGTTACAGATGTCCATCCCAAGAGGTTGGATTAACATTTAAGATGGATAATGTCAATGGTCTACTCTCGGTCATCAGTAAAGTGATGGAAGCAGCACCTGCTCAGTAGTAATTTGCTCAGAGATATCCAGTTTGGGTTCTGCCAGAGCCACTCAGCTCCTGACCTCATTACAGCATTGATTCAAACATGGACAAAAGAGCTGAATTCCAGATGTAAGGTGAGAGTGACAGCTCTTGACATCAAGGCCGCATTCTACCGAATACGGCATCAAGGAATCCTAGCAAAGCTAGAATCAATGGGCATTGGGGGCAAACTCTCTGCCAGTTGGAGTCATAATTGGCACATACGAAGATGGTTGTGGTTATTGGGGGTCAATCATATCAGCTCCATAACATCTCTGCAGGAGTTCCTCAGGATCATGTCTTAGGACAAACCATCATCAGCTGCTTCATCAAAAACCTTCTGTTCATCATAAGGTCAGAAGTAAAGATGTTTGCCCATAACTGCACAATGTTCAGCACCGTTCATGACTCCTCAGGTACTGACGTAGTCCATGTTCAAGTGCAACAAGATCTGGGCAATATTCAGGCTTGGGATGAAAAACGGGAAGTCACACACATGTTACATAAATGCCAGGAAATGGCTATTTCCAATAAGAAACAATCTAATCACTGCCCCATGACAGTCCATGGTGTTATTATCACTGACTCCCTCACTATCAATATCCTGGATGTTATCATTGACCATAAACTCAACTGGACTGGCCACATACACATAAAGATTACAAGAGCTAGTCAGAGGCTAGGAACACCGCAGTGAGTACCTCACCTCCTGACTTCCCAAAGCCTGTCCACAATCTACAAGGCACAAGTCAGGAGTGTGATTGTATACTCCTACATGCCTGGATTAGTGTACTCCAACACAAGAATCTTGACACCATCCAGGACAAAGCAATCTGTTTGATTGGCACCACATCCAAAGCGTCCACTCTCACCCCCGCCAATGCTCTGTTGCAGCAGTGTGTACCATCAACAAGATGCACTGTAGAAATTCACCAAAGATCCTTAAACAGCACCTTCTAAACCACCGACCACTTCTGTCTAGAAGGACAAGGATGGCAGACACAGGGGAATACTACTACCTGTGAGTTCCTCTCCGAGCCAATCACTATTCCACTTGGAAACATATCACTATTCCTTAACTGTTGCTGGGTCATAATCCTTGAATACCTGGATAGGAGTTATAGGATTCAGCATTTTTTGATGCCTTCCATGTGTTTTCAGACTGAAGTCTGCAAATTACAATATTGCAGTTACCTCTCGAGCTTTGTTGACATGCCTCTGTATCATGAAAGGACCTTTGGAAACATCTTTGTCATTGGTTGGCTCTTCTTCTTATGATGCTATGGAGTTTTGTATTACATTTGTGTTTCTCTGAATACATAGAATTATTGCTTACTTTTGCCCTTAAGTTCATTTGTTGAACATAGCTTATGCATGTCAGGAAATGCTGAACACTTTAAGTGAGACAATACATATCTCAACAAAATTTTGATGGTTTACTGACCCTGTTGACTGCTTCAGTCATTGTTATACAGGCATGTACTTCCAGGTGCTGGTGGCCTGCTGCAATTGCGGAGTGCCTTAAAGTTGACTCAGATTCTAAGTTGATCTTCTAAAAATTGGAAATTTTTGTTAGGATCTTTGGGGTCATCAATAGAAATACCAGGAGTTCTTCTTCCTCTCAATCCTTCATTTCCTAAAATGATAAACTTAACTGCCCGTAATTCTTTATTAGCTCTCTGTTGATGTATGAAGTGAAAATTTACTCTTCCTTTGAATAACTGAAATTTTAATAGAATGTCACTAGAGTGCCAATCTGTGTGTGGACGTTTGCTTTCATTCCTTATCGTGCAGATTGTAACTGTTTTAAACATTTCCAGTAGGTAAAGAATCTGACCTGTCACATAATCCTTCTCTTATTTTTTTTCTTTGACTTTGTTGCTGCTTTAGACGATGCTGCTTTCTTTCATTTTCATGTGCTATTTTTAAAATAAATAGTTTGAACAGAGCCTAAATGTGGTATGCATGCCCAACAAAGTATTGGGAAAATGTCACATGGATTTTCCTGCTTTTGTACCAATTCCGAAGAGAACAAAATGTTGCAATTCACCTTGCATGTAAATATCTTATGCCTTGATGATATATAGAATGATTTCTCTGATGTTGTGGGCTGTACTTCCATTCCCAAATTGGAATTGGCCTGGGTCTCTTGTAAGCTGCTGGTTTTAAAACTCAGTTGCATTGTGGCCTCCTGTTTTATCGAAAAAGAGTGACCGTGTAGTCTAAACTGTTCTTATGTTGTGCTTGTTCTGCTTTAATATGTCTCTGGCCTCATTGTTATGTGAAATTCAGCTCTAAACACAGAGTTGCTGGCCAAACGCAAAGAAAATATTTTTTCCGAAATACAACTGTTGTTATCACCTTTGAACCTGACTGACTGCTTCGTCTAACAGACTAACTGCACAGAGAGTGTGATAGAAACCTGTACTAGAATGTCACATATCATAATATTTGTACCTGTCAGGCAGGGAGGAAGCAGTCGAGCGAGGGAACCGTGGTTTACTAAAGAAGTTGAATCTCTTGTCAAGAGGAAGAAGGAGGCTTATGTAAAGATGAAGCATGAACGCTCAGTTAGGGCGCTTGAGTGTAACAAGTTAGCCAGGAAGAAGGACCTAAAGAGAGAGCTAAGAAGGGCCAGGAGGGGACATGAGAAGTCTTTGGCAGGTAGGATCAAGGAAAACCCTAAAGCTTTCTATAGGTATGTCAGGAATAAAAGAATGACTAGAGTAAGATTAGGGTCAGTCAAGGACAGTAGTGGGAAGTTGTGCGTGGAGTCCGAAGAGATAGGAGAGGCGCTAAATGAGTATTTTTCATCAGTATTCACACATGAAAAAGACAATGTTGTCGAGGAGAATACTGAGACACAGGCTATTAGATTAGACAGGATTGAGGTTCATAAGGAGGAAGTGTTAGCAATTCTGGAAAGTGTGAAAATAGATAAGATCCCTGGGCCGGATGGGAACTATCCTAGGATTCTCTGGGAAGCTAGGGAGGAGATTGCAGAGCCTTTGGCTTTGATCTTTATGTTGTCATTGTCTACAGGAATAGCGCCAGAAGACTGGAGGATAGCAAATGTTGTCCCCTTGTTCAAGTAGGGGAGTAGAGACAACCCTGGTAATCATAGACTAGTGAGCCTTACTTCGCTTGTGGGTAAAGCGTTGGAAAGGATTATAAGAGATAGGATTTATAATCATCTAGAAAGGAATAATTTGATTAGGGATAGTCAACACGCTTTTGCAAAGGGTAGGTCGTGCCTCACAAACCTTATTGAGTTCTTTGAGAAGGTGACTAAACAGGCAAGCGGTTGATGTGGTGTATATGGATTTCAGTAAAGCGTTTGATAAGGTTCCCCATGGTAGGCTATTGCAGAAAATTCAGAGGCATGGGATTGAGGGTGATTTAGCGGTTTGGATCAGAAATTGGCTAGCTGGAAGAAGACAGAGGGTGGTGGTTGATGGGAAATGTTCATCCTGGAGTTGAGCTACTAGTGGTGTACCACAAGGATCTGTTTTGGGGCCACTGCTGTTTGTCATTTTTATAAATGACCTGGATGAGGGCATAGAAGGATGGGTTAGTAAATTTGCGGATGACACTAAAATCGGTGGAGTTGTGGAAATTGCGGAAGAAGGTTGCAGGTTACAGAGGGATGTAGATAAGCTGCAGAGCTGGACTGAGGGGTGGCAAATGGAGTTTAATGCGGAAAAGTATGAGGTGATTCACTTTGGAAGGAGTAACAGGAATACGGAGTACTGGGCTAATGGTAAGATTCTTGGTCGTGTGGACGAGCAGAGAGATCTCAGTGTCCATGTGCATAGATCCCTGAAAGTTGCCACCCAGGTTGATAGGTTTGTTAAGGCGGCCTACGGTGTGTTAGGTTTTATGGGTAGAGGGACTGAGTTTCGGAGCCATGAGGTCATGTTGCAGCTGTAAAAAACTCTGGTGCGGCCGCACTTGGAATTTTGCGTACAGTTCTGGTCACCGCATTATAGGAAGGATGTGAAAGCATTGGAAAGGGTGCAGAGGAGATTTACCAGGATGTTGCCTGGTATGGAGGGAAGGTCTTATGAGTAAAGGCTGAGGGACTTGAGGCTGTTTTCGTTAGAGAGAAGAAGGTTAAGAGGTGACTTAATAGAGACATACAAGATGATCAGAGGATTGGATAGGGTGGACTGAGAGCCTTTTTCCTCGGATGGTGACGGCTAGCACGAGGGGACATAGCTCTAAATTGAGGGGTGATAGATATAGGACAGATGTCAGAGGTAGATTCTTTACTCAGAGTAGTAACAGCATGGAATGCCTTGCCTGCAGCAGTTGTAGACTCGCCAACTTTAAGGGCATTTAAATGGTCGTTGGATGAACATATGGATGATAATGGAATAGTGTAGGTTAGATGGGCTTCAGATTGGCTTCACAGGGCGGCGCAACATCGAGGGCCAAAGGGCCTGTACTGTGCTGTAATGTTCTATGTTCTATGTTGAGGAGCTTTCTTAAAGCACCTTTGAGATCTGTGCAATAATACAAAAGAAACTTTAGATGTTAGCAATCCAAAGACCTTTGGCACTAATATCTCATGTTCAGAGTGTCAAGGAAGAATGTATCTTTACTTTTTAATAACTCTGAAAAGAAACAAGTTAAATGAAGGAAATAAGTTTAAAAACTGTCCCGACCTTCACTCCAATCAGCACTAAACTTCAAATAATTACAAGTATGATTTTAAAATCTATCTAGCCATATCCAATTCTCTTTAACTAAATGTTGCTAAAACATAGAGACATATTAAAACACTTGGGAAACCCTGGAAAGAAGAATTTATCTTCATTAATAGGAGCTTGAACTTGATGCTTACAATTGCCAAGTTAGTTTAGAAATATTTAATCTTTTCCCAAATTTACACATGATTAGGCCAATCATTGCAATACAATCCTCCTCAGCACCTGTTTTCAACCCTCTACACACTTAAAACTCTGTTTATGTTCTAACTTGCAACTAATCCTTATTACTTGGTATCCCTCTTCTCACTGCATGGGCTCTCAGTTTAGAAATGCCTTGATTTTAAGGTTTCTAGCTTGTTTCATATCTCTCCATTACCTCATCCCTCTCCTCTAGCCCTACAACCTTTCAAGACAACTGTGCTCCTCTCATTCTCTTGAAAATTTCCAATTTTTACTCCCTCTATCACAGCCTTGACTTCAATCCACAAACTGATTTTTGTCCCTGAAGCTCTCTACCTCATCATCTCTCCTTGTATGGATTATTGCCAAAATTTGTTTGATCACCTCCTTGTGAAATGGAACATTTTCCCATGTTAAAGGCTCCAGATAAACACAAGTTGCCATCAGAATGGTTTAAATAATCTTAACTTCTCAGAGTAAGAGATATCTTGCAAAACAACATTCCATCAGCTTAAAAATAAATTGCATTTGACTGTTCTACTAGGATGCTTTTGATTTTATTAATAAAAGTTAACTGATCATTCACTGATAGGAAATGAAACAGAAGTGACCTTTCTCAGGTAGATGTAAATACAAACCAAATTATCCGGTTTGATCACGTAAAATGAATACAAGCTATTTCCTTGCATGTCATTATCCTACTTACTAAACTGACTGCTAAAGCACCAAAAGTAAGGATTAAGAAATAATCTAACTTCAACATTTCTGATACTTTTTGCTATTAAGTTTGAATCACGTTCTGCTTCTTTGTGAAATATTTTCATACATCATGTCTACAATGTCATTGCAGAGAATAGAGGGCACTATGAAAAAAACTGAAAGTTGTGATATCAGAACTGATTTGCAATCATGAAAGAAAGATAAGAAAACTTGAATTTACAGCACTCCTAGAACTTTGGGTTATCCCAGCTGGAAGTATAGACATGAGTGCAATGTGGGAACTAAACAGAAAGTGATAACAACCAAATAATCTGTTTCTGTAATGTTGATTGAGGACAAAGAATTGCTTAGAAAGCTCGCGATAATCCTCTGCTCTCTTCAAAATAGATTTTATGGGCATATGAGGGGGCAGCGGGGCCTGAGTTTAATTTCTCACCTGAAAGCCTGCACGTCCGACAATGCAGCATTCCCTTAGTATGGCACTGGAGTGTCAGCTGAGACAATTGCTCTCAAATTTTTGATTCTCAACTTTCAGACTCAGATGGGAATGCTACAAAACTAAGCCATTCGCGATATTTCATTGAATTTGTCAAGAGATTTAAATAATCAAAACCAATCAGTGTATGTTAAGAAAACACTGAATTAAACTTATGATTTTATTAAAGACATATGTTTAAAAAGAAGGCAATTAATAATTATAAGATGATAAGAAAAAGGACCAAGAGTAGGCCATTCAACCTGCTCCACTATTCAATAGGATCATGGCTGATCCAACATTCCTCACATCTACTTTCCTGCCCTTTCCCCATAACCCTTGATTTCCCTCCTGACCATGAATCAATCTATCTCAGCCTTGAATATACACAAGGACTCTGTCCCTACAGCTCTTCATGGTAAAGAGCTCCAGAGTCTTTCAACCGTCTTAGAGAAGAAATTCCTCCGCATCTCAGTTTTAAGTTAGCATGCCTTAATTCTGAGATTGCCCTGTGGTCCTCGACTCTCCTGTGAGGGGCAACATTGCTTCAGCATTTACCTTGTCAAGCCCCTTAAAATTCTATTTGATCCAATGAGATCACCTCTCATTCTTCTAAACTCCAGTGAGTAGATTCCCAACCTGTTTAGCCTTTGCTCATAGTATAAGAGAAAGCAAACCAGAAGTATAAAAATAGACAGTAATGGTGTCTGTGTATTTAAAGAAGCAAAAATGTTAACAAACTGAGCCTTGATCCCATAGAAAGTGAGTATGAAGAAATAGTAACAAAATGGCAAATGAATTGAACTGTTCTGAGGAAGGGTCACCGGACCCGAAACGTTAACTGTTTTCTCCTTCGCAGATGCTGCCAGACCTGCTGAGCTTTGCAGCGACTTTGTTTTTGTCCCTGATTTACAGCATCCACAATTCTTTTGGTTTTTAAATGAATTGAACAGGTATTTTACAGTAATTTTCACGATGCAACCTCTGAGACGCAGCAATAAATTAGGAAGTGGAAGGAGGGGAGAACCTCAAATCACAGTCACCAAAGAAATAGTACTGAGTGTATTGTTGGAGCGACACATTGATAGGCTTCAGTCTAAGGTCCTCAAAGTAGTGACTAATGAGAAAATGATTAGTTTTATTTTTCCAGAACACCCTTGGTTTGAGGACAGTCCCATTTGATTGGAAGAATGTAACTCTTATTGAAAAAGGGAGGGAGACAGAAGGATTGGAAACTACAGGACAGTAAGCTTAACATCTGTTATAGGCAAAATGTTAGAAGTTATTATTAAAGCAGTTATAGTTGAGCACTTGGATAAGTTCAAGATAATCAGGCAGAGTCAACATGGTTTTGTGAAAGGGATATCATGTTTGTTGACTCTATCAGAGGTATTTGACGTAACATGCCATAGATAAAAGGGAACTGGTGGATGCACTGTATTTAGATTCCCAGGAGCCATTTGATAAGATGCCACAAAGGTTATTGAGAAACAAATAAACTAATAGTGTATAACGTAGCAAACTGACATGGATAAAAGATTGGTTGTCCAACTGGAAATAGAGAGAAGGCATAAATAGGTTTTGTTAAGATTAGCAAGACGTAGTGAGTTCTGGGCCAAAGGGATAAGTGCTGGGACTTCAAATGCTTACAGTTTATATAAATTGAAGGGATAGAGGGTACAGTTGCCAAATCTGCTGATGACACCAGCATAGGTGGGAAAATAAGTTCTGAAAAGGACTAAAGGAGGCTATAAAAATAATATTGATGAATAAAGTGATTTGGAGTATATTGAGATCAGGTTTGGATGGTAGTTGAGCATTTATTATTACCAACTTTAAAATAAGTACGTAAGCACGTAGATAGAATGACCTCTTGTCTCTAGAGAAGTGTGCACTCTGTGCATGAGTGGGGTCGTGGGGATAGAAAGTTGTGGAGATTAAAAACAAGGACAATGGAGGTGCCTTTCATCAGATCGACTTTTTCAGTGTATTCACATCCTTCCTATAAACGTTGTGATCAGAACTGCACACAGTATTCCAGGAGTAGCCTCACAGTGAAGAAAAACCATACATGTGGTCTGTGTGGACAAGCCTTCAGTCAATCATCTGGCCTGTCGATACATGAGTGCAGTCAAAACAGGGTGACGCAATGACCTCAAGTAGAGCTTCCTTTGCAACATTCTGGTCATGAATCTCAGTTTGAGTTAAGCAAGGGCCACTCAGCTCTTGCTCTCCTTACATTCTTTGTGCAACATGGACCAAACAGCTCAATTCCAGATGTGAGTCACTATCCGCTACCTTAAAGCTCCACTCGATAGAGTATTTTATCAGAGAATCATAGCAAAACTGTCCTGTCCTGGACTTCCCATGTAAATGCGACAGTAAAGAAGGCACAGTAACACTCCTTCTTCAGACAGCTCAGGAAATTTGGCATGTCCATAAGGTCCCTCACCAACTTCTACAGATGCACCATTGAAAGCATACTGTCTGGGTGCACATATGGCCTGGTATGGCAACTGCCCAGGACCATACAACACTACAGAAGGTGGTGTGCACAGCCCAGGCCATTACGGAAGCTAACCTTCCATCCATGGGCTCTACTTACACGGCTCATTGCCATGGAAAGGCAGCCAACACCAAAGACCCATCACACCTTGGTAATGATCTCCTACACCCTCTTTTGTCAGACAGAAGATACAAAAACCTACACACACACACACACACACACACACACACACACACACACACACACACTTCAGCAACAGCTTCTTCCTGGCCATTATCAGACTGTTGAAAGGACTGTAGCCTCGAATAATGTAACCTGTATGCCTCTAAGTCTTTTTGATCTGTACATCTTTTGCTTGTCGTCATCTGCCTGTGCTGCTCATAAATGAAGCTTTCCACTGTATTTCAGTACACGGGACAATAAAATCAAAATCAAATCAATAAATGCTGCCACACCCGCTGAATTTCTCCAGCATTCTCTGCATTTGCTCTCAAAAATAACAATTTGCTAAAAAATGGGGAAATTCAGCCCTTTGTAACAACACTTGGCAAACAATTTTCTTACGCACTAAGCTACACTTGATTTTTGTTTATATAGATTGAGGAAATATTAGACATACATTCACGTTTAAAAAGATAGACTTCTGACTGGCTAGTAAGACATTCATTTGTGTACATGAGCAACCAGCAGGAATCTGGTGATTTAAAGCTGGCAGCTTGAAAGAATCAAAACACTACTGGGAGTAGGATCAGGTCTGAACCTCCAACACAAAATGGTTTAAAGCTTTCCTTTCCCACGTCACTATCCTGGGCCTTGAAAGAAGTATTGAACAGCAAAATAATTAGACAGACTTGGAGGAATATTTTTCATTTTCTTCCAAGGCTTTGACCAAATTTGTGTCAGATCACATGATAGATTTTATACTAGTGTTAAAGTTCATCTTAGCTGAAGAATATCATCTGTTTTACATATTAGGCTGGGTGATATCATGGAATATGTGACAGCTAACTGTCAAAGTGAAAGCTCTGTTCAGAGCATGAGGAAAAGTATATTTTTATCACTATGTCAGAAATAGCTACACTTTCTGACTTCTATTAAAAATTGTTAAGAAGTTTCCCATGGCGTAGCTAACTGTGAAGCAGAGAAGATATTGAAAAGGCAGTTCAGAGAAGTGGAAAGCATTGTGCTTGTCATGTTGTCTTTCTTGCTCTTAATAAATAAGCTGATGCACATTTTAAACAGCAACGAGTTTACACCATGAAGTGGAACTGTTTTTCGTCTGTCCTTCCTTCAAACCGTATCATTTAATTGTTGTATATGCAGGTCATTTTGAGTTCAGTTGAAGGTTAATTGCTGTTGGCGAGAGCAGTTTGCAAATTAAGATTTGCTATTAGGTTTTGGACTGCAGGGCAGGAGAAGGTGGTATGAACCGACTTCTATTCTTTGCTTCATTTTATAATATTATTGACAATATCAAATGTGACATTTGAAGACTGGTATGTAGGAACATATTTTACTTGTAAATCACCTGTGCAGTTCTCCTGGTATCATAGAATCATGGAATCCCTACAGTGTGGAAGCAGGCCATTGGGCCCATCGAGTCCACACTAACCCTCCACAGAGCATCCCACCCAGACCCTATCTCTGCATTTTCCACAGCTAATGACCTAACCTACACATCCTTGGACACTACAGGAAATTTAGTCTTGCCAATCCACATAGCCTGCACACCTTTAGACTGTATGTCACCAAAGGTAATGTTCTGCACAGATGGCATTTATTTAAAATGCTTCTTGATTGATTTATATGCAAGGTTCAATCAAAACTAACATTGGATAGGTTGTAAAGCAGGCCACTAATCACATCCAGTTAGTTCCCCACAGTTGTAATCACCCACATGGAATTTCAGTTAGTATGACCTGGTCATAACTGGATACTTTTATCTTCCAACACATGGCAAGAAGGCTCCAATTACTTATGTATCTTTTTAGAATGCACACATCATTGAATGTTCCCAGATTTTGCTCCTTAGATTTCCACCTTCCAATCTCTCTTTCAGTGAAAGTAATCTCTAAAGTTACATTCCCAATGTTTCCAAACCATGGAAGCACTCTGAATAGCCCCTTTTTGAGGGCTTTCATCTCAACAATTCTAGATCCCAGAATCTCTCTTTCCGATTCCAGATTTCAGTACCTGAAATTCAGTACCTGGGTCATACCTGGCACATTGTTGTTGTTGGAGGTCAGTCATCTCAGCTCCAGGGAATCTCTGCAAGAGTTCATCAGGGTAGTGTCCTAGGCCCAACCATCTTCAGCTGCTACCTCAACAAGATTCCCTCCATCATAAGGTCATAAGTGGGGATGTTTGCTGATGAATGCATAATGTTCAACACCATGTGCAACTCCTCAGATGCTGAAGCAGGCCATGTTCAAATGCAACAAGTTCTGGACAATATCCAGCCTTTGGCTGACAAGTCACAAGTAACATTCTGAAATACCTGCACAGAGTCCAGTATTCCATCATTAAATCACCCTTTACTTACTTGTGCACAGTACACTAGCTGTGACCAGGCAGCTCAGAGTCAGTCCCCTGAACTGAAGAGATTCTCATCTCAAGGTTATATTGGTTAGCCAGAGCTTTTCTGATTGGCCCAAATTAACAATCCCAATCAACAACCTCATAGTCAAAGAGGTCAATCTGGTTCAATCCCTACACATTTGTGCCACACAAATGCCAGGCTATCACCATCACCAATAAAAGACAATCTAATCACTGCCCCTTGACATTCAGTGGTGTTACCATCATTGAATGCCTCACTATCAACATTCTTGGAGTTACCATTGACCAGAAATTCAGCTGGACCCACCACGCAAATACAGTAGCTTCAAGCCACGTCAGAGGCTAGGAGTACTGTGGCGAGTAACTCTCCTCCTGACTCCCCCAAAGCCTGATGACTATCTACAAGGCACAAGTAAGGAGTGTGATGGAATACTCCCTATTTGTCTGGATGGGTGCAGCTTGAACAACATTCAAGAAGCTTGACACCATTCAGGACAAAGCAGCCCGTTTGATTGGCACCATATCAATAAACATTCACTCTGTCCACCACCAATGCTCAGTAGCAGCAGTGTGTACTATCAACAAGATGTACTTCAGAAATTCACCAAAGATCCTCAGACATCACCTTCCAAGCTTGTGACCACTTCCATCTAGAAGAACAAGGACAGCAGATACATCGGAACACCACCACCTGCAAATTCCCCTCCTAGCCACTCACTGTCTTCAGTTGGAAATATATTGGCATTCCTTTACTGTTGCTGGGTCAAATCCTGGAATTTTGTCCCTAAGGGTATTATGGGTCAACCCACAGCAAGTTGAAGGAAGCTTACCATCACCTTCTCAAGGGCAACTTGGGACGGAAACAAATGCTGGCCCAGCCAGCGATGCCCATATCCCACAAATGAAGTAAGAAAAACCTCCACAGGAGTTCCCAAGTTCTGTAAGCCAGCTTTGAAAGTAGATCCCAGTGCTATCAAATCTCAGAGCCAAGTCAGTATTGAGATGTTTGCCCCTCTATTGTTACATGTTGTCATAGCTTTGTTTCCTTTATAAACCTACATACTAAAAGTAGATGTGGACAATATTTGTTATGATATGAGAGATCCATTTAGCCATGTGTTTGACATCATGGACTTAAATTACAGAATTACATTGAATTATTAATTTAATTACTTGAATTACATTACAGAAGAGGAAGTGCTGGAGGTCTAAGAAAATAAAAAGGTGGTTACATCCCTGGGACCTGATTTCATGTATCCCAGGACTTTTTGAGAAGTTAGAAAGGAAATTGTGGAGTCCCTTGCAGAAATACATGTATCATCTAGAAATACGGATGAAGGTTGAATGACTTGAGAGTGGTCAATGTTGTGCCTTTGTTTAAGAAGAGGTGTAAGAAGACACCTGGGAACCAGCTACCTGTGAGTCTGACTTTGGTGGTCGGTAAGTTGTTGGAAGTGATTCTGAAAGATAGGATTTTTAGGGTTTTGGAGAGGCCAGGAATGACTAGGGATAGTCAGCGTGGTTTTGTGCAAGGGAAATTGTGTCTCACAAACTTCAATGAGTCTTTTTGAGGAAGTGACCAAGAAGATTGATGAGGGCAGAGCGGTATACATTGTTTACTTGGACTTTAGTAAAGCCTTTGACAAGGTTCTGCATGGTAGACAAATTAGTAAAGTTAGATCACATGGGATTCAGGATGAGCTTGCCAATTGGATACAAAATTGGTTAACACAGGAGACAGACAGTGATAGTGGAGGGTTGTTTTTCGGCCTGAGACCAGCGGTGTTCCTCAGGGATTGGTGCTGGATCCACTTTTGTTTGTCATTTATATAAATGATTTGGATGAGAATAAAGAAAACATGGTTAGTATGTTTGCAGATGACACCAACATTGGTGGCAAAGTGGACAGTGAAGAAGTTTATCTAAGATTACAAACGTATATTGATCAATTGAGTCAATGGGCTGAAGAATGGCAGATGGAGCTTAATTTGGATAAATTCGAGGTATTGCATCTTGGTAAAACAAACAAAGGCAAGACTTGTACAATTAAAAGTAGGACCTTGGATAATGTTGTAGAACAGAGAGATCTAAGGGTTCAGGTACTTTTTTTTTAAGTTTGCAGCATATATAGATAGGGCGGTTAAGAAGGCATTTAGCATGCTCGCTTTCATTCTCTGACCTTCAAGTATAGGAGTTGGGATGTTATGTTGAGGTTGTACAGGATGTTGGTGAGGCCAGTTCTGGAGTACTGTGTCCAGTTTTGGTTTCCCTGTGATAGGAAGGATGTTATTAAGCTGGAGAGGGTTCGGAAGAGATTTACCAGGATGTTGGCAGGAATGGAGGGTTTGAGTTAAAAGGAGAGGCTGGATAAGCTGGGACTTTTTTAACAGTGTACAACTTATGATATTAGATAGAAATTAATAATAGATACCACATAGCCAGCTGATAAAGGAAACTTTCTATTCCATCCATCAAGTCTCACATGTGAGAGCAGAAATGTTTTAAAGTGACTCATAGCCTCATCACTTAATACTTGAGAGTTTACATTTATTTGTTTGGCTAATGACTTCTTTTCCATTGACATTGACTCAAATATAGTTTCAAGTTGCATTTTGTTTGTGGTACATTTATGACTTGAACCATACTAGTTAAAATTTTGACTCCTTTTATAAAAGCATCCTATCATTTTCAATCTGGAAATCACATATTATAAAATGTGATGGAATGGCCTTGCTGCAAATTATTGCTACTAAAATAAATAACATAAGATGATAACCAGCACAAATGTTTATCGTTTGTTATTCACAACAATTATTTGTTTGATAAAAGTCACTGCTAAGTGCGATGTTTATTTAATGTCTTCTGGTCGTTTGCTACATTTCTTTCTGATTGAGCATTGCCCATAGAGCGTAATGATTTCATTCTGATATTTCTAAACTTGATTACACTGCTACAGATGAGTGTGATAAAATCCCTCCAGACATTATGCACATCTCATACTTTCAGTATTTCAATTTTTATTTAACCCCTGGATTTCCAAGTAACTGTAGCACGGATGTGTGCCAGGGATTCTTGGCAAGACTTGCAACAGTCAGTGGCTTCTCCGAGAAAGGAAATAGTAAGTGCCCAAATTTGTTCCCTGTGGAACTAGCAATGGAGGTGGCAAGGGCTAAAAATAGTGCCCAGCCAGAATGCTGCTTCCCTGGCTCCATCTGCCAGCTGTCTAATTTCCTGTAGCTGAGAGATGGGTGGGATGGCAACAGACTATCCTCCAACCAGTGGCACGTTGCCAACTGAAGTAATTAAAGATCTATTGACATCCAATGAAGGAGGGCAATGGAATTTCCCAGTCAAAGTCTAGATTCCCAGAGGCAGTGGGGCAGCACTTTAGCTTATCCTTCTGCCTGACCTGGGGCCTAGCACTCCAGACAGGCTTAGAAGCCCTTGCTTTGCAAAGGGATGCCTCTCCCAAAGTGGTAGCCAGCTGCAAAGGCCAGTTTTTATTTTAAGTCTGTAAATGTGGAAGAGACGATGCTTCTAATTACAGGCTGCTCCCTCACTTAACAGCTATGGTATTCTTCTGCTGCTTTCAAGCTGAAAGCTCAACTTTGAAAAATGGTCCATCATCTTTAATTGGAAAGCAAGTCACTCTTTAAGTATTAATTGGTGAATTCGGGGAAAATTACTGAGAGTAACTATTTCCTACACAGTGTGGATTTTACACTCTCACTTTAGCCTGCGATGGGGTTCAGAATCCCATAGGGAAAACCCACTCCCAAGTGACAATAATGAGCTTAGCAAAGATTATCAGCGTAGATTTTTGAAACCAGGTCACATCTAACTAATCTTGATCATATTTGTGGGAGAGTGACTCCAGATGCTGTTTTTGAGTCGGTAGTCAATGCTTTACTGCAAAGGAGATTAATGGTAAAAATGAGAATGTGGTTAATTGGAGATAATATTGTGACATGGGTTGATAATTTGTTGGGCATTAGGAGACAGGAGAACATAAGGACAAAGAGATGGCTATGATATGGAACAAAGGCAGGAAATGAAGTTAAGGCCTTAACTCTTTAGCTCTTTGGCTGTGGTCTTATTGACTGATGGAACAGACGCAAAGGTCTGAATGGTTTTATTTAATCAATGCAAGTTTAACATGCACATGAAGTTAAATTCATTTACAGTCCAATACATTTGAGAGAAGCTATGATTGTGTGTTATGTGGAGCACAGCTGTCTCAGGATTATATGGAATCACAATGTAAACATAACTTTATTTTCAACATGACTCAACACGTTAGCATATGTTAGCAAGTTTGCTTTAAAATATTAGAATGGAATTTCTGAAAAGCTCACATCTAGTGCTAGATTTTCTCAGAGTTTTGTAGTCTCTGGGGACCTTGAGAAATGGTGGCCAGGACAAGATCTTGAAGTTCCACTCTATATCCAACCAGCTCAAATTTTGCCTTTGTGGGGATAACCCAAACTTGGTTGGCAATTTGAACTCGGAGCAAACAGACCCCATTTTCACTGGAGCAAAGTCTTACTCTACATTGAGAATTATAAAATTTTACAGAGATCATAAATACTCTCGAAGGTGGATGAGGTAGTCTAACTCTGAGGGTGTCAAGTTATTTAAATAGGTCCCCCCTTTGCAGACTGAATAAAAACACCTGCAGTCTGTCTGAACTATTTCTTTAGTTGTTTATTGATATAAACCTAAGTACTGCTATTATAGGATTATTAATGCTGGACTGCTTTTCACAATCTATCATTGTACCGGAATCATTGTGAATTCTCAGTTTGATTGGCAGCTCAAAGAAATTATTAAGGAATTATCTATTTTTGATGGGGTTTATCAATATGATTAGACTCTTATATAAACAAATACTTATGAGACGATTTGAATTAATTGAATGGGCTTCCATGAATGTGTTTTTTTTTTAAACTTTGATAACTCTGTAATAGGTATTCTGCTTCATCTGTCTATGGTAGACACTGGGTCAGTTGGCACAGGGGAAGTCAGTGAAAAGGCTTGTTGATGGAGTCATGGTCTGCTCTGTATTGGCATTAACTTGCCATAGGGACCAAAAGGGACAATTGGGAGGGGCATGGGTTAGAATGGGGGCTATGGTGGACCGTTCTGGATGAATTGGCATGGGTTGGCTTGTGTGACATGTATAGGCATGGAGAACAGTTAGGATTGAGGGTCTGGGAGGATGAAGAGTCTAATGTTGAACAAAATAACTGGGACATAGTTACAGAAAGACTTGGCAGGCCTTTGAGCCATCTGTCTCAGCACTTGGCAGCCTCTGTGGATGCTTCTGATCTGCACGTGGAGCTGGCGGGCTTATGCCTCATTGCTGAAATCACACTATTCGGGACACTTCTTATCCAAGGCGTGTGTGCCCAGCTGAAGCATTTTCCTACTTGACTTACCACCTCTGAAACAAAGTTTGGCCTGTAGTCTTTTGTGGTCTGACTTGCTAGCTACAATAGGCCCAGTTTGTTTTGTGACTTCAAGTAAATCTGTAGCGCCATGATTATTGGCTATTTTGTCAGCATGACTTTGTATTTGAGTACAAGAGCAACTTACCATAAAACGTGATGAATCATGGTGCAGCTTGTTCATTTTACTAGTTGTTACAGAAACACCACTAATTCCTTTTTCGTACTCCATTTCTGATTGAAATCATATTGAAACATAAATCCATACTATTTAAAAATACATTGTGAAAGTTGATTAACATCAATGTGTTCAAGCTACATTGTGCAGATGTTGCGAAAATAACAGATGTGTCTAACGCTTTCTCTTGATCCCTGTTCCAAATGTGGCACATTTACTGCTGCAAACGCACTGGGGACCATTTGTTCATCTGTATGTTAATGTGTATTTTATCATATCTGTGCACTCAATGTAATTTTAATATAAATTTTACAGCGCTGATTTGATCACTTTGATCTTTTTATGTTTTCTATTTTCCACCATCCTTGTCCAATATGCCATTATTAGTTGGCCTGGATTTAACATAATTTAATTATTGAAGCATAGTACTTAGTAAAGCAATTTGATAACTCATATCATGATGACTTTTTAACCTTTAAAAACATAAGTATCTGGATATTGTTAATCACAATATTAGGTATACTTTGCAAGTAACAATTTAACTTATGGACCACAGCTATCCCATTTAATGTGCTGTAAACCTATTGATTACGGTGTTTTTTGAGTGTGGTAATGTAGCAGCTATTTATTTTCCACCACCCAGCTATACTCAAGAACACATTGCATTGTGCACAATTACTTTCTACAATAACATGAAGGAAGAGATTCAAATGTATTATGATCTGGGTTGGATGGGTAAATTGGGAATGCTCATAAAGCAATTACTGTTATCGCGGTATGCAAAAAAAACATATATTATACATAACTGTTGCCTTTAGCAGCCATAGACTTGAAGTAAAATGGTACAAGCAGCATAAGATAGTCTCAGCTTCAAAAAACAACTATCTTTGTCAAGACGTGATCAAAGATATATTAATTAGCTGAACACATTATCCAAAATACAAAATGGAACTTTTTTGGATTTGCCACACCTTCTTGATCTCACACTTTTACTTAAAAATTACTACTCAGCTGTTGTGTTTAATGTAGAATTCACCCTACACTGACATCTGGAAGTTCTGCTCCCCTTGCACAGTGAGCTGTTGGCAGCACTCCCCATATATGTTCTAGCTTGAGGTAATTTTTATGATGCGGCTGCAAGAGAAATTCTGCACAAGCTACTTGTGCCCATTCTATCTGTGATGAACAGCTTAAGAGCTAAATTAAAGGAAACTGAGGCAACCATTATTCTATAGATATGTCCTGAAACAATGGATAGAATAGCATAGTGATTGAAGATATAATTCTCAGTGCAGTTAATATAAAAATAAAGAAAATTTAGAAGACTTGTAATCCAATTTAGATTATGATATTGAGGCAAAATAGAGGTTAATGATTTAGTGAATAAATGCATTTGACAAAAAGCTGTATCTCCTGCATAGTTTAGTGTTTCCCGTACTACTGCATTACTGTTTGGTTGATAGTACAATCAAAGACGAATAAACTTAAAGGAGAATTTGTTTTTGAGTTTTTCTTTGATTGCTTTCCGGGAACTAATAAGAGTATATGCTTTCTCCATGTTGTAGACCTAATTCATTTACACAAATAAGAATCAAATATTTTTGCAGATTTATTTGATTGGGTTTCTTTTCCAATATTATAGTGAAAGAAATTAAGGCTTCAATAAAGGGAGTTGCTGATGTAGTGGTATTGACACTGGACTAGTAATCAAGGCTTACAAACTAATGTCATGGGCCATGGCTTGAAATCCCACCAGGGCAGGTGGTAGAATTTGAATTCAATAAAAATTTGGAAAGGAGAAGGTTGGCCAAATAACAACCATGTAACGATTGTCATGAACACCCATCTGGTTCAATGACCTCCAGGAGGGAAATCTACCACCTTACTTGGTCTGACCTACATGTGACTTTAGATCCACAACAATGTAGTTGACTCTTAACTGCCCTCTCAGATGGTCTGTTAAGCCATTCAGGTCAAAAGACATTAGGTGGTGGGCAATAGATGCTGACAATACAGAAATCTTGGTTTTACAAATAGGAGCTGCAACTACAATAATAAGGGCATTTAAGACCTGGTTTGCTCTCAGCTAGAGATGTGTTACAAATTCCGGGGCTACTGTAATTGAGGAAAGAAGTCAAGGCATTAGAGAGAATGCAAAAGAGATTGACAAGAATGAGGCAATTTTGTTATGTGGAGAGATTAGAGAAGTCAGGAAGATAATCCTTGAAGCAGCAAAGTTTAAAGAGATTTAATGGGCCAAATTTTAATTGTGGCATACTGATCCCAATGGCATAACAGGCACTGTGCACCGTTCTGGTTTCTTGCACTTTCCCATTTCACAAATGATTTTGAATAAAAATCAAAGTGCTGGCAGTGTGCATGGGAAACTCATCATTTAGCAGTGGAAGGTCTCCTTCACTGGTGAACTCCACCAGCAGCTGACCAGGTGCCAGGTATTGGCAATAAATGAAAGGTTCACCTGGACAAAAAGGGAATCTCTGAATCACAGGGCTGAATCCTACCAGAGTCATTTTTGTCAAGTTTCATGGAGGGTATTGCTTCATGAGAACCTATATGCGTTCTCACGCTTTTGCCCCAAACTCACCAATTCACCACACACCACATCCCAAACGCATTGCATTCATCTGATTCTCCCACTCACCGCAGATGGAAGTTCCTAACACTGCTGGGACATCCTTGGTATGGCACCATCTTTGAACACCAGTCTTGCACCCCATCAAGAGCTGGCAACCTGCAGTTACCCGTCTCCATGAATGTAGTAGAACAGCAACCACAACCCAACACTTCTCAGGGTACATAGATAGTGGGGCTGACACTTTGTTGCACTCCAACTCTAGATAGCTACCTCTATTACTGTTTAAGCACCAAGCCACACAGCTTATGTTATCCACATCCCATCTTATCATCCTCTATAAATCCTCTTCCCCCAAAGCCCAGAGTAACCCAGCATTGTTTAATTGTTCGATGTGGGGCGATCACATGGAGGAACGCGTTCAAATGTTTCAAAGCTGTCACTTTTATCCACCAACAGCAAAACCAAACAAAAGAAAGACAGAAGTCACGTTTGCCTCACAGAACAGAAACGGATTGCTTGCCATTCGAGCACCAACACTTTTAAAATCAATAAACAATCACTATGCTTAGCTCACATTTTTATTATCCACTCATGGCATGAGGGGTCACTGGCTAGGCAGCATTTATTGCCCATCCTTAATTGTCCTGAGGGCAGTTAAGAATCAACCACATTGCTGTGGGTCTGGAGTCACATGTTGACCAGACCAGGTAAGCACAGCAGATTTCCTTCTGTAAAGGACATTAACAAACCCAATCACAAAAACAAAAATTGCCACAGAAACTCAGCAGGTCTGGGAGCATCTGCGGAGAGAAAGCAGAGCCAACATTTTAAGTCTAGTGATCTTTTCTCACCAGTGAACTTGAAATGTTAACTCTGCTTTCTCTCCGCAGATGATGCCAGATCTGCTAAGATTCTGCAGCAATTTCTGTTTTTTTCCTATTTCCATTCTTCAGCATCTGCATTTCTTTGTTTTATTTTAATGAACCAAATTTGTTCTAAGAAAACCGGCAGTAGTTACATGGTCACCTTTAGACTAGCTTTTTATTTGCAATTTTTAAAAATTAAATTCAACTGGACCTGGTGTTCAGTTAGGTCCTGTCTGGCTCATATTGACTGATGCTACTACACTCTCTTATGTGAAAGTGAGGTTCAGTGATCTCAACCTCCCCCTTGGAAGAATGCTCCCAACTCTCCCAACTTGTCAGCCTCCATCACACCCCCTCCTCGTCTGCCTCTAGTTGTGCAGAGCACAGCATGTTAGGATTATGTGGCATGCTTTGCGCAGACTATACTGTAAGGACTACCTGCAGAACAATCCGAGCATCCAAACCTCACTTTGAAAATGCCTATTGTCTGCTCCACCATGGCCCTGGCCAAACAATGTGCTGCATTCTATCTGTGCTGTGTCTCAGTCAGTGGTTTGCATGATGGAGTCATCAGCTATGGTCACAGAGGGCAACCCTTGTCTCCCAGGAGCCTTGTAAGGGGCCCGGCAAATGCAGCAGGAACACAAGAGGTGAACGTTTGACAGATTCCACATGGGACCCCAGTCACTGCTTGGAAGGCCCCATTTGCATGAAATTTCAATGTAGTTGTCAGATGATAGTCACTGGGATACGATGGCCATTTACTTCTTCAAGTCACAGTCCAACTTCAGCAGTTGCTGTAATTCTGTGCCAGTGTCTGGAGACATCATCAGTCTGTGGCAAACTGCCTATCTGGAGGAAATGGCATCATGAACTCTCCTGTGCCTCCTGTGCATTTGAAGGGGATCTTCAGCTGCAACCGTTTCATGTGGAGGTTGTTCAGTAGCCGCTAGAGATTATTGCTGGTCCTAGGCTCACTGGCACATCTATTTCTCTTCCATTTCTTTGCACCTTTGTTACACCACAGCAACAGCGACGATAACCACTGCTGTGGCTGGATCTATGTTTACAATAAATCTGTGTTGGGAGCAGAAGAAACAGAACAGGTCCCTATCCATGTGAGAGGTCAGCATGTGGTCACTGCTCGTGGAGCATACCCTGAAATGCCAGTGCCGGGTGTCTGATATGTTGGTCCAGAGGATCAAATGGTAACAGGAGTCACCAGGTAACTGCTCTGACTTTCATCATGTCTGATTTCTATCCAGCAGCTGGGAGAAAGGGAAACTGCAAGTCAATGAGGCAAGGTTAGCTAATAATGAGATGTTAATGCATGCATATACAGGAAAATAGACCTCACGCTACTCACTAGCAAGAATCCATCTCACTGTCCAATACTTGGTTGGAAAATGGGACTTTGTGCTGTCAAGAAGCTCCTTGTGGGACAACTCATCCAATTTTCCTAATTTTCATGCCATCCAGGGTTTGGGAGGTTTCTGCCACCAGTCACAGCTTTGTTGGCAAACTCCAGTACATAAACTGTACAGTGCCTTCCTTAGATGACTGCAGCTTACCAGTCTCCCCTTCTGGGGAGATCATTTGCTCCTTCCATTCTCCACAATCAAAAACTGATCTACCACCCCCCGGCGGCAGAAGACCCTGTGAAAGCAGGGTGGAAGCAGATTTGACAATAACTTTTAAAATAGGTTTCCATTTGTACTTAAAAAACCAACAAAAGAAAATCTAAAATCATCAGCACACACGTTCGGACATCTCTTCTAGGTATATTTGTAACTTGACAACAGATAAATGCTTATTCTGTCGAGAGAACAGGCTGACGTTAGGTTATTTTTGACCCATCGAGAAGCTGTCACTTATCCTTGAGTTATACATGTACTCCATTCCAGACGAAATTTTGGATTTCAAGTAACTTTTCTGTAGGATTAATGAGCTTACACCTAGAACCTTACTACTGAACCAAATTGATTTAATTCATGCAGCAAAAATTTTTAAACCATATTCAAGGTAACAGAGTGCACCTCCCTTTGAAACACAAAATGTTAGATTCCTCAATCGAGGCCACTTTTTTGAACTATTTTATATTTCTAAATATCATATAATAATATGTATAATAATGTACATGCAAGTGTCTGATGTCTTATTGGGTTGACCATGACTTGTCCCACAACTCCCTTACTGTTTAACTCCCTGTGTCTCTAAACTTGAATAGACTTCCCCCAAGTTATTTCCAGCTGCACTTTGAAATTCCAGTCTAGCTAACATTTATCCCTTTGCTCATCACAACTGTTCAGCATTTTGATTCTTCTCAAGCATTTCCCATCTTCGATTTTGATGTCTTTGTCCTGGGTGAAACTCTGAAAGTCACCAGAATCAGATGGGATGCAATTTCAAATACTGAAGGAAAGACGGGAAGACATTGTAAAGGCATTAGGCATAATATTTCAATCATTTCTTAAATATGGGGATGATGCCAGGGGACTGAAGAATTGCAAATATCATGTTCAAAATGATGTAAGGATAAACAGAGATTCTGCAGGCCAGCCTCAATGGTGGAATGGTTAGAAATGATAAAAACAACATATTGAGCATGCTGCAGATCTGAAATAAAAACGGAAGGTGCTTGAGAAACTCAGCAGGTCTAATAACATCTGTGAAGAGAGAAACAACCAATATTTCAACTCCAATCTGACTTCTTCAGAACACTAGAGTTGATAAGAGTCATGGGGTTATTGTGGTGTATATGGATTTCCAAAAAGTGCCACACAATAGGCTTGCCAACCAGGTTGAAACCAGAGAATCATAAATCTTCAGCAGCACGGATGCAAGGTTGGCTGACAGGAAATGGAAAGCAGTAATGAATTATTGTTTTGCACAATGGGTAGGTATACTGTGAGCTTCCCAGTAATTGAATCCGGGACAGCTATTCTTGATATATCTCAATTACCTAGAATTGGGTAGAGTAGGGCATAATTTCAAAATTTTTAGATGCCACAAAACACTGTGAATTGTAAGGGGGAGCATGATAAATATTATGATGACGTAGTCAAGCAGGTGGAATGGGCAGACATTGGCTGAATGACCTGCTTCTGTGCTGTAACTTCTACATTTCTCTACAAATCTCACATATACCTATGTGAGACAGATTTGAGAGTATTTGCTGTGGAGCTGGTTTAACATACCATAACTTCACAATTAGTTTGAATGTGAGAAATTTGGGTCTGAAATTAGTGTCTGAAATAAAGGTAATTAAAAGAGCATAAAGATGAGTTTGGACTGAGAAATAGGATAAAAAATAAGAAAGTAAAGAAGTAGACATTTAAAGAACCATTTAATAGCTCTCAATAAAGATTTATTTCATTAAAAAAAACTTTGAGAGAGATGCGCCATCCCTGACCAACCAAGGAAAGTCAGAACTACATCAAGTTGAAAGAAAAAACATACATTTGCAAGGATTACTGTTAGGCCAGAAAATTGGCCACGTTTTAAAAACAATAAAGGATGACTGAAATTAATAAAGCAGTCTAGAATATAAATTTAAGCTAGCAAGAAATATAAAAGCCATCATCAAAATCTTGGCACAGATATGAAAAGGAAATAGAAGCCAAAGTAAGCATTGATTTCTTATGGGCCTGGGGAATTTATAACTGGAAACAAGGAAATGGTAGAAACTTAACTTATTATTTTGTATCTGTTTTCACACAAGAAGACACAAAAAGCATCCCAGCAATGGTAGAACATCAAGAACAATAAGAACAGCTAGAGAAAAGTACTAGGAAATCTAATAGCATTAAAGGCTAATAAATCCTCTATATGCAATAGGGTCTTAAAATAATTGGCCATGGATAATGTAAATATTAATGGTAATCCAGACAGATGATGGGCAGAGTTTAAACTAGACTGGCTGGGACTTGGGAACCCAAAGGGAAATTGAGAGCAAGAAACAGAATGCAGCATCTCTGAAAGACAGATGAAGCAGAAGTTTTAAAAAAAAATGTGCAAAACAAAAATTTGCAATTTTGACAAGTATGTATGTAAATACAAGGAGTATGGTAAAACCAATGAGCTGAGGGCACAGATAGGGATGTTGCTGCATAAGAACATTGCAAAAGAAAATCTTGGCTTAAAGAGGGGCAAGGATGACAGCTCTGGATATAGAGTTTTCAATAAAGATAGAGAAGAAGATAAATAAAACAAATTGAGGCGAAGCATTATGGGATAAAAAAATCACAGCTGTAAGGACGATTGATACTTTAAATGAAGCATCAAATGTAGCCATATGGGTTGAAATCAAAAACAATAAAGAGACAGCCACACTGCTAGATGTGTACTCTAGTACCCTAACAGCCAGATGGGGTTAGAGGAGCAAATGTGTAGGCAAATTTATTATTGCAAAAGCAATTGGATGATAATGGTTGGGGACTTATCCCACACAATTATCATAAGTCATAACATTTTATTCATTCATTGGATGAGGGTGTTGCTGGCTAGGCAGCATTTATTGCCCATCCCTAATTGCCCAGAGGGCAGTTAAGAGTCAACCATATTGCTGTGGGCCTGGAGTCACATGTAGGCCAGACCAGGTAAAGATGGCAGTTTACTTCCCTAAAGGACATTAGTGAACCTGACAGGTTTTTCCTGACAATTGACAATGGATTCATGGTCATCATTAGAATCTTAATTCCAGATATTTTATTGAATTCAAACTCTACCATCTTCCATGGTGGGATTTGAACCTGGGTCCCCAGAACATTATCTGGGTCTCTGGATTAACAGTCTAGTGATAATACCACTAGGCCATCACCTCCCCCTATAATCATGCAAAATCTGTTGAGGCTGGTGCTTTGTAGATGTTGACTTGTATGGGTGGAGGCTGCAGATAGTCACTGCCAGTGGCGTATGCCCTGCAAAGTCACAGAATGCTGGCTTGAAAATCACAGAACCCCTATTGTGTGGAAGCAGGCCATTCAGCCCATCAAGTCCACACTGACCCTCTGAACAGCAGCCCACCCAGACCCACTCAAACCCTGTAACCCTGCATTTCCTATGGCTAACCCACCTAACATGCACAGCCCTGGACACTATGGGCAGTTTAGTATGTCCTGTCCACCTAATCTGCGCATGTTTGCACTGTGGGAAGGAACTGGAGCAGCCAGAGGAAACCCACACAGACATAGGGAGAATGTGCAAACTCTAGACAGACAGCCACCCAAGGCTGGAATTGAACCTGAGGGTTCCCTGGTACTGTGAGGCAACAGTGTTAACCATTGAACCACTGTGTCACCCAAGGAGAATGCTGCAGACCTGCAGCTGGCAGGTTACTGCTCTGACTTCAGTTGGGCATTAGCACCATCTGGTTTCTCTCCTGTACCTAGGAAAATAGCAACCTGCAGTTACATGAGGTGAAGTTAGGTAATAATGAGGTGATAATGCATGCTAATAAGCCCCTTGCGATGCACCAGCAAAGTTGCCACCTAGCTGTTGAAGTTGTAGGAGGAAATAAGATATTTATGTCCATGTGGCCAGGAGTCTGTTTTTTTTTCTCACCACATTTTCTCATTACCCACATCATTCAGAGGCTGAGGAAATTTAGTGCCTTATTAGACTGCTACTCTCTATTATCTTTCTTTACTTCACATTGATATCCATTTCTTCTTTTGCTTGCGCCCAGATATCTCAGTCTGACTTTCCTTCGAGAAGACCCAGCTTTTTACCATCTTCTCTAATATCTCCTAATGCAGCTTAGTGTTAAACTTTGTCTTTCAATGCTCCCATGAAGTGCTTTTAGACATTTCTTTACTTTAATGCCACCACATAAACTTTTTATTGTTTATACCAATTGCACTGTTGCTATGCTGAATCAAGTTCTAATTTGTTTTGTGTTTTCAACTTTGCTTTCTTTTCTAACCTTCATGATTGTCCAAAGGAACTTCAATGTCATTCGTTTTTTTGTAGAGTAGGGAGATGAAAGTATAATTATGGATTGTTTCAGACTGTCATCAGTAAGCAGTTCTTGTATTTATACAGCATTCTCATCATCTTTCACAGTGAATTACTTTGAAGTTTGGTCACCGCTGATGGGTAGCTCAATGTTTATAAGGACTGGCCACAGATCTCCTGGCAGGAAGTGAATTGCAGATGGCATAGAAAATGTTGGTTTGTGTTCTGTGACAATAAGCTTCACTTTGGTACAATACTTTAAAAGGCAAGCCAAAAATGTGTCTGAATTGATTATTTGAATGCTAGGCATCTGGAACTTATAATCTCCCAGATCAATGAGAACTATGCTACTATTTACACACTTAAGGCAATAAGCTTCTGTCCTATCACCATTAAAAAGATTATCCATCAGATTTCCTAACCCAGACCATTCACTTAGCTCATCATGAACCAGTCTTCTGGCTGGTTTTCTGCTTGTGATTTTGTAAAGCATAAGCTCAACAAGAGGAGACTCCCTACCCATGGTATCACTAGGAAACTGGTTCTTTCTTTAGATATCCTAGTAAAACCTAAATATCACATAAAATTTTTACATTAATGAGAAGACAAAAGACTTTTCTTTTAGCAAGATTACTTGCAAGAATTTTACATGCAACTAATTTGCCGAGAGTTATTGACTCTTTAAGTATTTGGACAAAACATTGACAAATGGAGTATAATGTGGGAAAATGTGAGTTTGTTCATTTTGGAACAGAGAACAAAAGAACAGAATATTATTTAAATTGAGGAAAACTGCACAAAGTTGCAGCACAAAGGGACCGGTGATACTTGAACACAAAACACAGAAACCTAGCATATGGGTGCAGTAATCAGGAAGGCTAATAGCCTGTTGGCCCTTATTTCAACAGCTTTGAAGTATAGTGGTCAGGAAATCTTTCTGCAATGGTACAAGGTGCTGGTGAGCAATCTTGGTCCTGTGAGTGTGGAAAAAATATTATTTGATTAGTGGCAGTTTACAGAAGGTTCATTAGGATAATCTCTGGTATGGACCTTGTCTTCTCTAATCCTTCCCTCTTTGTTAATTTTTTGGTTATTCTTCATATTTTAAAAATATTTTGTCCAATTTTCTGACCTACCACCTATCTTTGCACCTATGTGTTTTCTTGTTAAGTTTGACACTATCTTAAACAAAGTTTACTTGAGCCTGCGTGAGTTTCTTGGATGAACTGCACACTGTGAGCAGCACTCTGATGCCGATCACAGCATTAACTTCCAGTTCCACATGTAGCTGCCGTGCACAGAACTCTAAGGTCTGCACTGAAGAAATAAAAATTAGGGAGAATGTTTGATTTGAACATTTCTGGTTTGTGGGTCCAATCCTTGGAATTCTTACTTGGCGATGTAAGGTAATTATGCTCTAAATGTCTAAGAAAGTGAAAAGTGAGTAACAATAGGAAAACAAACTAAGGGTCCCCCACCCTGATACATCTTTATGCATGAGGTGAGTTGTGCCCCTATGTGTGCAGCAACTCAACAGGAACCTTGCAATGTAAGGTGTCACTGTCCTCCAATTTGCTGGAGGGAAGTGCTGATGTAAATTTGATTACAAACAACAGCGCACTTGCATTTGTGTGTTATGCTTGAAGTGGCCCTACTTAAGATGGAGTCTGAGACCTGTATACTTTCGGGTTCCTGATATGATATCATGCAGGTGTCATAAGCATGTATCTGATGTTGTGAATGTTAAGTGTAAGACATAACACTAAGTCATTCCTTAATTTATTGCCATTAGTCTATATAAGCAGTGTCTCATACTTTCTTTCAGTCTAAGAATAGGTGGTGTTCATGTCCATAGCCAGCTCTTCTTCAACTGAGTAAATCATGTTTCATCACGTTCTAAATCCCTCAATGCTTAAGCCAACTTCTGAACTATTTTATAAATTAATAAATTCAATGAACATGACTTAGAAATTTAGTAAATTAATTCAAACTTTGGAAAATTAATTCAATGAATGACAACTGATGAATAAAATCAGGAAATAGCAGAGTGGAACTCTTGTTCCTCTACAAACATTGATTTATGCAAAGAACATTCAATTTTCATTGGGAACATAGTAGTGAGAGTAGTCCATTAAGCCTGTGGAACCTGCTGTGTTATTTAAGACAGTCATGGCTGATTATCTGCTTTTATATCTTTTTCACACACTATCCCCATACACTTGTACATCACTGGTGTTTAGAAATCTGTCAACATCTACATTAAACATACTGAGTTTCCACAGCCCTCTGAAATAGAGAATTCCAAAGATTTGCAGCTCTCTAAGTAAAAAGATTTCTCCTCAATTGGATCCAAGTGGCTTCCCTGCTATTCTAAAATTGTTTCCCCGATTCGAGATTTGCTGATGGCAACCTACAAGATAGCGGCAGTGTAGGACTCTTCATTCGGAGCTCATCTGCACCGCCCATTTCCTTTATTTATTTTCTTTCTTTTGTGTTTTTATTTTTCCTTCTTTCCTCTGGGCGATGTCCTGAACTCCCGGCCTCAGCGCGAACTCAGTGTGGCGATCTCTTGGCCCGGTGTAGTGATTTCTCAGCGATCGGGTCTCAGCATGGACTACTGACCTTGAGGTGATTCTAGAGTGGTCTCCTGGCCTCGAGGTAAAGCCCAAGGCGATCTGGAGTCAAGGCTCAGCGTGGACAGAAGGCCAGGTGCCGGTGTGGACTGGGTTGGAAGAATTGCTATTCTAAACTTTTTATTTCCTTGTTTTACTAATTTCTTTCTCCTATGAATTTGTACTTAAGCATCTGTACCTAAAATGGTGCCATATGTGGCAACTTGTAAACTTTTCATTGGATTCATTTGAGTACATGTGACAATTCTGCAATTCTAGACTCTCCAACAGCTAAACACATTCTATCCGCACTTATTACGCCTATTCATTTAAGTTTTTAGTAGGTTTCAATGAGATCACATTTCATGCTTTGAAACTTTCAAGAATACAGGGCCAGTTTGCCCAATCTCTCTTCATACGACAATCCTACCACCCTGAGAATGAAACTGGTGAATTTTTGTTGCACACTCTGTATGGCTATACTATCATTCCTATGTCAAAACACCAAAACTGCAATGAAACTTCAGGTATGATCTAACCAAGGTCCCATATAGTTGAAGTAAGACTTCACTACTCTTGAGCTCAATTCCTCTTACAGTAAAGGCTAATGTACCATTAGCAACAGAGAATGGTGGTGGTGGTGGTAGTAGATAGAGATGGTTCAGGGCTTTATTGCAGGAAGAACCAGAAAGCCCTAAGACCATTCTGATGGGGGATGGACGTGTAAAAGGATTCCAAATCCATGGTGAAGAGGAGACAGATGGTGCCCACAATAAAGAAATCCTGAAACTGATATCAAGTGTTGGAAAAATTGCAGATATAAGTGAGAAGGAACTAGACAAGGGAAGGGGAGAAAAAAATCGAGTTACGGTAAAACAAATTAAGTTCTAAGAGGCAGAAACAATGGGTCTTCCCAGGCAGTACCATTGGTGGATTTTGAGAAGAAGGTAGAAGTGAGCTGTATGGTATTGGGGGACTATGAGCTTGAACACTGTGTATTGGGGTGTGGGTGAGGTCCCAGAGAAGATGAGATTAGTGACCATTGTGAACACAATAGCATGATGTTGATGGTAGGGTCATTGTTGGGTAGAGATAGAATGAAGTGTCTGAGAGCTGGCACTCTGCTTCTGCAATATAGAGGTCAGTCCTGTGATGATACTATGGCTTTAGGAGGTGTATTTTGTCCTGGCTTTGTGTTGAACAGACCATTTGAACCACAGGCACTGAAATGACTTCTCCAACCCAATAAACAGCTTGTTAGGCCTTGGGTTTTTTTTCAAAGTTACAACAATAGAAGCAGCATTAATTGGTGCAGTCAGGCTCCCACAGAATCGGGGTTTTAGTCCAGCTTTCAGTATTTGGTGGGGTTTTGCAAGTTGGCTGTGGAAGCTGTGAAACATCTCTCTGTCACAGGAAAAAGTTGGAGTTCTCCCTCTGCTGCCAGAATTGCATGTGAGACAATCCATTTTACTGACTTTGCCTTTGACAAAGGTATGTTAATGGAATACTACATTTTTGGAACAGTTGCTGTTTAGTCATTAAATAATCTTTTATTCTGTTACAACCAATACAGTTAAAGTTACACCAATTCTCCTTTGTTTGTATTTTAACTGTAGGGTAAGAATGAATTGTGTTTTGCTTAAAACTGAGTAGTGTACCCAATCCATTTACATCTGGAACACAGCATCTTGCATTTGCCTTTAAAAAAAAAGATAAAAGTTACTGTCTAGGCTATCTCCTTGATATATATTTGAAGTGGGTTTGGTCTGATCCATAACAGTGTGCTAGATAACAATAGCACCACCCTTGTTGGCAGGCTTAATGACAAAATCAAGGTTGGTTCTGAGAGCATGGAGGGCAGTCAGTTCAGTGGGAGATAGGTTCGAATGGATGAGGTGGGGGGGGGGGTGCTGGGCAGAGAAGACAAATTAAGATGACAGTTTTCAACAAACTGGTCAAGTGTGGGTAAAAGGCCAGACGGAGGGGTCCAGGTGGAGGAAAAGTGTTGGAGGTGGGTGAAGTTGTCTGTAGGATGGGTTCCAAAGAAATAGACAGGAAGATGAAGGAAATGGAAGAAGAATTCAGTGGCACGTCATGCCCAAAATTCATTGAAGTGGGGCCACAAAGGGATAAAACTAAAACCTTTGCTGATTACAGAACATTTAGCATCAGAATGCAGAAGGTCAGGAGAGATGGTAAATACCTGACAAGAAGTGGGCTTTGGCGAAGGAATAAAGGTAGAGGGAAAGGGAGATAATTTTTTTTTCTACATAATATTCATCTGACATGTTTTGACTCACTCAGTAAGTCTGAGCAAATCCTCTTGAAACCATATTTTCCTCATGGCATATAATTCCACCTAGCTCTGTGTCATCTGCAAACTTGTACATGTTAATTTGGTACCCTTGTCCAAATCATTGAAATATACTGTGAACATCTGAAGTCAAGTACTGGCCCTTGTGGTATCCCAGTAGTCACAGCCTGTCAATGACCTGAGGATGACCCATTTATTCTTATTCTGTTTTTTGCCTGCTAGCCAATTCTTAATTCACACCAGTATCTTATTTGTATCCCATGTGCTATCATTTTGCCAACTAACCACCTTTAGAAAAAAGACTTCTGCACCTCTTGTATGCTTGTTCCCTCACATCCATGAGTTTGGGTTTAAGTACACCGAAGAAGGCAAGGTCAAGAGTTGGCTTTAGGCTTTGGTTACCTAATAACACTTTGTTACATATCGAAACTAAGTACTAGAATAAATGGTATTCAGCAATATACCAGGCTCTAATCTTGCTGTTACATTATTAAACAACTCCATGATCTCTACCATCTAATGCTAGTCAGCCTACTCCACATGCTTCATTGCACATGTTTCCAACATTCCAATAGCTAGATTTTATGCTTCTATCTGGCTCTCTGTTTCTCACTTCCTTCCATTACCTCTGGCCAACTGTACTATTTATGCTTAGTGAGAAGCAGTTCCATGACATAATTGTTAGGTTGCTCCAGGTCCTAACGCAATTACATAACATGACCTACCCCAACAAACTTGGCTCCCCTCATCATATACATTGATTAAAATAAAATCTAAATCTAAAATCCGAGTCTGTTGTTTACATGAATTCTGAAATGAGTTACCTTGATCACCTCTTCTAATAACATTTTGTGTACATTCTTTCTTTATGTCTTCCATGCCTCCCCAAGTCCTTGACTTGATTTACTTCTGTTGATAGGTGGGTCAGGACAGTTTGTGACAAGTTATAGAAACAATGGTGGGAAAGCTGGAGGGCTTTCTTTTTCTCTGCTGACTTCTGTTAGATTGCTGAAGGGTCATGAGTTGACGTAACTGGATGGGGAGGTTGGGTTGTTTCTTCTGTCATTAGCATCTATATTGAGTGACAGTATTAACTGTCTAAGTAAATGAGCGATTCTGATCATCCATAAGTAGTTCGTCCCCATATAAAGAAACTTTCTTGTTGCAGTACTGACATGTTCTTCAAGATTTTTCCAAGGCATAAACATACACGTTGGCACGGAAGGGATTTAGTTTGATGCTTGGTAAGTTCTTTAGACTGTGGCACATCTTCAAGAAGTGACATTTTACAATTACTACGTTATTGGTGCAAGGCTGGACAAGTTTGTCTCCACTGATGTAGGGTATTGCAGCCACACTTGTTGCAAGATACTACAGCATTAGATTGCTTGCAATTTTGCATTGATGTTGTAACATATAGTATATTTTGAGCTGAGAGATTTGTCTCTTCCGATCGAATGCTCTATTGAGTTTTAAATAGTCTGTGTAGAATGTTCTGCTTTAAATGGAACTTCTGCTGTATAACGTGTCTTGAACAATTTTCTAAACTCTGTATCCACTGTGATTTGGAACCTAAATCATAGAATCCCGACAGTGTGGAAGCAGGCAACCCAGCCCATCGAATCCACACTGACTCTCCAAACAACAGTCCACCCAGATCCCTTGTCCCTGTAACTCTGAATTTCCCATGGCTAATTCCTTCAACCTGCACATTCCTGGACACTACGGGCAATTTAGCATAGCCAATCCTCTTAACCTGCACATCTTTGGACTATAGGAGGAAATTGGAGCACCCAAAGGAAACCCACACATACACAGAAAATGTGCAAACCCTGTACAGTCACCTGAGGGTGGAATTTAACCTGATTGACGCTGAAAGACTATATCATTAACTCTGAAAATGCTGGAGAAAACCAAGAGATCTGGTAGCATCTGTCAAGGAGGAAACAAAGTTAATCTTTAGAGTCTGTATGTATTTTATTCAGTTTTGAAGAATCATATTCAATTAACTCTGATTATGTTTGTTTCAAATTTCCAGCACCCATAGTATTATGTTTTTATTCCATAGACTTGATTGTCTAATGCTTGTTGGTTAACTCCATATGCTTCTCCTCACATGTTTCTGATATACGTTTAAAAACTTCAGTCATCGTCCTAGCTCTCCATGTTTTTCTCTCTTCTTTAACTGTGCCCACATTGTACATAAAACCATAAGAACTAGGAATAGCAATTCAGCCCACCCTCCCCCGAGACCGATTTGCCATACAATGTAATCATGGCTGATCTCATCTTCACCTCAGCACCACCTTCCACTCTCCATAACCCTTCAACCTATTAAAAATCTATCTCCTCAATTTTATTCATCGCTCTCCAAAGTAATGAGTTCCTCCTCACCCCTTCTAAAGTCTATTAACCCTTATACCCAAAAGCGTGAATTCTCATTCTAGGTTGCTCCACAAGAGGAAACATCCTCTCTATGTCTACTTCGTTAATCCCCTTTAAAACCTTATATACCTCAATCAGATCTCCTCTCATTCTTCTAAACTCAAGAGTATAGGCCTAAACTGCTCAATCTCTCTTTGTCTGAACTACATTCCTCAAGTAAAGGGACCAAGACTGTATGTAACACTCCAGGTGTAGTCTCACTAATGCCTTGTACAGTTACAGAACACTTCCCTACATTCATAGACTATTTATTTGGAAAGTTATGCCAAAATTCCATTTGATTTTCCTATTTCCTATTGTACCTGCACACTATTTTTCTGTGATTCATGCACAAGGACACGCAGATTTCTGCTCAGTTGACTCTGATGGATTGCATTATGACCTTGCAAATATCCTCTTATTACTTCCTCAATAATGGATTCTAATAATTTCCCATTAAACCATTAAACCAACTTTTCTACTGTCTTTGTCTCTCCTTTTGCTGAATAAAGTCATTATATTAGTATTTTCCCAATCTTCTAGTATTTTTCTAGCATCCAGAGAATTGTGGAATATTGTAACCAGCAGACCCACTGTCTCTGCTGCCATTTCCTTTAAGACCTGAGGGACTTAACAATTTTTACTTTTACCCAGAATGATTCTACATCTTGATGCAAGTGAGGACCTACTGTATGACATCATTGCAATATGGGTCTTAAAGCCCTTGCACAACACTGAAAATCCAAATATGCCACATTCACTTACTTCCCTTTATCAATTCTGTTAGTAATATTGTCAAAAAAAAACTCCCAACGAGTCCACAAAACAATAATTTACCGTTCATTTGTCATTTGTACTCCGACTGGAGTTTCTGCAGGATAACATGGGCAAGCTGAAGACCTCGGTTCAGTTTTATTTTTCCCTGAACATTAAACTGCAATTGAGACCTTTCAGTTGCTCCATCAGCAGTCAGAATTGTCTTATCTCCAAGGTGTGTCACACAGCTTCAAGCCTCCCAGGTATTTCTGTTATTTCCAAAGTTGCTGGATCTTATATGTAAACAGATATTGTAGCAATTGTTCACAGTTCCTGAACATGAGCAGCTAATCCTTAACCCTTCTGAATTGTCATCAGCGATGAGTGCTAACAGACATCTTGCTGATCAGAGACAGGTATTCCACAAATTGAGCTGAGACCAGAATGATCCCAGGAAGCACAAGGAAACTGACATATGGTGGGAAGAGAGATAACAAGTTGTAGAGCTGGATGAACACAGCAGGCCAAGCAGCATCAGAGGAGCAGGAAAGCTGACGTTTCGGGCCTAGACCCTTCACTAGACCCTTTGAAGGGTCAGCTTTCCTGCTCCTCTGATGCTGCTTGGCCTGCTGTGTTCATCCAGCTCTACACCTTGTTACCTCAGATTCTCCAGCACCCGCAGTTCCCACTATATATGGTGGGAAGAATTTTGCTACCTCTATAAGAGCATTTACCAATAAAAACTGAAATGGCACCCAATGAAACTCAGTTGCAATTGAGTGTATTTATAAATTTATTTATCTGAATGGCCTTTAGTAGGGCCTTTACTGATCTCGGTTGTAATCACTCAATACTCATTTCAACAGGACAGAGCACACAGCATAAGGTTTCAATTTGCATACATTAAGTAGACAGCCAGTTGTTCTGCAGGAGTGTCAATCACCTCCCTTTCACCCTGGTCTGAAATTGCTATGGCCTGAATATAACCAGGAATGGAGAATAAGTGATGCACCACAACTTCCATCCCACCACTGTCCCATTCTCGTCCAGAAACTTGGACAAACATTGCTCTTACGACATTACAAAATGCTACTGGTATATTAAAAGAAGGAAGATAAACAGAACAATTTCATGCTGGTTTGTTCTAATGTGAAACGTGTAATTTACAGATTCCTTCCAATGCTTAAACTTCCCTCAACTGCAAACAGTCCTGTGGAGACAACTATTTGACAATCTGACCTCAAGCAGAGAAACTAGGTCAAATAAACCTATTTCTTACAAGCAAAAATATAGACTTTTCTTAATGCCACATGTTAACATAGGGCGTCATATCACCCAACTTTACTTGAGTCATGCTAAGGGAGATCCATTTACTTTTTAAATGATAGTTGTATATCACATGTTTTATTTGGATATGAGGTGTTTTTATTTCATTAAGGTAACAGTTTATAACTCACACCTAGTTCTCTTATCGTTCTACACATTCACAGATCTCAATCTAAATATTCACACATTTCTGCCATTTTCAATCACCTACCTTTAAACTCCACTATTACCCTGCTATTCTGATACCAGATTTTCTTTCCAGTAATTACTACCTGCTTCCTAGCATGTAGAGCCTGAGACTGTCCAAATAGTTTCATGAATAGAGATCATTTATAAAGACAATGGGATAAAATGTTCATTTTGGGCTCAATTGCCACAAAGGATACATAATGTGCCCCGAAATTATACCTGTGGTTTTTTTTGGCCCCTTCAACTTTCCGTTTAAATACACTTACATATTATCAAATGCAAAATCTGCCATGAACCAGGCAATATTCCGTGATGTAATTTTTAAGGTTTAAAAATATTCTTCATAATAGTCCTTGATATATTTAATAGTGTTAAGTAAGTGCAGTAAGTGTGTTTAATCAAAAATAGTAAGCATTTATTTTTGTCATTGTCAATTTAGCATCTGTGAGTAACTCGGTTTTAGAAAGTATTCAAAGTATTTTCTAGTTATATAGGTTTTAAGCCGTCAGCTTCATAGTAATCTAGGTAATTCTTCAAAACATAACTTAGTGTGGTTGCACAGAAATGAATCAACATAAGATTTAAAGCTGCCTTGAAGACCTGCAAATGAGTATAATTATTGAAAATTCCTACTAGTGATTAATTTACCTGGCAGTATGGACTGTTTTACGGGCACTGTCATTTTCTAGCAAAAACATTTTTGAACATAGTGGAAAGGATCTCAGAAAGACATGCTGCGCTGAATTAAAATTGCTCAGAATTCAAATTACGTTTAAAATTAGGCAATCTTTTGCACCACTTATCCGAACATTGGCTGGATTGCATTGAACAAACCAGCACTATTGAATGGAAAGACCAGGTCCATAATAAGCTCTCTTTTAAATGCACAATGCACATTCCTACAAAATTAAGTTACTATCTACCATCTACATTCAACGCAGGAGTAAATAAGCTGCTGTCATTGACACGTGCCAACACCAAGTGGCTAGTGAAGGAAAGAATAATTTTGTTAGCTTGAATGCACATGGTTGTAAATTCAATTTCTACTCGATGTTTATTTTGCAGCAGTGGCTCAGGATTTGTTAAAACACCATACTCAGCAACACACATTGCGTATTATAACATTGTTTCACATTTCAATTGACCTTGTGGAAATGCAGGTTAAAATTTTAATACACCAAGCAAAGACAACTGAAGGCGTGAGGGGCAGGAAGAAGAAAATATCGATGGCAGCATGAAGGGCGTGGACTGTTTAAATAACAAAATATTTCATGATGCAATAATCAAAAAGAATGGTAATGCACATAATGAAGAACTAAATGTTGTGTCCAACTGAAGCATAAAAACTTGTCACATATAAACCTTCTGATAGCAACATGAAGATGAAAAACAATTCAGCAAAATCAAGGGAAAGGGGAAAAAAAAGAAAAAAATACATAGAACAAGATGGATACTGAGGTCATCATCTAAAGTTGTTGAAATGTAGAATGAAATCTTTGTTCCATTTTCCACTGCCTTCAAAACTCTTACATTTCTATTCCTCATTAGTTCTGTTGAAAGGTCAACAACTTGAAACATTGGGATGAATCTTCTGCTTTTTTCCTGCATAAATGTCAATTTTGTTGAGTTTCTCTGAGGGTTCTTCACAGCCTAAGTGAATATTCTCGGTATTTGATCAAAAACATATTTCATTAACTATCCTTTCCGCCACTGTGGCAACCCTCTTTTCTGATGCTGCCCTGATTCTACCACCCATTGTAGCTAGAAGAACTTGTCACTTCTGCAATATCCTGGCACCGGTGCCATTGTTGAAAGGCCATTGCGCAGCTGGACAAACACTGTCAGTCCAGATCTGCCCTGCACATTTCATCACATTTGCCCTGCATATGGTAGACAATGGGAAATTAGAGCCTTGTTTTTGGACAGGGGCCTGGACGTCCTGGAGGAAAGGATAGTGCAGAGGAGGGATATCTTCTTCTCACAGGACTGGTGAAGGAGACCATGACAGCAGACACTGCTACCCCGACTGAAGGTTGTATCATTGAGTCAGTGCAGTCTTAGTGGTCTCTGGAGGAATCCCCAGCAGTGCAGGAAGGAGGTCAATGACCTTCTCCACTGCGCCCACCTCCTACGAAGGCTCATGGTCTACCACTCTCACTATTGCCTGCAATATCTTCACCCATTGGCTCTCACTCACCTCAAGCATTCAGAGCACAGATCCTGGCTTTATGTCCATGCTAAATGGCAAAACGAGACAGAAATATGTTGAGTCTGGTATCTCCGGCTGAATTGAGAAAAGGCAGGGCAAGGGGCGTAAGTGATCACCTAATGGTATTATCATTGGACTGTTAATCCAGAGACCCAGGTTTCAGTCCTACCGTAGCAGATGGTGGTATGTGAATTCAATAAAAATTACGAATCTAAAGTTGACCATATTGTCGATTGTCGGAAAAATCCATCTGGTTCACTGGTCCTTTAGGGAAGGAAACAGCCGTGCTTACCTGGTCTAGCCTACAATGTGACTCCAGACCCACAGTAATGTGACTGACTCAACTGCCCTCTGGGCAACTACAGGTGGGCAATAAATGCTAGTCTAGCCAGTGACACCCTCATTCTGTGAACAACTATAAAAAGATTCAAATTGGGTGAGCATAAAGAAAACAAATGTTCAGTCCTGTGAAACAACCTTGTCCAATCCATGAGCTGGATGTCTGGCCCTGTGCTCAAAGTCTCCTTGCAGCAGCATTGCAATGATTGCAATCATGCATGAAATTAAAGGATGCACCTTGGGGCGCACCAGCAAAATGCAGAAGTCTACTGTAAGTGTATCCGAGATGAGCTCTGATGTTGTGGAGAGGCTAGCAAGTGGTTGATGAGAAAGTCAGTGTGCATGCCTGTGGTCAGTGCCCATGGAGCAATCCTGAGAAGATGAAACTACATGCCTAAAATGGAGGTTTGGAGGAGCAAGCAGTGGCCTGGACTCAGCTGCTACCTGCTCTGACTTTCTTGTCTAGGATTCTGAGCACAAGAACATAAGAACATAAAAACTAGGAGCAGTAGTAGGCCATCGGGCCCCTTGAGCCTGCCCCACCATTTAATAAGATCATGGCTGATCTTTTTGAGACTCAGCTCCACTTACCCGCCCACTCATCATAATCCTTAATTCCTTTACTCTTCAAAAATTTATCTAGCCTTGCCTTGAAAACATTCAGCGAGGTAGCTTCAACTGCTTCACTGGGCAGGGAATTCCACAGATTCACAACCCTTTGGGTGAAGAAGTTCCTCCTGACCTCGGTCCTACATCTGTTTCCCTTTATTTTGAGGTGATGCCCTCCTGTCCTAGTTTCACCTGCTAGTGGAAATAACCTCCCTGCCTCCACCTTATCTCTTCCCTTTATAATCTTATATGTTTCTATAAGATCTCCCCTCATTCTTCTGAATTCTAATGAGTATAATCCCAGCCTACTCAGTCTCTCCTCATAATCCAACCCTCTCAACTCTGGAATCAACCAAGTGAATCTCCTCTGCACCCCCTCCAGTGCTAGTATATCTCTTCTCAAGTAAGGAGACCAAAACTGCACACAGTACTCCAGGCGTGGCCTCACCAGGACCCTATACAGCTGCAGCGTAGCCTCCCTGTTTTTAAACTCCATCCCTCTAGCAATGGCAGACAAAATTCCATTTGCCTTTTTTATTACCTGCTGCACCTGCAATCCTACTTTTAGCGATTCATGCACAAGGACACCTAAGTCCCTCTGCACAGCAGCGCGCTGCAATTTTTTACCATTTAAAACATAGTCTATTTTGCTGTTATTCCTACCAAAATGGATGACCTCACACTTATCAACACTGTACTCCATCTGCCAGACCTTTGCCCACTCACTTAGACTATCCATATCCCTCGGCAGACTTTCAGTGTCTTCTGCACACTTTGCTCCACCACTCCACAGTGTCATCTGCAAATTTTGACACACCACACTTAGTCCCCAACTCCAAATCATTTATGTAAATTGTAAACAAATTGTAAGCATCGAGTGGTAGGAAAGGAAATTGCATAATAATGAGGTGGGATGTGCAGTTAATGATTTTGACAAGCAATAGTTTCCCTTCATAGGCATGTCACTGCTGGACAGTGAGAATCTTGTCTCAAAATCCAGAACTTGGTTGGAAATGCAGATAATTGTTCCAGAAATTGAGAGAGGCCTGAATGGACTTTTTCAACCAATTTTCCTCGATTTCTCATCATAGTCATTCAGGACCCTATAGAATTCCAAACATTAATCGTGTTTCTCTCCAATGATGATGTCTGACCTGCTGAGTTTTTCCAGATTTTTTTTGTCTTGATATCAGACCCTTAAAGCAAAAGGTGGCTCGGAAGATCTGATGCCCACTGTAATGTGCACTGGAGAAGGATCTCACATAATAGTAACCCTCTGCATCCTGCTCAATTGCTGGGTTAGAGAGACGACAGCTAGAAGAAGCAGGTGGAAAATAAGAGCAGCATGCAATGAGTAACAGTTTGGTGAGACAGAAAGAGGGCTACAGAATTGTCTGAAAAGGTAGATTGTACAACGTGTAAATGCTGATTTAATTGCTCAACACTTCAGATGATATTCTGTGTCTGTTGAATTAAAACCAATCTCTCTCACCAATCGGAAGTGAAAGTTGCCTTGAACGTTTCTGCTAATGTGATCTATTTGAACGAGAACTTATACAACTTAAAAACTTAAATATCCGGGGCTATCCGTGAAACTTCCGCAAAACGAGTTACAGAGCTTCCTGCTGAGTATAGAATATATTCTAAAAGCATGCGTAAAGCACGTTTGTTTTCCTCAGATAAGGAAGGTGGTTGAATTAGTCAAAGTCGCTCAACCTTAACTGTGTTAGTCTGAAATATATTAAGTCTTTTATTTTTGTGGAACAGCTTAAAGTGAATTATAACCTTTGTAACAAAATGAAAGGAAGAATTAAGGGCAGCAATGTTAACAGGATGACTGGAAGATACTGAGAAGGACTAAGTGGATTTTGTTGTCTCCATGTTGTTATTTTGTTGTCATCTTAATACATCTTTGATGTGCTGTGATTTATTGAAGGCACATCTTGAATGTAGGCATCAAAGAAAATATCAGAAGTGTGAGATTCTGCACACAGCGCTGATATTGAAATTGTGAATTGTAATGCCTCGATAATGATAAGATCCTGCAATGTTACAATTACATGTGTGTACCCTGGTGTTTCAAGTGCCAAGATGATTTTGAAAAAGAAAGCAGTTCAGTGTGGTGTACCCATTTCTCCATTTGATAAAACATTCCCTGCAAGGCGATACAGGCTTTAGAGTTTAGAATCTGGATGGCAACTGAGCATCTATCTACACACTGGTGTGACAGCCAAGTGTCAAGAGGGCTGGACTGCTGTATCTCCAAATATGGCCATGTTATTCTATCTCAAATGTTTCTTTTTTCTTTGGCAAGTATCAGTGATCTTAATCTATTTTTTACAGCAGAAATAGGAGAGGGTTTTGCTCTCTGGTGAGTCATCTCTTGAGCTGTTTGTTTGATCTGCATCTTCTCTCCTGTCAGATGTCTTGAAAGATATGGAACCCTCAAAACTCCGTATCAGTCCCACTTGGTATATTCTGGTGCTTGGGAGGAATGGAGCAGATGACAATACTGTGTCCTTAGTGTGTTCAGGTTCATTAGGAGGTGCTTGCTGATGATGAGGATGTAGAGAAGAAGATGGAAGCTAACGAGAAACTGGAGAAATCAAACTTGAACAACTTGACCATATTGATAACACAATGTGGAGCTGGAGGAACACAGCAGGCCAGGCAGCACCAGAGGAGCAGGAAAGCTGACTTTTTGGGTCGGGACCATTTTCCTACTCCTGTGTTATCTCTGACGCCAGCATTGGCAGTTCCTACTATCTTTGACCACACTGACACCTCTTTTCTCATAAACCTGTTCAGAGGTGCTACTGCACATCTCTGAAGCAAGTGGGTTTCCTACCAGCCTGAGGTAGGGACACTACTGCTGCACCTGCTGCATACTGATTGAAGTGTTCAAATTGACTGCAGCTGCATGTGTAACTTGAAGGTGTGGGTGATAATCAATCACCTTGCTATTCCCAATGATGGTCTCGCTGTTCCATTTATTTCCCAAGTGTCTAACTCCTCCTGGGTGAAAACCTCAATGTGAGATGGTGCTCCCTCTTATTTGTTTTTTATGTATCCTGAGAAATGGGTGTCACTGGTGAGGCCAGAACTCATTGTCTATCCTAATTAACCATTGAGAAGATGAAGCTGAACAGAGCGCTGTCTTGGGTTACTGCAGTCCTTGGCGTGTAGGTACACACTCAGAGTTGTCAGGAATGAAATTTTAGGATTTTACCCCAGTGATAGTGAAAGAGTGGCAAGGTTATTCTAATTCTGGATGGTGATGGCAGGGAATTCAGTGACAATAATGCCACTATATGTCAAGGGAAGAGGACTAGGTGCTATTTTGCCAGAGATGGTCATTGCCTAGCACTGGCAAGTTAAGCCAGACATCAGTCCCAAGCCTTGGTCTTGCTAAACATCATCAGGGGCTACTCAGAATTGGAGGAGTTGTGAATATTGCTGAATATTGTGAAGTCATTAGTAAACATCCCTACTTCAGACCTTATGATGCAGGGAAGATCATCAATAAACAGTTGAGTAGAGTTGGGTCTAGGACATTACCCTGAGGAACTCCTGCAAAGATGTCCTGGAACTATGATGATGGGCCTTCAGCAACAACACTGTCCTTCTTTGTGCTAAGTCTGACCATTGGAGAGATTTCCCTCTGATTCCCATTGATTCCCATATTTCTGGGCCTCCCCATGTCATGCTCAGTCAAGTGATGCCTTGTTGATGGAAGCAATCACCTTAACTTCCCCTCTGGAATTCAGCTCTTTGTCCATTCTCAGAGAAAAGCTGTAATGAGGTCAGGAGCCGAGTGGCCCTAGCAAAACTCAAGATGAGCATCAGTGAGTAGCTACCACGATTTAGCATTACCAATGACCCCTTCCACCTTCTTGCTGATGATAAACAGTAGAGTGTTAGGATAGTAATTAATGATTGGGTTGGATTTGTCCTATGTTTTGTGACGTACCTGAGCAATTTTCCACACTGCTGTGGCTGTATGGCACAGGCAGCGTGGTGGTTAGCACTGATGCCACACAGTGCCAGGGACCTGGGTTCAATTCCAGCCTTGGGTGACTGTCTGTGTGGAGTTGGCACATTCTCCCCAGTTTCTGTTGGGTGTTTTCGTTTTGTCCCACAGTCCAAAAGTGTGCAGATTAGGTTGGTTGGCCATGGTAAATGCAGGGTTATGGGTATAGCGTGAGGGACTGGGACTGGGTGGCATGCTCTCAGAGTGTCAGTGCAATGGGACCATGGGTCAAATGGCCTCTTGCTGCACTGAAGAGATTCTATGATTCTACTGAAACAGCTTGCCTAGAAATGCGAGATAGCAAGGTGTGGAGCTGGATGTACACAGCAGGCCAAGCAGCATCATAGGAGCAGGGAAGCTTGACGTTTCGGGCCTAGACCCTTCATCAGAAATGGGGGAGGGGAAGAGCGTTCTGAAATAAATAGGGAGAGAGGGGGAGGCGGATAGAGGAGAGGATAGGTGGAGAGGAGGCAGACAAGTCAAAGAGGCGGGATGGAGCCAGTAAAGGTGAGTGTAGGTGGGGGGGGGGGGGGGTAGGGAGGAGATAGGTCAGTCCAGGGAGGACGGACAGGTCAAGGGGGTGGGATGAGGTTAGTAGATAGGAAATGGGGGTGGGGCTTGAGGTGGGAGGAGGGGATAGGTGAGAGGAAGAACAGGTTAGGGAGGCGGGGACGAGCTGGGCTGGTTTTGGGATGCGGTTGGGGGAGGGGAGATTTTGAAGCTTGTGAAATCTACATTGATACCATTGGGCTGCAGGGTTCCCAGGCTGAATATGATTTGCTGTCCCTGCAGCCTTCGGGTGGCATCATTGTGGCATTGCAGGAGGCCCAGCATGGACATGTCATCTGAGGAATGGGAGGGGGAGTTGAAATGGTTCGCGACTGGGAAGTGCAGTTGTTTGTTGCGAACTGAGCGCAGGTGTTCTGCACAGCGGTCCCCAAGCCTCCGCTTGGTTTCCCTGATATAGAGGAGGCCACAACGGGTACAGCGGATGCAGTACACCACATTGGCAGATGTGCAGGTGAACATCTGCTTGATGTGGAAAGTCTTCTTGGGGCCTGGGATTGGGGTGAGGGAGGAGGTGTGGGGGCAGGTGTAGCACTTCCTGTGGTTGCAGGGAAAAGTGCCGGGTGTGGTGGGGCTGGAGGGGAGTGTGGAGCAGACAAGGGAGTCACGGAGGGAGTGGTCCCTCCGGAAAGCAGACAAGGGTGGGGAGGGAAAATGTCTTTGGTGGTGGGGTCGGATTGCAGATAGTGGAAGTGTCGGAGGATGATGCGTTGGATCAGGAGGTTGGTGGGGTGGTACGTGAGGATAAGGGGGATTCTTTTTTGGTTATTATTGCGGGGACGGGTGCGAGGGATGAGTTGCGGGAAGTGCGGGAGACACGGTCGAGGGCATTCTCGACCACTGTGGGGGGGAAGTTGCGGTCCTTGAAGAATGAGGACATCTGAGATGTACGGGAGTGGAATGTCTCATCCTGGGAGCAGATGCGGCGGAGGCGAAGGAATTGGGAATAGGGGATGGCATTTTTGCAGGAAGGTGGGTGGGAGGAGGTGTATTCCAGGTAGCTGTGGGAGTCAGTGGGCTTGAAATGGACATCGGTTTCTAGGTGGTTACCCGAGATGGAGACAGAGAGGTCCAGGAAGGAGAGAGAAGTGTTGGAGATGGTCCAGGTGAACTTCAGGTTGGGGTGGAATGCAGACAGTACTGGAGAAGTCTTCAGCCTTCTGGTCAGGGCCTTTGCAATATCTAGTGCATGCTTGAAATTGCAGAGTAAATCGAATTGGTTGTAATTGGATCTTAGAAGAAGAATATTGTGTGCTGTGTAATTCAGGCTGAAGATAATACAATATGCTTCAGCCTTGTTGTTGTCTAATGTTCTGTGCTGTACTCTCCAGCAGAAGTTAAAGAAAAAGTTCTGAATGGCCATCGAGGAGATGAATATGTCGGCCATCTGCGTGTTTCATGTAAGCAGGACTCTGAGCAGTATAATAGGAAGACTGGGGTGAAATGCATGTGAACTAATGGATGCAGTTAGGAAATGAGGCATAAGTTCTGCAACTTTCAGCGGGAGGGCAGACCAGGTCATGGTTGGAAGGAGTGAAGACATCAAGGACCAACCGAAAAAACAAAGAACTGTAGATGCTGGGAATCAGTAACAAGAACAGGAATTGCTGGAAAGACTCAGCAGGTCTGGCAGCATCTGTAGAGGGAAAGTAGAGTTAATGTATCGAGTCCAGTGACCCTTCTTCAGAACTGTTCTTGGCTTTCTCTCCAAGGACCAAGTAAATGTGTGTTAGGAGCGAGGCCAGAAATGCTTTGATATGACTTTGTGATTTGCGATGAGGAATGTTTTATCGTGGCTATATTGCTCTCCTTGCTGAAAAAGGGAGGAAGAGAACTGAGTCCAGATGCAATATAAAAGATGGACAGGGAAGAAGGATCTGCGCTTGTCATCTAAGGTCACTTTATATCTTTTACACTGAGCCCGGGTGCTTGAGTGATGCTTATGAAACCACTTTGCTCTGCATTTCCAACCAGACTTTCTTTAAGAGACTATGACACTTTGTTTTTTCACCTGCAGGAAAAGCACATCCCTTCCAGTCCTGACCAGCATCAAAAACTCCGGCAACAACTGTTCACCTCCTCTTGCAAGCATTTCCCAAATGCAGCTTAATGGAATGCAACTTTATCTTGGAGTAGGAATGCATGGTGACTGGTATATCTGTAGCCAGTAACATACACGGCCCATTTAACTTCAGTGGAACTGAACATTGGTAGAAGATGCAGCCTGTATGATAACACTTTTTTATATGACTGACCAAATTAATTTCTGCTACAATGAATATTTGAGATGAAAACTGCGTTAAGATTTAACAAGATTCAAAGAATGCTACTTTCCTTTAAGATGTATATTAATCAATTAAAAATGCCACAAATCATCCGTCCAAAATTACATGCCATAATGGGTAGCGCAACCTGAGGCTAACACAATTAGCTGCCCAGTGATCACATTTTAATGAGACCTAACGGTAAAAATCAGCCAAGCTTCTTGCTGATGACATGTTTCAAATGTAAAATCCACACTGCATTCCCAGCTCCAGCCAATATTCTTGGTCTCAGTTCCACTAACCCCAATACTCCTGTTAATCCCTATAGTCTTTCATAGTCAGGCAAACATATTGAGTTACCTCCACAATCTCTCAAATCTATTGATGGTGAAAGTCAACTAGGGCTGGAGGTACAATGAGCAGTATTGAATGGGTTGACTGTATTATACTAGGAGCAATTTCCTTTTCCATTCGAGTCATTGGGGAAAGAGGACCAGGCAGAATGTAAAGCTGGCAGTTGAAGTTTTATTCTCCATTTTACCTTTCTGCCTATCATCCATCACCACTCTCCCAATCTCTGGAAGTATTTTTCTTGTTTTCCCATTGAGACATGCATGGAACTTGATTGTTCTCACTGTGAAGACTGTTTAGATTCACTGCTGACAAAATCTAGATACTGTTGAGTCATGGGTATGATAAAAGGAGCACAAAGGATTGAAAAACAGTAGGAGAGAAATATACTCCTAAAATAGAAGTGGCAATAGTTAAATAACAAGATTAATAGGTAAACATATTAACAAATATGACAAACAATTAAAGAACCACTTTGGAAAGAAAAAGTTAAAGCAGAACTTATTGTAATTACAGGTATTATGTACCTATTCACATTAAACAACTGCACTAGGTAGACAGCAGAACACGACGTAGAGTCTTGTGATGCTGCCAAAATGAAAGGCAATGTCTAAAAGGATATCCTGTTAAACAAAGGAGTAAACTGCTCCAAGGAAGGAAAACACAAGTGAAAATTCTGGGAATTAAGAAAAACCCAGCAAATTTGATATTTATTGGCAAACAGCTTAAGACATGCCTTCAACCTTTTGTAAGGAAAACATTGCTAATGTTTCTTGACTAACTTTACCTTATTGCCATAATCTTTATTGTGCTTCAGTGCCGGTCTCAAACCTGGTTTAATTCATTCAAGAACTTTTGCTACCCTCTTCTTTCAGTTCAGACAAATATCAGAAAAAAAAAATCAATCCAAGAATTGTGTTCTGAGATCAATTCAGATATTTTTCAACACTGGTTCATGGCCTAGAGTGTTGTGCATGTCCCGAATTATAATTAATTTTTTTCTCCTTTGTGAAACTTAATCTATAATCTTCCAAACAGTCAATTTTTTTTTCTTTAGAACTCATTTTATTGACGGTATAGCAAGATTTTATGTTAATAACGTGAATGCATGGTGCAGTGTTCAGTGGTTTAATTATTGTGTTTAAATATGTGAGTCAATTCATTATTGGCGCTGACTGCGCTTGGTTAAGCCCAGGTGCGGGCTCAAGAAAAGTAAACAAACAGTTATTAGAGCTGGAAACCAGAAGTGAAGCATGAAATATACATTTTAAAACCCTGTAAATAAATCCCTTTACCTACCTAGTGTCAACTCTCCACAGTTATGCAATGTGAAATATTCAACACATTGGAAGACTACACAGTAAATTAGTACATTACTTTTTCAAATGCAGAAAGACACAAATTTTCAGGATTAAAGTGTCCCCTCTTCCATTTTCCATCACACTGGAGAAGGGGAAGAAATGCAATATTCTTCACATCCTATGTGAAAATTAAAACAAATCTTTAAAATGTTAGGATTGAGAAACACTGGGATAAAGTTTAAAAGTTTGCAGTTTCAGCCAAAGTTTATGAAACAGGGAAGAATATCAGGAAATTCAGCTTAGAGTTTAGGCTATCCCATTCATTTCTTATCCCGTTAACTGCAATTGACAAGGATGTTGAACCAATGGCAGACGAGCAGTGTTCCTGGAAGTAAATCAAAGAGTGGATTCTGCAGCAGTGGGATCACACCCTGTATTGTTGTCATAGTAGCAGACATCTTATTCCGTAGCTGGCAAACATCACTTAAGCTACACAATCAAAACAGAAGTTGCTGGAAAAGCTCAGCAGATCTGGCAGCAGCTGCGAAGAGAAATCAGAGTTAACGTTTCAGGTCTGGTGACCTTTCCTCAGAACCCTTATCATTTAACCTACAGTTGATAAATATTAAAACCAGGGAATAAATTCACAGAATTTATATTTATAATGGAAAGCCAGGCTTGAAATGAGCAGAGGCTAGAAAGAAGACTATAATACTACAACCCTGATTGTCAAATCTGTGCTTCTGCCAAGCAAGAAATGTTTGATTGGAGAAATTACTTTCAGATACTAAAAGACATAAGCCTTTTTGTTTTCCAGGATGGGCAATGTCTTCCTTCAAAGCATTTCTTTAAAAAAACACACAATTTGTTGCAGGAAACAGGAAGGTAACAATTCATTAATTTCAGGCATATTTGCATATCAAACAATTACGAATTGATAGCCTGCTGACTGCATTAACCATAGAAACAAGTTAATGGTACATGAAACATTGCAGGGGATAAAATAGCAAAGGTGAAATAATTGACTTAGTCATGCTGATGAGTTTCCCTTCTGTGTAATTTCCATCTAGTGACTGACTGAGATCTTTTGTGATGCTGAAATCACTTTGACGTGTGTCGTTTCACTCCTACCTTCCTGCACTCCTCATTTCTGAGTCTCCTGATACTGGCTTTCACAGAATTGCGGGTGTACAACTCCATGAAGAACTTCACTGCAGCACTGGAGAGTTGGGGTGGGGTGTGGTGAGAAGACACTCCCCATCCACCCTTTATGCAGCACTTTACATGACCAGCGTGAATGTTTGCAAATGGGTGTATGGTTGAAGAAGTGAATAAGCAGCACAGTAGTGAGGCTAGGTGGGTAAAGTAAGTGGGTGATTGGTCAGAGCGGCAGGTGGGTAGGATAGGTGAGTCAGTAAGAAGATTGGGGTACTTGGGCTGCGTCATGAGATGTTGTCCCATTTGGACTTATCAGGTTATTTGGATGGAGTAGTCAGATGGTGGGAGCTGGTCAGGTGGTACCAGGGTTGTGGAGGGGGCATCAGGTTGATATATCTGGTCAGTACTGTAATATATCTGGCTAAGGCGGTGGTCAGGTGGCAGAGGTTAGTCAGATCTGGTTGAGTGGGTGTTAAAGAAATTAAAGGGCTGAGGGATTGTCAGTGAGAGTGTCTGGAGTCTCAGTTGAATAATTAGCCGGGAGTTAGACTAAGATTTTCCTGGCTAACATTTCCTGAATTATTATCTAGGTAAGCCTGCAGAACAGCCTGAGTTCTTCAATCCCAGCTCAGAGTTGGAGATTTTTGCAAAAGATCTCAGGGAGTCGTGGGATTGTTTATTGGAAGTTCAAACTTCCAGGGTATTTTCTTCAGTGGTCTGGGCACTATGACATTTACAGAGTCCTGATATGCATCTCCAACAAGAGACCAGAACATCTTAACCTTAGTACTGTGGGACTATTAACCTAGATGCCTAGACTGATGTTCGAGATATCTTACTGGGGTGGGGCGGCGGGTCTGAGGAATTTAAACTGAGTAAAATCAGAAGAAAATTATTGTAAAGCTAGTATTGGTAATGATGGCCATTACTGGTCATCACAATGGTGACATTACCATAGTCTCCCTCATTAACATCTGCTGACTTGTCACTAATGTTGGGAGACCAGTCTCACAGATTAGGTAAGAAGCAGCCTGACATTGTCATACACACACAAGTACATATATTTCAGCCAGGTTTTTTTTCCCAACTGGACAAACCCAGTAGAGATGGGTGTAACATGGTATACAGCAAGGAAGATGTGGCCCTGCACGCTCTCAAATTGACTCTGGAGTCTATGAAGTCAGATAATATCAGGTCAAAAGGAAACCTCCTGCTGATTAATACCTATTGCCCTTCCCCAGTTGATGAATCAATGTCCCTCCATATTGAACATCTAGTGGAATAAACACTGATGCTAGCAAGAGTGCAGAATGTACTTTGGTTCGTGGGTGGGTTGGGTGGGTTGGGTGGATAGACTTCAATGTCCCTCCACTAATAACTGAATGAATGGAGTCCTGAAAGACATATTTGCCAGACTGGACCTGTGGCAGGTGGTAAAGGAACCAACACAAGAGAAAACCTACCTGGCCTCATCCTCACAAATGTTCCTGTCACAATACACCTGTCCATGACAGAACTTGGAGGAATGACCACGCAGTCTTTGGTGAGAGGAAGTCCCATCTTCACACCAAGGATGTGCTCCATCGTGTTTTGTGGCATTACCACCATGATAAATGGATTAAAGTCAAACCAGATTTGCAGCTAAAATCCCCCCTCAGTCTACTATTTCCATTAAGTCAGGGTATCAACTCTGATTCAGTGATCATAGAAGAATATGCCAGGAGCAGCACCACATAAAAATGAGGTTATAGCACAGGACAACATGCAAATTAAATAGTGGAGGCAGCATGCAATAGACAGAGTTAAGTGATCAGACAACAACAGATTAGATCAAAGCTCAGCTGCCCTGCTATATCAAGTCATGAATGGTTGTGGTAAAGTGGAAAGCTTATTTGAGGAGAGTCCAAGAACAGCCTTATCTTTACCGATAACAGAATGCAGCATATGAGTACAAAGGACAAGTTGAACTATCTTCAGTCAAAAGCATTAAGTTGATATTTCATTACAGCCTCTACTTGAGGTTACTACTATTACAGACTCCACAAAACCATTCCATTAACTTTAAAACACAAGTCACAAGTGTTGAAATAATCTCTGCATGATGTGTGCCACTTTGAAAATTCATTTCCTACACTAATGGCACACATAGCTACAATGAGTAACTACTGTAAGACACACCGTAGGAACTTGACAAGTCTCTTTCAACTGCACCTCCAAAACATACAAGCTTTCTCACCTTGAAGTACAAGGGCAGAAGATGCATGGGAACACCATCACCTGTGTGTTCCCCTCTATGGCACAGACCATTCTGACTAGGAATGATATCATCATTCTTTCATATGTTCAAAATGCTGAAATGTTTCATTTAGTAGCACCCTGAAAGTACCTACAACACAAACTGCTTCAGCTCAAGAAACTGCCTCAACACTACTTTGTAAAGGGCAGTTAACAGACAGGTATTAATTGCTGGCATTGACAGTGATGCCATGAATGGAATAAGAGAGTTGAAAATTCCTCTTGGAGCCAGTTAATTTTGAACCCTTCACCTTGCGTATTTCTTTGAGTGTATTAGAGCTTTTGTACATTGTTTTTTTCAATGACAAAGGCAGTAATTACTACTTTCACTGTTTGGGCAGTAAGCTGGTAGAAATGAATCACCTGTCTGCTTTGAAACTCTCCCGATTTGCTTCTGAATGATTCGAACTAGATAAAAATCAGCTGGGCTTTACAATGAGCAGGCGATTAGGCTTGCCTGATTGTTGCTCAGAAAATAGAGATGAAAATTAGTCTTCAAATTGCCCATTTACTGTATGAAACCATGTCATATTCTTTAAATCGATGCTCATCATTGAAGAAGCATGATCTTTGTTAAATTCCACTCTATATACGTTTTATTAATTGTCTTGCATGATTATTCCTACAGTGAAATTTTGCCTTATTCAGTAGCAGACACTCTAATTAACCTTACAGATAACTTGCTAAATTTAGTTCAAAATATGGGTATCATGGCCAAAATGAAATTTATAAGTAGACGACAAAAGTGTTTAAGCTGCTTTGGAAATTTCAAATTTTATTTTCTCTGAATACTGGAACTGTTGCAGATGATAGTCTATATTCCAAATGTACAGTGGTGTGAAATGAGCATTTCTGATATATTCCTACTTTTGGAAATCTCTTTCAGTATCAAATAGTACCTACCCCATTAGCTTGGCTGAGTGCTTGAAAATATATGCTGTAGCTTTTCAGTGGGGACAATGGCGGATTCCAATAGCCATTGTACGTTTTGTTATCTCCAACAGTAAATGGCTGAGTCATTGGAAGGTTCACAGGTCTCAGCTCTGCAGCAGTGTAATGTAGTGAATCAAATACAGAAGCATTCTTGTAGCTGACTGGGACAGGAAAACAGTCAATCATATCTGCTGCTCTCCTGGCCTTCTGTAAGTGTTCTTCCTTAACAACCAGTTGGTAGGCACTGTAAAAAAATCAGAAGAAAATTGCATTTAAAATACTTGAAAGGGTGCAGAATTTTAGTTTGAATGTAATGTTGCAATTTACATATTGTTGCTAATATATGACCAATAGCTTCAGTTCTGATTCCAGTTGGGGACTATTTACATTGGCTTTATTATAGTTCACTTTGGCTCCTGTAATCCCAACAGTTCCCATTTAAAAGTCTGATCTCTTTGTTAATTTCCTTGCACAATTCCATCCTTTTTTTGATCCCCTTCTCAGTTTTCATTCTTCTCTGTTATTACAACTCTCCAGGTTAGACAGCCAGCATACAAATAGTGGCTGATGGTGGCAGGGAGAGAAGACAACTAATCAAGGATTTCTTGCAGCACTTTGACCTGCTCCTCTTTGCCTGCAAGAAAACTTTAGAAAATTAACGCAATAAACCTTGCCTTGTTTTGTAGTGTCTTTTGACTCTCAGTAATTTTTTTCCCCCAATTGATTTGGTGCTTTGCTGGTCTTCCAAAACCAGGGCTATGTTGCATTTGACATCATTGGACTCTGACCTGCCCGTGTAAAATAGATCCCTGCCTGCCTGTGATGCCCTACGTGTGCCTGATTTAAAAGTCACAATAATGTGTGGGGTGGAGGAGTGGAGATTGGGGTGGTATTTTTTGGCAATGGGGTAGGAACATCAGATACCTAACCAAACCCATCACTGTATCAGAGATAAAAGGTACTGCAGATGCTGGAGAATCCGAGATAACAAGGTGTGGGGTTGGATGAACACAGCAGGCCAAGCAGCATCATAGGAGCAGGAAAGCTTGACGTTTCGGGCCTAGACCCTTCATCACAAATGGGGGAGGGGAAGAGGGTTCTGAAATAAATAGGGAGAGAAGGGGAGGCGGATAGAGGAGAGGATAGGTGGAGAGGAGGCAGACAAGTCAAAGAGGCAGGGATGGAGCCAGTAAAGGTGAGTGGAGGTGGGGGGGGAGGGAGGAGATAGGTCAGTCCAGGGAGGACGGACAGGTCAAGGGGGTGGGATGATGTTAGTAGATAGGAGATGGGGGTGGGGCTTGAGGTGGGAGGAGGGAATAGGTGTGAGGAAAAACAGGTTAGGGAGGTGGAGATGAGCTGGGCTGGTTTTGGGATGCGGTTGGGGGAGGGGAGATTTTGAAGCTTGTGAAATCCACATTGATGCCATTGGGCTGCAGGGTTCCCAGGCTGAATATGATTTGCTGTTCCTGCAGCCTTTGGGTGGCATCATTGTGGCATTGCAGGAGGCCCAGGATGGACATGTCATCTGAGGAATGGGAGGGGGAGTTGAAATGGTTCGCAACTGGGAAGTGCAGTTGTTTGTTGCGAACTGAGCGCAGGTGTTCTGCAAAGCGGTCCTCAAGCCTCCGCTTGGTTTCCCCGATATAGAGGAAGCCACAACGGGTACAACGGATGCAGTCTACCACATTGGCAGATGTGCAGGTGAACATCTGCCTGATGTGGAAAGTCTTCTTGGGGCCTGGGATTGGGGTGAGGGAGGAGGTGTGGGGACAGGTGTAGCACTTCCTGCGGTTGCAGGGAAAAG
>JAHRHZ010000088.1:15188600-15250912 GCA_024137785.1 Ginglymostoma cirratum | reverse complement strand
CCACCCCACCAACCTCCGGATCCAATGCATCATCCTCCGACATTTCCGCCATCTGCAATCAGACCCCACCACCAAAGACATTTTTCCCTCCCCACCCTTATCTGCCTTCCGGAGGGACCACTCCCTCCGTGACTCCCTTGTCCGCTCCACACTCCCCTCCAGTCCCACCACACCCGGCACTTTTCCCTACAACTGCAGGAAGTGCTACACCTGCCCCCACACCTCCTCCCTCACCCCAATCCCAGGCCCCAAGAAGACTTTCCACATCAGGCAGGTGTTCACCTGCACATCTGCCAATGTGGTATACTGCATCTGTTGTACCCGTTGTGGCTTCCTCTATATCGGGGAAACCAAACGGAGGCTTGGGGACCGCTTTGCATAACACCTGCGCTCAGTTCGCAACAAACAACTGCACTTCCCAGTTGCGAACCATTTCAACTCCCCCTCCCATTCCTCAGACGACATGTCCATCCTGGGCCTCCTGCAATGCCACAATGATGCCACCCGAAGGCTGCAGGAACAGCAAATCATATTCAGCCTGGGAACCCTGCAGCCCAATGGTATCAATGTGGATTTCACAAGCTTCAAAATCTCCCCTCCCACAACCGCATCCCAAAACCAGCCCAGCTCGTCCCCGCCTCCCTAACCTGTTTTTCCTCTCACCTATCCCCTCCTCCCACCTCAAGCCCCACCCCCATCTCCTATCTACTAACATCATCCCACCCCCTTGACCCGTCCGTCCTCCTTGGACTGACCTATCTCCTCCCTACCCCCCCCACCTTCACTCACCTTTACTGGCTCCATCCCCGCCTCTTCGACTTGTCTGCCTCCTCTCCACCTATCCTCTCCTCTATCCATCCTCTATCCGCCTCCCCCTCTCTCCCTATTTATTTCAGAACCCTCTTCCCCTCTCCCATTTCTGATGAAGGTTCTAGGCCCGAAAAGTCAGCTTTCCTGCTCCTATGATGCTGATTGGCCTGCTGTGTTCATCCAGCTCCACACCTTGTTATCTCAAACCCATCACTGTCATCATTTCTGATTAGAGTCATGGTTAAATTCTAACCATCCCACTCCAAAAGTCTAACATTGCTTTACTTCAGAGTTAATGTAATCCCAATTCTGGTTTAAGTAGGAAAATTAATTGTCAATGCAAGGGAAAATGATTTGTACCAACTCTAAACTGAGCATAATTGTACCATTTAAAAGATATTGGACAGGTACATGTATAATAAAGATTTAGATAGATATAGGCCAAATGAAGGCAAATAGGACTAGACCTGGTTGGCATGGATGAGTTGGGCTGAAGGGACTGTTTCTGGGCAGTATGGCTCTATGACTCAAAACTTGCACGATAAATGCATTTATGAAAAAATATTTATTCTGCTGGAACAATGCAAGATATGATAGAATGATGTAAAATTTTGACAAATATAAGGCTGAATAATTAGAAGCAGATATTTTCAGTCATTCAGGTATCAAAAATGAGAGTCAGTCAATGTAAAATTAGTGATAAAAGTTTACAATGCAAATTAATTAAAGTGATTTGGAACAAAAGGCATGAACAATGTCTTTATCGAGATCCCTAAGGCTGTAGAGTTCACTTCAGGGCATCAATGCTGCAAGTATTCAGGGTTTGTTCGGATAGATGGATGAAGGAACAGAGGTGGAGGCTTGATTTAACAAATTAGTTATTTGTGATTAAGGACTAATTGCTGAAATGTGAAATTAATAAACTGAAACATTGGTTGGGTGAAATGGCTTATTGTATTGTTCAAACTTCTATGTGCAGCAGATTCAAATAGAATTCAAGAACTGACGTTCTTACATTCAAAAGCAGCATTCACCTTTATAAAGAATATTTCAAATAGAAGTCTTACATGATAATTTGAAGGTCCATCAACTGCATAGCTTTTGCAAGCCAAACATAACTCGGGGTGGAATCTTGGGCAGCCTATGGGGGTCTTGCCAACTGGCTGCACAGCTGGTGAGACACCTGAGCTGACTCCTTTGGGAAGGCCTGATCAGGTATTTTAATGGTCAGCAGAAGGCTTTTCCCCCATGTCAGGACACCAGGGCAATAAGAGGTTGGCAACTCTTCTGCTCGGTGGAGAGAGAGTTACTGCTGCATGAACAACAATGGCTGGAGGTCCAGTATTGTGGTGCAACCCAGGCTACAGGCAAGTAATGTTGGGAGGGGTTTGCAGGCTCTTGGGTCGAATGGTGTAGGAGTGGTCAGCAGCAAAGGCTGGGGTTAGCTTTAATCAGGCCCTGCCTTCCGAAAGCTCAGTCCTCCAATCAGTCGCTGAGTGCTTTTGAAGGAGATGGCAAGCAGCCTGCATAGGTTTACTTGTCTTGTATGTTGATTGCTACAGGCTTCTGGCACTGGGTTAAAACCAGATACAGTGGAATGAGACCCTTAAGCCATTATGAACTGAAGCAGGGCAGGAAAGCCAACTTTCACAACTAGGAATAAACTAGGTGGAAGTGGGAAAGCATTACGCTGCTTATCTTTCAATTTCTCAACCAATTATATATCCTCACAGCCCTCAAACTTACCACTAGACAAGGAAGATGATTTTGGTCTGGGAGTCCCTTGACAAATTTTAAATTAAATTTGCGGCAATATTCTAGGGGCATGAAACAGATTTGAATGTATTGTCACTGGACTGAAAATCCAGAGATTCAGATAATGTTCTGGAGACCTGGGTTCAAATCCTGCCAATCTGAAGTCAACAAAAAAATCTGGAATTAAGAGTCTAATGATAAAACCATTGTTTTTGTCAGAAAAACCCATCTTGTTCACGAATACCTTTATGGAAGGAAACTTCCATCCTTACTTGGTCTTATCTGTATGTGACTCCACACCCACAGCAATGTCGTTGACTTAACTGCCCTCTGGCCAATTAGGGATGGGCAATAAATACTGGCCTGGCCAGTGATGCCTTCACCCCGTGAATGAATAAAAAAAGTACATATGATAGCAAATGTCAATTTCTTGTGCCTTTGGGAAGGTTTTGTTGAAACTTGTACACAGCATAGACATTTTTGTCATTGTGGCAATTGGTTTTGAATGATATGATGGAAGCGTATTTCGAATAATGTGACTACTTTGTTCTTACAATACATAAATTATTGTATTATGTATTTTGGACTGTGTTGAAGACCAAACACATCGTAAGAAACATTCAAATATGATCGGGTAGGGAGAAGAGCATTCAATAGGATTGCTGATCAATTCAAGCATTTCCCGTAGCCCCTTAAATATAAACATCAATTACACTTCATTAAATTACTCATCGACAAGGAATTGCAGAAAATATTACGTCGCTTTCTTTAAAGGGATAACTCCAATCTAAAAATCTGAATAACAAAATAAATCAGATTTTACTTAATAATGTAAAGCAGGTAAAAAAAGAGTCAAAATAAAGATTGCTTTCATTTAAAAAGATACCTATTACAGACATACTGCGCGGGCAAATTGGATGCCGAGCAAGCATTGACCTGGTTGCTTAATATTCCTGAGGTAATGAAATTCAAATATAAATGACCCAATTTAAATTGAGTTTGAATCAGAATTCTGAATGGGACATTAGTCCAAAATCTAATCAGTAAAATATAAGTTATGTAGAATGGAAATAATGTGTAGTTGTAAACGTTCTCTTTAGAGAGCTGTTTTTAGAGTCAACTTGTATAATTTCAATTGCACCATGTTGGGACCATTCTAAGTACACGACTTTGAAACATCCACTGCTACCACTAAATGGAAAGCATCAACATTTTCATTCTTCTGACTTTAGCTTTCACCTTAATGCTTATCCCCTTATTAAACTGGGGTATAGTGCAGATAGCATAAAAAAAACTTTAGTTTGAGAGAATTAAGTTTCATCCTAATTGGTTATGCAGTCCAGAATTGGGGCATTATGTTACAGCTATATGTTACACTGGTAAAGCCACTTTTGGAGCACTGCATACAATTCTGGTCACTCTGCTGTAGGAAGGTTGTTATTAAACTGGAAAGGGTGCAGAAAAGATTTGTAAGTATGTTATTGGAACTGGACGACTTCAGCTAAAGAGAAAGGCTGAATAGGCAGGGACCTTTTATCCTCTGGAGCGGAGACGGCTGAGGCAGGACCTTACAGAGATTTATAAAATCATGACAGGCATATTACAATATTTAAGACGCATTTGGACAGGTACATGAATAGGAAAGGTTTAGAGGACTATGGGTCAAACACAGGGACTAGTTCAGTTCGGGATACCTGCGATAGGGTTGGACCAAATGGTCTGTTTACGTGCTGTATGACCATAAGTTGAGATTTTTTAAAAAAGTATTCTATTAATTACAAGCAACTCACTGTACATAAAGATCAATTCATGTGCTGTATTTTTACACTATTTACTTAGAAACAAAGAAAATACAAGAAATAGGCTATTCAGCCCTTTCAGTCTGCTCCACCATTCATTATGATCATGTCTAATCATCTAACTCCAAATTCCAGGTATTGTTTTACTGAGGCTCTGTATAATAGCAGCAAGATGTTGCTGCTTGCCATTGATTGATTGATTAATATTGAGTCCTTAGGGTATCATCAAAGAACGTACACAAAATAACTAGGATCAAGATGGCCACTTGTCAATCTCCTTTTACTTGTTCTGTTTTAGCTGAGCTCCAGGAGGGTCCTAAAGATACATTTCCCTTGAATCTGGGACAGAAGGATTAAGGAGTTAACTGCTTAAATTGTATTTGGCTGTGTTATTTTCCCCACTCTGTTGGTGAAAATGCATTGCCATAAATAAAATGCAGTCATAACCAAGAATTACTTCTTTTGCAGACTCAAAACTCCTAATAAGTATGCCCTACAACTATTAAGGTTTTGATATTATTACATGGATCTAAAACTGGAGGCTTTTGATACATATAAATGATCACAATATTATTCAAATTGTAACAAATGCAAATAGCAGCACCATGTTAGTCGAGGAGAAGATTAGTATACAGTTAATTTTCAACTTGAGGAGTAATAAATCATCTAAATCTATCATAACCATCTGTTTCTTTCTCCATCAAATGTTTAGTTTCTTCTTAAATGTGTCCATATGGTTCACATCAACCACTCCATGGCATTTCCACCACTCTTTGTATCAGGACATTTCTTCTGAATTGCCTATTGCATTTTTTGGTGACTATCACATATTGATGGTCTCATGGTATGCTCTTCCCAACACGAGGAAACATTTTTTTCTGTATTCATCCTGCCAAAACCTTTTATAGTTTAAAAAAAAAACATTTATTAGGTCAGCACTCAGCATTTTTTCAAGAGAATCAAGACTCAACCTATTAATCCTTCCCTGATTTAATATGCATGCATTTCTGTTAATTATCTGTGCATCGTCCCCACTAACTCTACATGACATTATGATGTGGCGCCCAAAACTGCATGGAGTAGACTAAGTGAGGTCTAACCAAAGTTCAGTGCAGTTTTAACCGAACTTGTCGATTTTTCAGTTCCATCACTCTTGAAATAACTTGTATTTGGTTTACATATGATTTTGCCAACCTGTGATGCAGGTGATAAAGTTTTTTTAAAAACTTAACTCACAATGGAGCTTAGAGAGAGCCCTTACTTGCTTGCTGCTCCCCTTTTTCTCATGATGTCTTGCTCGTGATTACCTGCCTTTCCTGGTTGAAAAAGCCCCACCCCACCCCAAGGCCATGATGTAGATGAGGAAAAAAAATCAAAATCATTATCACACTGACTCTCCAGGATAGTTCTTCCATTGGGATGGAGGATTGGGTTTTCCAAATTGATCATATACCTTGAAACGAATCTGCACTTTAGTCAGCCAGGAGTGGGGAATATAGAGTGGGCAGACTGACCCAAGTAGAACTAAGGAGAGTACCTTGGAGTAGTAGATATCAGGGGAAGGGTGTTTGTGGGGGCATTGGTTCACAAGAGGTAGCATATGGGCTATAGGTGGTCACAGGTGGAGGGCATGAGGTAGCATTAGGAGGTATGATAAATCAGAGTTAGTATGTGTATGTGTGTGAGAGGGTGTGAGGAATAGAGGTTGAAGGCTGTTTTCTTGGTTTAATAAAAAGGCATTTAAAAAAAACTATGACAAAATGCCAATGCACCAAGGAAGTCTTGCACACAGCTGGACTTCTCACCCGGCAGCCTCCTCTTTGTTTCTGCAGTCATCCACTATGGCTGTCAGACACCACATCCCATGGACACCAGCACTCACGCTGGTGTGAAGATTCAGGCCTCTGTCTCTAAACTGAAGGAAAGATATATTTACCTTGGAGGCTGTGCAGGACAGGTTCACCAGATTGTTTTCTGGGATAACACGGTTGTCTTGTGATATAAAGCTGAGTAAATTAAGCCAATGTTCTGTGGACTTTAGAAGAATGAAAGATAATTGCATTGAGTCATACTAGGTTTTGAAGGGGCTACACATGTTACACACTGAGATGCTGTTTCCTCAAGTTGAGGAAACTCAAGTAGAACACAGGGCCACCATCTCATGATAGGAGGGAGATCACTTAGGACTTACACGAGGAAGAATTTCTTCACTCGACAAGTTGTACATACTTGGAACTGTCTAGTCCAAATTTTTGTGAATGCTCTGCTTGTGTGCCTATTTCAGGCTGAGATAAACTGATAGTTGACCTCTCAGAGAATGAAGGATATGGCCACCAACCAAGCAAGTGGATTTGAGGCCAAAGGTTAGCCATGTTTCTATTGATGATGGACAAGGCTCAAGTAGCTATAAGGCCTACTCCTGCCTCTTTTTCATATTTGCTTGTGGAATATTTAATCATGCAATGTTTTGTTTGATTTTTGAAAAAAAAAATTACTCCAATTCGTTTCTCTAGTGTTTGTTTTAAATGTTCAAATTCGGAAACAAATAAGACCCAAAAATCAGAGGATCCAGTTATTTGTTGCTGTTTTACTGTGCCTTAATTAAAATTATTGATGTTTGTATGGCTAAAGCCGCTTTCCATCTTTCAATGTTTCCTTCTGAATTACTTTACACCAATTTAATTCAAGCTGGTTCTTCTACCATTCTATTGACTGATCTTTGGAACCGCACTGTTTCAACAGTCATTATCAGAATAGACACCAGTCTTAATAGGTATCTCCTTTTATATTCAGAACAATGCTGCCTTGATTCTTTAAATTCTATTTATCACTAATAAAATAATTAACAATAAATCTTAAATCCTATAATTACAAAGGTAGTCTTTACCACTAATTGACCATGCTGAATTTTTCTTACATGAATTAGACTTACAAGGCATGGTAAACTTAAATTTCCCAGTTACATTGAAATTGCTATGCATTTACGTTCTACTGTGTGGAATGATGCCACATCCATTAATTAAATCATTATGCCTGAGACTGGAGTTGTTCACTGCCCCTCTAGTTCCACTACTTCTCTAGTCACAGTGTAAATTTAAAGAAAAAGCAAAATACTGTGGATGTTAGAGGTCTGAAATAAAAATAGCAATGCTGGAGAAATTCAGCAACTTTGGCAGTACCTGGGCAAGAGAAAAATAATGTTATTTCAAATCTGATATAACTTCTCATCTTCAGAAGAATCATATTGGATTCTAAACACTAACTCTGTTTCTTTCTCCACAGATGCTATCAGACTTGCTGAGTGTTTTGGGGCATAAATTTAAATGCTTTACCCAGTTATAATATGGCCAATTATATTCTGTCCTTCTGATATAGAATATGAGGAAACTTCAATCAGGTTTCTTTAATAAACAAAAAAAAGTGATTTATTGTGAAAATTGGCAGATGCAAAGCTGGTTAACACATAGTTGGGAATATTAGAGTTTAAGTATTTGTCCTTCTAAACAAACACAGACACATACAAATGTAACGAAAAAAGTAATGTTTTCTCTGCAGAGATTAACTTTGAGGAAAAACAATTTGGCCAATAATTTTTATTTTTGATGGCGGAAAGGATAAGGTACGATATATTTAAGATGGCTATCATTGGATGTTCTGTCTCATATAGGCAGATGTCCTGGGATTTGTCAAATACAACTCATTCAGAATAGGACACTGCGTTGCTTTTCTCTCTCACACAGACTAGATCACAAGGGATCCCAATACATTATCCAAAACAAATCCATAAATTGCAGGTACATTTCCTGTAAATCTAGCCGTTAGCTGGTGACATGCGATTTCCATTAAATCTGGCAGTTCCATAGGTCTGGTTGCTTCAGTTAGCTCAAACAATGTGAATTCTATTAAGTCTCAATTTTAAAAAAAGTCCATTTCGTGAGTCCTTTCAAAGAAGGTAAAGGACGGCATGGTGCCTCATTGGTCTGCACTGCTGCCTTATAGCGCCAGGGACCTGGGTTCAACTCCAGCCTCAGGCAATTGTCTATGTGGTGTTTGTACATTCTCTTCATGTTTGTGTGGGTTTCCTCCGGGTGCTCCGGTTTCCTCCCCCAGTCCAATGTTGTGCAGTTTAGGTGGATTGGCCATGCTAAATTGCCCATAGTGTCCAGGGATGTGTAGATTGGGCAGATTAGCTGTGGGAAATGCAAGATTACGGGGATAGGGTTGGGGCTGTGTGTCTGGGTGGGATGCTCTTTGGAGAGCTGGTGCGGACTTGCTGGGCCGAATGGCCTGTTTCCATACTGTAGGGATTCTATGATTCAAGGCTCAGTAGCTAAATGAACCATTGATTTTTAACAGGAATCCTCAAAAGAAAACAAACAATTAAGTGTCTTCATTTAGAATGTAGTGGTTTTGTACTACCCTACATTCACAGGTTTGTCTTAAATTATTGGTCGTAATCTTCAAATTATGGAAAGGTATGAATCTGTCATTGCATTATTGGTACAAGTTTTGTTCTTATTGCTATCAAAATTTAGGTTGCAAGCTGAAACGTTTTAAACTTATTCTCTCTATTCTAAATTCAGATCACAAACAAAAATAATGGCAAAGCAGAGTAGACAGTTTAACGTCTGAAAGAACAAGATGGGCTACTGTTTTAGGTGAGAAATTCAGTGTGCAGATTACTGATGCTCATTTGATTTGATCATCTTCATCATCAACATAAACTGTACTTCAGAAGTGTCTTTAACATTAAAAGAAATCAAAAGGCACTTTTGCAGAGATTTAAGGTGAAACAGGTACGGTGCCAAAGAGTGAAGGGAGGGTGGGAGTCCAAAGCTTAGTCCAGGGGATGAGTTTGAAGGATGCTACCAAAGGAAGAAAGTGGTCTAGAAATATTAGTGGTTAGAAATACTGAACATGAAGACTATATAGCTGAAGGTCAAAGGTAGCAAGTGCAGGAAAGAAAAGGAGAAAGAGAGAGATGTCCAAGGGTGTCACAATTAAAACAAGTGAGTATTTAGGAGCAGTGTTATCAGGTTTGAGGAAAGGCAGAATTATGTAGAATTCCCAGGGAAGTACAAAAAAGATAAACATCAACTACTGCAGGAAGATCCTCAATTCAATGGAATAGACTTTTTGGCCAGCACAAAAATTGCTTGTCTTCCAGTATCACAGAGCTGCGATAGGGGGAGGTCTCTGTCTAAGGCCTTTTAGCCTTAGCACGCCAAGGCCTGGAAACTGTGTAGAACCCCCTACTGTATGTCTGGCATAGAAAGTAGACAGTGAACATCGAGAGCATTGAGATTGTATGAAGGCTCCTCAGAGTGGAACAAGTTTTATAAAGAAGCGTTATATCGTCTTGCATTTTTCAGAATGTTCAATTCAAAATGATTTGCTCTCAGGCTGTATGCCTAACGTGGCATATATATTGTAAATATTAATAGTATTACTGTTGTGTCCAGGCAATTAAGAATGGGACATGCAATGTAGAGACGAGTTGAATATAATTGCAATTTTGTAATTTTCAAGTCAAAATGTTTAAATAATGTACTTTTACAAGTTTTATGAACAAAACATAATTCTGGAGAAAAACAGAGGTGAGAGCAATGTGAAATGTAAACACGAGGATTTGAACCTTACACATGAGTTGCTGGAGGATATAGGGGTAGGTCAACAAAGACTGGAGGACTGGGTGAGAGGGACCGCTTAAGTGATACTGGACAGCAGTTTTGAGTTAACAGAAGCTTACTAAGGTTGACTGTGTGAGATTGGCAAAGGAGAGCATGAGCATTGGACTATTTTCAACTCATTTGTATATCAGGTAGCCAAAAATCAAAGACACACATCTGTCACTCCATTAATGACCATGGCCTGCTTGATTTAAAAAAAAAGTAGGTGGTCTTGTAAATAGCTGAACCACATTTGCCTACTCCATCCCAAAGCCCTACAGTCAAATCCTTCACAACATCTGACAAGCCAACCAACTTAACACAGGAACCAGTCATTCACAGTCAGCAAGCTTCAGTAACATGTTCATTCGGTGCTCAAACCTCGAACACAATACAAAAACCAGGCCCAGAAATTCTCTGGAAACTCAAGATGATGGCTTTGGTTTGGCAGGCCAGACATTCCACGAACTCTGCTTCTGTCTTGAGCAAAAGCTGGAGATTACTTTCATGATTTCGGAAGGGATGACAGACATGATGTTTTCAGTGTTGGATAGGCCGAAGGATTGACAAAGGAGTTAAACAATGTTCTGGAGCTGCAAATTGGCATTCTTGGGTCCAGGTGATGGAGGGTACCAAGAATGTGAATGGTATTTCTTTTTTACTGGAAATAATGACAAAGTAAACAGCTAGGAGTCAGCAGCAAAAGAACGAACATTGTAAGGGGATCAAACATCATGTCTTTAGTCTTTCAAATATTCAGTTGGAACAAATCATGGCTTAGAGCCATACAATGCAGAAAAGGTCCTTTGGTTCATAAATTCTGTGCTGACCTATCCACACTAACTCCACTTTCCAGCACTTGGCCCAAACCCTTGAGTGTTATGACGTTTCAAATACTCACCCACATACCTTTTAAAGGAAGTGAGGTTTTCCATATCCATTATCCTCCCAGGCAGTTCATTCAAGTTCCTAACACACAGTGGGTGAAAATATTTTCTTCAAATCCCCTATAAACATCCGGCCTTTCACTGTGAGACTATACCTCCTTGAAACTGATCCTTCAATTAAGGGAAACAGTTGCTTTCTATCCACAATGCCTATGCCCCTCGTAATCTTATAAACCTCAATCAGGGCCACCCTCAGCATTCTTTGCTCTAAAGAAAGTAACCAGAGTCTATCCAGCCTCTCTTAATAACTGAAATGCTCCATCCCAGTCAACATCCTGGTGAATCTCCTCTGCACCCTCTCCAGTGCAACCCTCCCTATAGTGTGGTGACGGACAGCACACAGTACTCTGACTGTAGGCACAACCAAAGTTTTATCCAGCTCCAACACAACCTTCCTGCTCTTATAATCTATATTTGGTATAAGGCAGGATTCTAGATCAGTGCAGGAACAATAATGCTATTACCCAAGGTGCTAGAAAGATTGAGTTTAGCATGCAATGAAATGGAATAATATCTGAGATGATATCATCATTAGGTAAAGCACACAAATGAATAAAGGAGCAGTGGCAGGAAGAATCCTTGATAGAAGTTTGTGGTTGATTTTGGAATGAGGAGAGAAGCCCTTCTTGGAGATACTCTAGTTTATGATCATACAGATAGCTTTGAAACTAAGTAAGCACAGTTCCATTGAAAAGTACAATAATAAAAAGTTATTGGAGGACAATGATGTGAAACTAAAGGTTACGATGAGGTCAAGGAGACTGCAATGAGATAATGCTCTTTGTAGATCTTACTCTTAAAGACACTTGGTAACTGGCAACTGCACTTAAAAATTGTACAAATGTGCAGTAATTATGTAGAATGAAGAGCATATACATGGACATTCATAATAATGCAACATTGTTCTAAGTCCTGTTGGATGCATTACAGGTTTTCTGATTTTACAAAGGAATTGTTCAAATAAGCATGAATTTATCACTGTGAGTAAGAAAGAAAATTAAGCCACAAAACTGGAAGTCATCTGAAACTGCCCATGTCTTATCATGCATCATTCCATAACCATCACCCCATCCTTGTTGATCTACATTGGCTCCCAGACAAACAACAAGCCAATTTTAAAATTCTCATCCTTGTTGTCAAACTTTTCTACCTTCTCTCTCTGTGACCTCCTCCAACTTCACAGTCCTCCAACATCACTATGCTCACTGAATGATCCCTCTGTTTATGTAATTCTGACCTCTGAAGCACCTGTAATTTTAATTGATGCATCATTAGTTGTTGTGCCTCAGGTTCCCCGGCATTACCTGCTGACATTTTTTTTATTAAGCCTCTCCACTCTTTTACATTCTTTCCTCCTTTAAGCTGGTTCTTAAAACCTACTCCTTTCAACCATCTGACCAACTTAAGCGTGAAGCTCCATTGGACCCAATATTATGTTAAAGGCACCATACCAATGCAAGTTGATTTGATGTGATTCATTACAGTCATGTGTACCCAAGTACAGAAAAAAGCTTTGTTTGTGAGCAGTACAGGCAAATCATAGTAAGCAAGGACATACAAATCATAGGGTGCTTAGACAGAGTGAGGTATACATGTTACACTGCACAGGAGGTGTGTGAAGCAAGACCAGGATTAACAAGTTCAACATTATTTAAAAGTTAGAAGGTCTGTTCATCAGTCTAATAACGGCTGGGAAGAAGCTGTTCTTGAACCTGTTGGTGCATGTATTCAAGTTTCTGTATCTTCTGCCTGATGGAATAGATTGTAGGAGATCATTATCGGGGTGAGAGGCGTCTTTGATGATGTTGGCAGCCTTTCCGTGGCAACAAGAAGTGTAAATGGAGTCCATGGATAGGAGTTTAGCTTCTGTGATGGTCTGGGCCGCGCACACAACCTTCTGTAGTTTCTTATGGTCCTGGGCAGAGCAGTTGTCATACCAGGCTGTTATGCACCCGGATAAAACGTTTTCTATGGTCCAAGGTCTTGAGTAGATTTGTAGCTCGGGTTGGGGATGCTGTGGTTGGTTCGCTCACCAAGCTGGTTTGTTAGTTCACAGACGTTTCATTACCCTGCTGGGCAACATCATCAGTGCAGCCTCGATGAAGTGCTGTTGTGTTTTCCTGCCTGGCATTTAAACTTATCACTACTGTGTTGACCTGGCATGTATGCATCTCAAAGTCTCCACAGACAGCTGAACAGCTGCCATGGAAAGCCAGCTGTAGCAGAACGCATTAGTGGTTGCCAGAAATGCAGATCTGCATTCTAACACACAGGTGGCACGGTGGCTCAGTGGTTAGCACTGCAGCCTCACAGCGCCAGGGACCTAGGTTCAATTCCAGCCTCGGGTGACTGTCTGTGTGGAGTTTGCACATTGTCTGCGTGGGTTTCCTCTGGTACTCTGGTTTCCTCCCACAGTCCAAAGACGTGCAGGCTAGGTGAATTGCCCATGTTAAATTGCCTGTAGTGTTCAGGGGTGTGTGGGTTATAGGGAGATGGGTCTGGGTGGGATGCTCCAAGGGTCGCTGTGGACTTGTCGGGCTGAAGGGCCTGTTTCCACACTGTAGGGATTCTATGAACACTTTAGCCGTTGGTCCTCAGCATCAGCAGCCAGAGGGACAACAATCTCACCCACAATCCAAGTTGAAAATCTTTGCAAGAACCTTAAAGGGAGTCAAGGAACTTGACCTCAGCCCAAGACTGCCAGGCCCTTCATTTCCATCCAGCTTGTGATTCCACTACAGGTGTTGCCACCCAGGAGAGTGAACCTGTATCCAGGATGCAGACTCTCAGCAAGTCTTAGCGCTCTAGCCACAAATGTCTCTGGGACCATCCATCCAAATTATCTAGGCCATTGTTATTTACTACAGAGTAGGCTCCCTCCAGCCCAACTGCAGAGCCAGGATTACACTCTACAATTGCACCTAGATGTTGTAGGAGGGCAAGAAAACAGATGCTCTGTTGGCACAATATACATATCCGTAAATGTTTGTGCACTTTCAATCATCCAATCAAATATTATTTTCTGTGTATGTTTTGGTAACATTGCTACCATGTCAGGGTTAAGCAGCCTCTCATAATATCCCAAGGAGGAAGGACGTTATATTGGTGAAGCATTGCTCATCCCAGAGAAGCATCCTGGATTACAGCAGAATTTACGGATCCTTCGACCCTTATACTCAGGAGTGTAATGAACACATAGCGCTTCAGTGAGGAGATCACTGAGTTTACGGGTAATGTGTTCACTTTGTAATAGTGGTTTGCCTCCACTTGTGTTCCACACTTACAGAGTGTGTGTGTGTGTGTGCGTGTGCGTGTGCGTGTGCGTGATGCCATGAACCTTCATGATTGCACACTTCTCTGGATCATTCTACCTAATGATCATTCTACCTGCATAGTTTCAAGGATGGATGATGACCAATACACAACTACTGTCCAAAATCTACCTCACAGCACAAACATGTACATTCTGCCACAGTCTAAAAAAAATGAAATTTACTCCATCCGCTGTGAATATGTTGACAGTCATTTCCTTTCTGATTTCACAGCTGAGGTTTTGTCAAAGATGGCCCGCTATCCAGTTTGCACCCCTGTGAATGGCTTACAGGCTTCGTCTGATAGTTAAGATTCTCCCCTACCCTTCATGTACCATTTATGTTTGCTGCCCCTATCATCAGTGTTCAGTTTTCAAAATTATGAACAGCTGTCTTTAATGACTTCTGCACATATACACCCACCCAACGTCTCTCAGTTCCTCCACACCCTTTGATGTATACAGCCTCTTCATGTTCTTTGGACCAAAGTCTACCATCTCGCAGTTCTCCAAATGAAAAACTTCATCTGCCACCTATCTGCCCACTCCACGAACTTTTTTGAAGTTCTGTATTGTCCACCCCAAAATGTACAATTCTTCCAGGGTATGTCACCAGTAAACTTTGAAATTGTACCTTGCACACCAAGATCTAGTTAATATCTTAACATAAATCAGGAAATCAAGAGTCCCAGTACTGACCCTTTGGGAACTCCACTACAATGTCCCTCTTATTCCTTAGCCTATAACTTTCCTAAAATGCCTGCTGTGAAAATGTGGAATTCCAGCTCAGATATGTTTAGAAATATGGAGTTGGCTGAGCTGAAACAAAGGGATTGAGAGCTGACTTTGTTTGTAAACTGGGAAGAGAAAGGATTTAGAATTAGCAAAAAATTTTAAAAGATGAGTAAAAGGAAAGTTTACAAGTAACTTAGTATTTAGGACATTGATGGGCAAATATGATGGCTTTGCAGTCTCAACACCACTGCCCTCCGACCTCTGCTATTCACATGAGATGACACAGAAATGGATTCACTGGTTTTGTGAAATTCCTAAATTTCTGAATAATGTTAATAGTTATTCACGTTTGGGGTGGTGTGTGTGTGTGAGTGAGAGAGAGAGAGTGTCAGGGAGGGAGCAATACATCAACTGTGCTGACCTACATGGTCAAATCTGTCCTGTCAAGCAATTCCCTAATTCAGAAAAATCACTCCAGCACATTATATTATCCAAACAGCTTTATTTGTCAAACAAATATTTTCCCAAGATTGAGATCGAAATTGTGCTGTGCAATATGAGTAACAAATGCATCAATATGCTTTTCCTGACATTCTTCTGCTGACTGTTTCAACAAAAGTTGAACCAGGGTTAATACCTTTCGCTAAAATGAAAATTTAATGTGAACACACAATGTATTTGTTAATAATATTCACCAGATGACTTTAGCTCAGACATTTGTTGATGTAATGTTATTGTATTTATTTTTTCTTCAATGTTAAATCCAAGTATATTTATGATTTTTTTTGTCATTATTCAACCACAGTTTGTAAAGTCACAAATGGAGCATTTTGAAAAGTGTTAGAATTTAATTTTGATGGATACTGCAATTGTCTCTAGGAGCTAAAAACAATCATTTATCGCATCGACATATTTGGAATAAAACCATCATCTTGCGTTTTGATACCCAGATTGAGCAGGAATGAACCATGGTAAACACGAATAGTGTAAGCAGTACTGATATAAATTTAAACAAGGTTATAAATGTTATAGAGGAATCCATTTGCCGCTTCTCTTTCTTTCTTTTGTCATTTTCTAAGCTAAGGGCCAGCCTTTTGAAATGTTTAATTGTCCAAAGTCTCAACAGTACAAATAAATAATTATTTACTCCTCATTCTGTTGCTGCTGAGATTACAGAACAGACTGGGGCAATCAACAAACTGATCTCCATATTAACTCCATAGTAGAAAATATAGCATTCCAGCAGTTATTTGCAATCTAGGTCTAATGTATCTTTTAGTCCAAGTCTACTGCAGTTAATTATCGCTAGGCATTATAAAATACTAAAAGAGGTCAGATCACACAGTGGTGCAGCACTTCGGTGATCTATCATAGGTTGGTTCAGAGTTCATGAAAGTAAAAGTCTTCCTTTTAATAGAGCAGGAAAGAGCAAAGATCAATTCAGTCCATGGCACTCTTAAACATTCTAATGTCCAATGGTCAGTGCCATCAGCAGAAACCTTAAAGAAGTTTAACTTATTATTATTTACCTGGCCGGAAATAACACTAAAATTGAGGGGAATCAAAAGAAGGTGAAACAAAGAAGTAGGGACAACTAATGAAGTTTATAAAGCCTAGAAGCAGAAAAGATAATTTACTCTATGCATGGCATTTCTAAATGAGCAGTGCAATAAACATGTTCAGAAAACTTCATGTGAGGAACCGGTGATGCTTGACATTTGTCAAAATTTCCTCTCCACAATTTAGATTGATGACACTATGTACCTACCATATACCTGTTTATGATTTTGCTCCCTTAATGTGCAGTGGAATGTCTTAAAAAAACCAAATTGTTGCCACTTTCCATGACACAAGGCAACCGAAGCAAGCAATTCCAAAATGATGACAAGCTGCTGCAATATACTCTGTAACTAAATTGTTAGAAAAAGCTTGAACTTGATTCTTAGAACTGATTAAAAGTGACTATCCCATCAGTGCAAACTTTATTAAAATTCACTAAAGTCTCACCAAAGCATGGTTACTGCAGTTTTGAAGGAATATGTCACAAAAATAAATTAGAAAATTAAGCTCTGGATTCTGGAAAAGTCCCAGTGGATTAGAAAACTGCAAGTGTGACAGAAGGCAGGAAACCATAGGCCAACTTAGCCTAACACAGGAACAGAAGTCACCATTCAGCCCATCAAGCCTGCTCTGTCATTCAGTTTGATCATGCCCATTCACCTACTTCAATGCTACTTCACATCATCTCTATCACTATCTTGATTTGCCTTTATGTCATTGGAAAAATGCGAGAATCTAATTTTATAGAGATTGTAGCAGGGCATTTAGAAAATCAGAACATAATCAGGCAGAATCAACATGGTTTTGTTCAATGGAAATTGGACTCAACAGATTTGATAGACCTCTTTGAAGAAGAAACCAGTAGATGTAATGTATTTGGATTTTCAAAGGGCATTCAATAAGATGCCTCATAAAGGTTACTATTCAAGATAAGAGCATATGGGTTGGGGATGATTATATCAGGATGAACAGCAGTCTAGCTAATGAATAAGCTGAAGAAAGTTATAGTCACTTTTAGATAGGCAAACTAACTAGCACAGTATCGCAGGGAATACTGATGGGAGCTCAACTACTATTGTTTTATATCAAATGACTTGTCGAAGAGACTGGCCATTTCATTAGACCAAGCAGCATCAGAGGAGCAGGAAAGCTGACGTTTCGGGTCTAGACCCTTCTTCAGAAAGAAGTCTACCATCTCGCAGTTCTCTACATGACAAACTTCATCTGCCAAGTCTACCATCTCGCAGTTCTCTACATGAAAAACTTCATCTGCCACCTATCTGCCCACTCAATGAACATTCATTTCTGAAGAAATGTCAGCTTTCCTGCTCCTCTGATGCTGCTTGGCCTGCTGTGTTCATCCAGCTCTACACCTTGTTATCTCAGATTCTCCAGCATCTGCAGTTCCTACTATCTCTGGCAATTTCATTGCCAAGTTTGCTTACAACAAAAAGATGGGTAGGAAAGCAAGTAGTGAGGAGGATACACAATATTTGGAAAGAGATATTGAAAGAGTTTAATGGTCAAAATATTTGCAAGTATAATGTGAGCAAATGTTTTGACAGCATAAATAGAAAGCAGTGTTTAGCTTAAATGATTGTGAGGGACAGATGGACTTGGGAATCCTTGTGCATGAATCACAAAAATTCAGAATGTAGGCAGAGCAATTCATTTAAGAACACAATGGATGCTGGTCTTCATTGAAAGGGGGCTGAAGAATAAAAGCAGGGAAGTCTTGCTAAAACTATACATGACGTTGGCAGGACCACACTTAGAATACGGTGTACTGTTTTGGTCACCTTAATGAAGCAGGGTCATCCTTAATCGGAGGTTCGCTTGTATTGAATTTGCAATGAAGGGGTTATCAAAGAAGGAAAGATGGAGTGGGTTGGTCCATATTCCTTTCAGTTTAGCGGAACAGGAGGAGATCTTAATGGGAATATAATTTCTAAGAAGTCTAACTGGGTATGCACTGAAAGGATATTTCTTCTTCAAGGAGGAAGTTCAATCTAGAGGAACACAGGTTCAAAATAAGAGCTTCTCCCTTATAGATGGAGCTGAGAAAGAATTTCTTCTCTCAGAGGGGAAAAGTTTGGAATTCCTAGCCATAGAAAGCAATGGGCGTGGAATCATTGAATACATTCAAAGCAGAGTCAGACCATAAGACAACCATAACATGTAGGTACCTAAGTAGGCCATCCAGTCCATTGAGTTTGTTGTGCCATTCAATGAAATCATGGCTGATTTGATAATCCTCAGCTCCACTTTGCTGCCTTTTCCCCATCACCCTTGATTCTCTTATTGATTAAAAATCTGATCATCTCAGCTTAAAATATTCTTAATGACCCAGCTTTGACAGCTCTTTGCAATAAAGAATTCTTTAAAAAATGTATTACCCTCTGAGAGAAGATATTCTTCCTCATCTCTGTATTAATTTTGTGACCCCTCACACTGTGATTATGGACAGTGGTCCAAAACTCGCCCATAAACGGAAACACACCTCTCCAAATCTATCCTGTCAAACCTCCTAAGAGTCTAATATGGTTCAATAGCGTCACCCCTAATTCCTATATACCCCAATGAGTACAGGTCCTACCTACGCAACTTTTCCTCAAAAGAAAATCTCTCCATACTTGGGCTCAACCTAATGAACCTTCTTTGGATTGCCCCAATACCAGTATATCTTTCCTTAGATAAGGAAACCAAAACAGCTGACATTATTCTAGGTGTGATCTGCACAGTTTTAGTGAGGCTTCCATATTTTTATAGTCCATTCTTTTTGAAGTAAGCCAACTTTCCTTCCTGTTACGTACTGAACCTGCAAACTGGTTTCTGTGATGCAAGCACAGGAATCCCAAAATCCCTCTATGCTGCAGCTTTCTACAGTCTTTATCCATTTAAATACTGTTCAGCTTGTCTATTCTTCGTGTCAAAGTCTATAATCTCTCATTTTCCCACATTATATTCATCAGACAAACCTTTGCCCAGACAGTTAACCTGCCTATATCCCTCTGGACTCTGTGTCATCCTCTAACTTGACGAGAGTATATTTATTTTCCTCACCCAAATTAGCATGTATTATAAATATTGTGGCCCCAGCACTGATCCCTGTGGCACTCCACTCATTACAGGTTGCCATCCTGAAAATACCCACTTTACTCCAATTTTCTCTCTTTCATTCATTAGTCAATCTTCTATTCATGTAGCGTATTCCTCCCAATGTCATAGATTCTTTTTCAGAAGCCTTATGCGGTATCTTATCAAACACTTCTGGAAATCCAAATACGTTATACCTATAGGTTTTCCTTTATCTATCCTGCTTGTTATCTTCTCATAAGTGTATTCAATTCATCAGGAATTATTTCCTCTTCATGAAACCACGCTGACTCTACCTGATTATTTTATGAAATTGTAAATGTTCTGTTATTATATCCTCGAGAATAGACATTAATGTTTGCTAAATGACAGGTGTTAAGCTCAGTGGCCTATAATTACTTGTTTTGGTCTTTCCTTTCAAATAAAGGCAATATTCCAATTGTCTGGAACTATGGATTCTTACTACCAGTGTATCGACTATCCCAGCAGCTACCTCCGTTAATATCCAAGGATACACACCATCACGTTCAGAGGATCTACTGGCCTTTAGACCCAATTGTTGCCCTAGAATTTTTTTTCTCTTGTAATAGTTGCTGTATTTATTTCCTCCCCATTTTTTGCTCCTTGATTTAGAATTTTTTAATGCCCTATATTGTGAAGTCTGTTGTAAAGAAGCTTTTTCAATTCCACTGCCATTCCCTGGTTCTCCTTATTATTTTCCCAACCTCATTCTCAAAATGGTTTGTGTTCATTCTGGTCTCTTCTTTCTTTCTTATACATTTGAAGAAACACACACTGTCTATTTTTATATGACCTACCAGTTCACCTATATAGTCTATTTTCCATTCTTTATTATACTTTTGATCATTTTTGGTGGATTTAAAGACTTTCTTACTTCTCTGCTCTGTCACATTGTATATTTTTTCTTTCCATGTGATACTGTCCTTGTCCCCTTTGGTTAACCATGGTCAATTTATCCTCTTCCCGGAATGCTTTTTCCTCACTGGGATATATCTTTGTTGTCAGCCATGGGCTATTTTCTCATGGGTCTGCCATTGTTCAGTAACTACCTTTTCTGATAAACTCCTTTCCCAATCCACCTCAGCCAACTTTGCTGTCATTTCTTTGTGATTACCTTTATTTAAGTTTAACACAGTTATTTCTAAATCAGGTTTCTCATTCTCAAACTGAATGCCAAATCCTACCAAGTTATGATTACAGACTCCTAGGGATCTTTTACACTGATGTAATTTATTAAACCTGCCTTATTGCACATTACCATAACTGAAACAGCTTGATCCCTTGCTCGGTTCACAACATGCTGATCTGGGAAACTGTCCTGAATACAATCTATGAATTCTTCCTTATGACCACCTCTGACCATTTGATTTTCCCAATCTTCATGAAGGTTAATTCACCAATGATTAATATAGTTTTTTTTAATATGCCCACTATCTCATAATTTACATTCTTTTCTACAATATAGATAGCATTTGGGGACCAGTACTTCCACCAATGTCTTCTTGCCTTTTTTATTTCTTACATCTACTCATATACATTCTACATTTTCCAATTCAAGATCATTTCTTGCTATCACAGTTATTCCATTACATACTAACAACTCTACTCCATCATCCTTTCTTCAAGCACGTCCTTTGAAATGTCACACAATCATGAGTATTTAGTTCCCAGTCTTCCCCTCATGACCATATCTCCCCAATATCAATAAAATCATACACATTTACCTCTGTTTGTGCCATTAATTAATTTACTTTGTCTAAATTCTACATGCATTGACGTGGCATTAATTTTGCCATTTTACCATTTCTTTGCCCGTTGACCTTTTTTTGTTTATTTTATGATTTTACACTCCATCTGTTCCTGTCCCATTCTAGATATGATTCCCGAAATAACTGCCTTACAATGCTGCCATACTGTTTTGTTTTGTTCTGTAAGCCTATGTACCCATCTCCACAACACATCTAACAAGTTTAAAGCCCTTTCCACAGCCCTCGTGTTGATATTCACCAGGACACCAATCCCAGCATGGCTTCTGTGAAGCCCATTCTACTACAATTGCTCCCTTCTACCCCAGTACAATGGGGAGGCAATGGTATCACTGCTAGACTATTAATCCAGGGATCCAGGTTCAGATCCTGCCACAGCAGATGCTGGAATTTGAATTCAACCAGATTTGGAATCTGGTATCTAATAATTAACACAAAGTCATTGTCAATTGTCAGGAAGAACCTGGCTGGTTTACTAATGTCCTTTAAGGAAGAAAACTGCTATCCTCAGCTGGTCTGACTTACATGTGACTCCGATCCGCCAGCAATATGGTTGACTCTTAACTACCTCTAGGTAACGTGGAATGGGCAATAAATGTTGGCCTAGGTCAGCATCGCTGACATTTTGTGAACAAGAAAAAAATATTAGTGCCAGTGGCCTACAAACTCAAACACGTTCCACCAACACCAGTCTTTGAGCCACGCATTTAACTGCTTGACTTTATTTACCCTATATCCAGTTGTCTGTGGCTCAGACAGTAACTAATTATTAACTTGGAAGCTCTGCTATTTATTTCCAGTTCCTAATTGTTGAAATATTTTCATCAGAACCTCCTCTCTAGTCCTATTAACATTGTTGGTACCAACATGGGAAATGCTGACTAGGTTCCTCCACACCCACTACCCGATACTCTGCAGCCCTGATGATATTTCCTTAATTATGGCACTGGGCAGGCAAAACAGCCTATATCTTCCATGCTCATGCACAGAACAATATCTATCCCCCTAATTATACAGTTTCCTATCACTACCACATTCATATTGCTTGTCCTCACTTGAATGGTTCCCTGTGGCGTGGGGCTGTTGTCAGTTTGCTCATCATTCCTGAAGTCCCTGCTCTTACCCACACAGCTTGCAATAACCTAGTTACTACTGGAGAACTGGGTGGGGTTGAGGGGGGGAAGCTGAGGTTCCTCAAAAGCTACCAATTTAGTCAGCATACCTGTCTCACCTGCAGTCACATGCACCTGTCCCTGATCACAGAATAAATCTGAATTGCTTTATTGGAGTGGTGTGAGTATCTCCTGGAGCAAATAAAAAACTCTTCATATAACTTTCTCCCTCCTTGAGATGTTGCAATGTCTGCAGCTTGGACCCCAGTTCCTCAATTTGAATCCAAAGTTGCTCCATCTGCAAATGGAGATTTGATACAGATACATTCACTCTGGATCACCCTGCTGTCCAGTAGGTCCTACCTGTTGCAGCGGCAACACATTGTCGAATATGCCATCTGCATCATATTTTATATAAGTTATTAGTCATTCTAGTATCCCTGCTCTTTACCCTTTATTGTAAGTTTTCGTATACCAGTATCAATCTTATACCCAACAACTCTTGTTTTTATTTTGAGAAATACAGAATTAAAAGACTAGGGGCCTAAACACAAACTGTGGACCTTACTTTTAAAGATGAGAAATACACGTAAATAATACTCACCAATCAGTAGATGTGTTTAGGCAAAAGCAACCAAATACTTTGCTCCTTCCTCCATTTAACTTAATGAGATGCTCAAGTCCAGCACATTACTGTAAATCAAACTCAAGCACTAGATCATACTAAGTTGGTTATTTACAAATGCTCCCAACAAAACGGGCCCAGATCAGTCATTTAATGAGGTTCCAATTTCAGCTGCTTCTTAATTAATCTGCTTTTTCACCATAAACCTCAAAAATAAAACCTGCTTACAACTAATACGTACAGAATTTAAACTGCAAATTTCAGTTTGATATTCAATGTAATCTGCAATCTGAATTAGACGGTTAGATTTAAACAAATTAAAAAGATTTAGACTTTTTACCCGGAAAATGCACACACTCAATTCTAATTTGAACTGAGTTAGACTGATTATGATTGGCAAGGGAGTCACAGATTATGGGGGAAATGGCAGAAAAGTGGACTTAAGGTCGCAATCAGATCAACCATCATCTTATTGTTAGGCAGAGCAGGCTTGATGTGCTGAAAGGACTGTCTCCATTTGTTATATTCGTGTCTTTCACCATAACTGGCGCTATCAAAGTTACTGAGCTACATTTTTTTCACATTGTCTGAATTAACAAGAATATGTATTATCCTAACATAATTTTCTTGTGGACTTATTTAAAAATAGAAAAGTCAAGTTTTGATCAACAATGTAAATCTGTTCAGACTAATATTAGTAACTATTATGAAGAAAAACATGTTGTACATTGAGCCTAAGGAGTGGTAGCTTGATGCAGATGCACATTTTCACCAGCACTTCTCTCTTTTCAACTTTCAAAATGACTGATTGAACTAAACAGAAAAAAACTATTGGACAAATACTTATAATGGTCAAGAAAAGTGATATCAGACCCATCAATTTAAACAATAAATAAATGACGAATCCTTGCAGAAAAATGTAATGGCCATGCTTAGTCAGGAATTATTGGAGGCTTCTCAAATAAAAGAGAAAGAGAAAAATAATACTGACATGTTCTGGTTAATAGAACTTGCTGAAAATCGATAATAGCAGTAAGCTGATTGTGGAGTTCAGCCTCCTAATGTAAATAGTTAGACATATGATAGCAGTTCTTTGTGAATAAGGCACTGACAGCTGTGTGGCAATAAGTATTTTCAAATGGTAAAAGTGTGAACCAATCATTGCAGAACAGCTGTAAAATAAATCAAATGTGACTGGTGTTGTGCTCAGATTTTTTGAGATAAGTGAATACAAACAAAAAGGAGGAAGGTAACATTCAAAACACATCTAAACATATTGTCTGACCAAGTCACATGAACAACATCTGCTGAAGTGACTGCATTTAAATTCAGCTAGCATTCAGTGAACAAACATTTTCTGTATTCTTTAATGGCACTGAATAGCCACAGTCCTATTAAATTTGAAAAAAAGAAATGGTAATGATTTTGTTTGGTGCTTCCTCCGGATGCCTCATGTTTGCAACCCACTGAGCTGACAAGAACTGATTACATTTGTTCTCTTCAATTTAGACCACCCACAAAGACAATCTTCATCAGGGATTTGTTTCTTCTGAAATGAAATTATAAATGTCTTTCCATTTCAAATGGTACAGACAGCTTTGTTCAATTGCTGTCTGATTCCCAACCTCTGGATTTTGTCTCCGATCTCCCACACCAACCTAGCCCTTAAAATATCACAGATTGGATCTTCCTTTCATTGTCAGCGTTCTTCTAACATTCATCAATCTGATCGGTGAAGAAGAGCAATCATTTAACGGTAAATCGACTGGCATTAAAATTTCTCGCTACAGCCTCAAGACCTTTAGTGCAAAGTCTTTTCAGTTGAAATAGCACTGAAGTACAGTAAATCATACAGAGTGAAACATTTTCAGACATTTCATCAAATATAAAAGATTTGAGCAATCTATCTAAAGCACCATACTTAACTTTACGTTCTAGATATATTTTCTTCTGTTAGACAACTTAAGTAAAAAGATAAATATTGATAAAGCATCTTGCTGGAATAAAAACACACACTATTAATCCAAGTTTTGTGCTACTTTGTGCATTTTCCTTTTTGCAAAGCTTGTGAAAGGTAATAAATATTGGAAAAGAAAGCAGATTTTGTTCATAATGGCCCCATTGAAGCTAAACCAAAAATATCTTTCTCAAAACTATGCTCTTACAATTGCAGTAAAAGCACTCAATTCTGGATTGATTTAATCAAGAACAATTATCTGAAAGACGGCCACAGTGGCAGAAGTTATATCATAATTTATGATCAAATTCCTCAGAAAATGATGATTCAAGTACTCCTGATAGTCCTACAACTACTACAACTAATGCCAACAGAATGACTGGTTATTGTGGTCTAACAGCAAAAACCCAGAAACAGTTTTATAATGTCAAAGGGATTAAATTCAATTAAATGTAAAAATCCCCCTAAAGAAATGAGTTGAAACAACATGTTCAAAACATTTCAGTAAAGAACAAGTGAAGCATACTTAGAAGCAGAACTGAGCATGCTGGTAGACCCAAATCAAGGTCGAATCAATGAGCTCAGCCTAAACACACTTGGTTGTTGCACATTTATGATCTGCAATAGCTATCGGAGATCATTTTTAATGCTGGTAAACACAAGATGCTGGCATTGGCTGGCCATTATATACCAAGTCAACTTTCAGATGGTATGCTCTGGGGTGCTGCCAACTTTCTGCTTAACTCTTCGTTCCTAAGGCTTGCAAGGCCGGTTGTAAAGGGCCAAGCTATTTGTTGTTAACAGCCAAAGAAGTGATTGCTAAAGGCCAGTTAAAATGTATCCCATTGTCCCTCCACAAGTCCATCTTCTCTTCAATTAGAAGGGTTCATTAGATGAATATATGACAATGCAAACACCTGTTCCAAACATAATCAGAGGGTTAAGAATGACCTTAAAACTTTAGGACCTATATGGCATTCAGTCACAGTGATAGTTTGAAGCAGGCTAGCCAATCATAAAGAAATATTCTCGCAAGCAGCAAACCAGATGGTCAAATGTACAGATTTCTCCCAACTTCTTAATCGTTTTGCAAAGAGTGATGTAAAGATTGGGATGTACAGAAGTGATAGCAGTATAAGCTGAAGTATTGAGAGCAAAACATTTTCAAAGTACTTCAGACATTTATGGAATATTCCATTTAACTGGCAATATTTGACATTTGTAAATATAACATTATTTTCAGACGAGAGCTGTCTACAGGTGTAATTACGACTTAGTGTGTTGGCAAAGGCCTAATTACACCTCAGTTGAAAAGGCACGTTTTTTAAGTGTTTCCACAGTGAGATTAATACTGTAAAAAGTTGATGTTCACATCAAATCAGTGATTTCTATGATTTCCACCTGTAAGGATTTCAACCGTACATCCTGTGCAGGAGCAAGGTATCACTAACCTCTGTATTCCTGTGTTTAAAAGTACATGTGTAGATGCCCAAAGTAATAGTGGCAAACTCTGGCAATTTTGCCACCATTAAACCACAGAATGCTATTCACTGCATGCTGTCTTGGACAACTCAGTGTGGAGAAGACATTAAAAATGTGGACAAAATGCATTATAAATTCACTGACAAATGGCCATAAATATTGCAACTGAATGAGTAGTTGAAGCAGAAATCAATGTCTTTTTAAATAGGGATAAAAGTTTGAGGAGATGGAAACAACCCAACATGGAGAAAGTAGTGCAATGAGTTTAGTCTTACAAGATATCAACAAAAATGACAATCTTCCTGTATTTTAAACTTCAGCAATTCTTTGATGTTTCTAAATTGCAAAGCAGTGTACCTATCATAGCTGCCATGACTGAACACCAATGCATAGACACATGAAGGAGGCTATAATGAGATGTGCTGACTTTTCAAAGAAGACCTACAGAGTCAGGGCACAATCTATGTCAACAGGTCCTTAACAGGAGCCAACGACTTCACCATGCACTGCTCCTTTAAGAAGATAAAATACAGCATCAACTTTTGGCAGTTTAAGTGGTTTGACTAGTCCAATGGCTTCCCCAAGACACAGGACTCTATTCATGTTGTAGTTTGTGCATTCATTTATACTCCTATACTCTATCTAAATAAGAAACATTTGCACTGCCTAAAGGGGCAGATGTGATCTATGAAAGAACTATACCCCGTTGAATATGATGAGGCATGAAACATTTTTCAGGGGTGATCTTAATGAAGGATGCACAATTGGTTCCTTGATTGATTACAGACCACAACAGATGTTGATATTACTATCACTCACTTTTCCTCAGAACAAAATAGCTAAGTTAAGGCAGAGTGGTGAACCAGATATGTCATTGTGCAGAAACACAAGGTTTTTTTGGGAAAAAAAAACAGATTAAGGTGGGGTTTATGCTAAATTAATGAAAATTGAGTTTGACTATTACTTTTATACCGCAATTTATTTTTTGTGCAATCTCACATTTACATGACTTTTACTGACATTGTTGTATGCATGGATTTTCATATTTCATTTTAAACACATAAATAAATAATTTTCTTCTGTAATATCCTTAAAAATAAGCAAATCAGGACTCGTAATGAATATTAGTTTCTGCAGTAGGTATCTTAGAATCCAAACAATCATTTCATTTCAACTGAATCCCAGGCAGCTCACACCAGGAGAAGTTGTAACTAATGAAAGGAAATAGTAGGCTTTGAGAAAATAAAACCAGGACTTCTGGGATACATGATTGGAGGAGGTGAATAAGATTTGTAATACAATTTGAGCCTTAAATATAGGCCTCCAGTTATTCCTCAGGCTGTTATATATATTTCCATTCGTATTTCAGTTATTAAAGCACAAACCATACTGTTCGCAAAGTTCTCGAATGCAATTATATAAGCAATTGAAAGACCACTTAGCTTTTCAATTTTAGTCAGAACAACATTGGGATATGTTAGACTTGAAGGAGACATTTCTGAGATTACCAATTCAGGGCCATTTTACTCCATCAAAAACTTGGACAAAGTGAAATTCTCACTACAACACTTAATAGTCAGAATTTCTATCAACCTAATCTTAAGGGAACAGGTTGACCAGAAGTTCAGGGTGTGCTGCAGACTGTACTACCTGGAACTAATTTCCATGCGTTTTAACATCACATCAAAGTAGTGCCCAGTTCCCAGGCTGGAGACTCAGCTTCAATGACAACTTTCAGCTGAGGTGACAGCTGATCAGCGGATGACTATAACACCAGTTAAATCCATTTTGGGGCAAAGATGGGTGAGTATAGAGATGGGATTTATACGGTACATACGAGAGGAAGAGGTGATTGGACTGGGCTTTATGGAAGTTGACTGGAAAGAGCTGCTTATCCCTGAGGTGAGAGATGAGCTTGGGTCCTGAAGGAAGGAAAGTCAGATGTATCATGTTCGTGGGAACAGAAACTGCAAAAGGGATAAGAGATAGGAGCTGGGGCCAGGTGATGGTGGAGGCATGAGGCTTGGTGCGGACGAGTTAACAACGGCAAGGTAATGTTTGCTCTGTGGAAACCGGATGTGTGATATACTTGCTAAGTATATTAATACATTCTAATTGCAGTGTTACTGCTGGGTCAAATAGGATAGTTCATATTGAAATAGAATAGTTAATCGAAACAAACTAATTAAAGCCAGACAGATATTCACAGAGCTACAGAAAAAAATCCTTATTTGGTCAAGCCAATGCAAGGCAACTTGGGAAGATGTTAACTAACCAACAGCCAATCATGCACCAAAGTAGATAATCTGTATCCAGAAAAGGGTTTCCACATAATCTCCTTCAAAAATGGTATTCTAAATGGAAAGCCTGGAGAAAGGCCCTTAAAGGGGTACTCAAGAAGACAGAAAATCGGTATCTACAGGCAGCACTCCAAAATAATAAAGATCGAAGGAAGAGTCGCAGTGTATGAAACAGGAAGAACTTGGTCAAAGATCATCCCTAAGTAACCTGCAGCCATGTCAGATCAACCTCCTGAGGGGTAACTCCAGGGTTCAATTCAAAGTTTGCACTAAAGGTCTTGAGGTTCTAGTAAGTGTTACAGAGAAGGGGAGGTTAAATGAAAGAAAATCCCTAATATTCACCTTATAAGTAACAAGTAACAATTTATTTATTTAACCCTAACAGTGAACAAATGAACAGAATTACTAACAAACTGAACAATTTCCCTTTAACTACTAACAATTCCCTAACTGAACTAAATTCTACTGGTATGCTGTTCCAATGAACACAAGTCCTGCTTATATAAACCTAAGTAATAAAAGAATAAATTAAAACTTCGTCTTCAATATCTACATGCCTTTCTTCTGATGTTCTCAGGTCATAAACACCTTTCTTCCACTATTCTGGCTGTCATAGATGTTTTCTCTGTGAAGTCTTCTGTGAGGACTCTTAGCTAGAAGTGCTGTGGTACCTTTAATGGATAGATGGTGCTTTCTTAGAGAGTTTAGTGATTTTATGTGAGAGTTAGATGCTTATTTCTCAGATGGCACACTGCTCTCACACTGATTTTCAAAAACCCTCTCCTTATACACCTCGGATGACATATCAATTTTCTTACAATAGCATTGGTCCAAGGTTGTCAAAGCCATCAGATTTAAATTCAATTGGCTTTCAATCACTAAATGCTTGGGGAGTCTAGAAAGTAGGAACACATTTAGGACTGATATGGGGAGAAATGTTTTACTCAGAGGGTGGTGAATCTTTGGATTTCTTTATCCCAGAAGGATATAGAGCACAGTCTTTGAGCATATCTAAAGCAGAGGTTGATAGGTTTTCTGATTAGTAATGGCAAAAGGATTACATGGATAGTGCGGGTAAAAGACATTGAAGTGTTTGATTAGTCAAGATCGCATTAAATGCGGGAACTGGTCCGAGGGGCTAAATGGCCTACTCCTGTTTATTCTGGGGATTTACCAGCTTTCAAACCTATTAATTTCTCCAGCTCTTTCATTTTTAATTACGTAATTTCTTGCCTGATGATCAAAAACCTGAGAGGAAAGACAGGAGTCAAAACATTTATTTCATTGATTGGAATGCTGAGCAGTATTTTTAATGAACAGTTTGTTTCCTAGTGTTGATTTTGAAACATGCTTAAAATATTTCATTTTCTTCTCCTTTTTCCCTACTGAACACTTGCAAGGAAATGATATTAGGCATCAATCAAAATTGTTAAATGCATCTGAGAGAGCTATGTGACTGTGAGTTCACACTCACCATGTAGCTCAATTTAATGCAGCGTTTGTGCAATTAGTTTTATTCCTGTTCAACCTTCAAGGGAAAGATGACCATATTCATCACCTGGGGTGTTTGGGATATGTAGCTGACTGTTAAAGCCAATCTCTGCTCGGGAGATTCTGCAGCAAATACTTAAGGACATTACAGGCAATTGAGTTTTGAATAAGTTATTGCTTTACCATCTCCTGTTCAGGCATTTTCTCTCTACCTCTGATATGTGTTTTATATTGAAGAAGCTTGCGCCATGTACAGCAATCCTGAGCTACTTCTATTACTCAAAGCCAATTTCAAAGCTCGTAAGTGAAGCATTAAAAATGTCCTTGTTGCTGTGTTAAACAACTTTCGGCTCCACTGAACAAGCATACTTTGTAAAGGACAAGAAGGAATGGGAATGTCAATCATCCACATCCTAAGTGCATGGAACATGTAGTTGGTCACCACTTACAATTATAAGGGGATTAAAATTGGTCGTATACACGTGATAACAAAATCACTGGAATAGATTGAGGACATCAATGTATCTCCTTGGCTCCTTGTTGTATATCTGAAGTTTGCATTGTCTCATTTAACGTCTTGGAGTTTACTGCTAGCACGTAGGATATGTTGAGATCAAAAATAGAATGGTGCAAGTCTTTTGTGAAAATTACTGTCTGCTGTAGTCAGGCTGGAACTGCAAAATGTTGCCCCTGATTTATAATTAATCAAGAATCAATAGTGAATAATCAGATATAGAATTATAATGTATGATTTTTCAGAGTACTCATTATTGTATACAATGCGAGCTCGCTAAAGAAAAAGATCAGATTCACGGGTTGTTAGAACTGATGTCTGTTTTTTAAGAAAAGAAAATAGAACTGGAAAGCAGCTAAATAACATCCACCTATCATTCTGGTAAGATATCTCCATTGAAACATTCACCAATTTATCTAAGTAAATTTTAACAACCTACTGTCTAGATCTGATAGCATTTTGAAAGTTCCTTGGAAGTTACAGCCCACAAATAAATGTTCTGCATAACTTTGAGACAAAGGCTATTTCAATATTTTGTTCCCCCCCAAAAAAGCTTGCTTTATTTAGTTGAGTAGTTAGAAATTACTGCTGCTAATTCTAGCACTCAGTGACACATACACATGAACATGATGAGCTAGATTTTGGTGCTGGTGAGAGGAGTTTTACCAATAGATCCTGAAATTGTCCAAGATGAGTTGTTGAAATACTTTGCAGCAGCTGATTTGGAGTCCACCTTGGACAAAGGAGAAGTATGTGTTGAGGACTACACTGCTCAACGCTAGCTCCAACATTGTTCAACCTGCCAAAAAACATGCCCCACAAATTAATCTCTGTTTATGATACCTTTTGTGTGACTAAAGCTCCACCAAATCCTTAAACAAACACTTTACAAAGTTGATGCACCATTGCAGTACATAACATCTCATAATGAATTCTTCTGAAGCCATATTCCATCTGCTTCACTTCCACAATGCAAGTACGGAAGATAATTGTATATTTACATGGATCGTCAGAGACAAAACGTACGATCCCAATCGAACATACTTGGAAGTGGCTCTAGACAGGAAAATCTGAAGAAAACAGTAGCAAAGGTCAAAAGCAGAAACAACCTATTAATCAAATTTGCATGACCTACATGCATATTGATGTCACAGCACTCTGGATGTCAGCACTCCACAGCACAGTATTAGACACAAGACTAGCAAATTTCATCACAGACACATCTGTGATGATCATCTGAATACAACAATGTGCATCATAACTCAAAACCACCACTCAATTTCTCTCCCTTGGCTTCATGTCTTTGCAAATATTTATCCCTGAATTTCACATGTACAATTTAATGATTTCTCTTTCTAAACTGAAAGTGGTTACAACACTGATTACTTGACCATGGCAAGTCACAATGCACATTATTTACAGATATATGTGACCCAAGATACATGGTCGATAAAGAAAACCATCCCTTATGAATAAAAGCTGTATATCCTTTCTAGTCAGCCCAACATTTGTATGTTTCTGCTTTTCATCTATGATCTTCAAAATGCTCAGTTTATCTGAGGTTATCTATAACCTCAATTATCAGTTTATCTCGTGGCTTGTGTGTGAGTCATTGTTGGCAGTTCATCTGGTACCTGCTCATTCCTGGGGTGAAGTTCATGTTTTGGGAAAGGTCAGTCCCATGATGACTGCTCGATCAGAGCATGATACTTGCTTTCCAAATTCAATGTCCTCTGGGTTGATGACTTCCAGTCCATATCTTGCTGTTGCTTTTCATTGAATCTGGAAGATCTTGCACGCTCAATTACCATCTTTAACTTTCTTCATCAGGTGTGTCACTCTCAATAGCGTGTCAGCTATTTACATTTGCTTCCTTTTCCTATAGGTCACTTCTAAACTTCATTTGTGGAGATATGAAGGAATATTTTTTGCAGGTGCATTGGAACAGATGGAAGTGGTTTGAGAAAGGCTTTGCCTGACTGGTGGTCAAACTCTACTGTCTCTTTGTGTCTTCCAAACAGTTACTGATTAAGATGCTCAGAAGCAAAGACAATAGACAAGCTCACTTTCTCAAATTGTAAATAACATTGACTGCAAAACCAACATTATTCTTGTAGTAGGAAGGTTGCTCCAACTCCTGTCTCACTGCTATCATAATACAGGGCTACTTCATTTGGTGGTATAATTACCTCAGTAATGGTGTGGTCATCAATAGTTGTTTTTTGATTTTCGTGAATGTTGTTTCTTGTTCTGTCCTTTCGCACCACTTATTACATAATACTATCCACTGTAATGAACGTGAGTAGAAGTTCACAATCTCATGGCAACTTAATAAAAACTTCATTAGATAATTCACAAATCCAACAAATTAATCTACCCCTTTCACATCTGTTGGTCACTCCATCTCTACAACAGCTCTCCCATTATCAGAATCAGGGTGAAGTCCTTCACTGCCAGTATGTGACCTTTGTATTTAACCTCAAGCATTTTTAATTGTGTTATTTTCCTGTTCAGCTGCAGGATGATGCGATGTCATCTCTCTGGCAGTCTCACCAGATTGTGATCATAGCTTGAGCTGGTTTTTTTTTATCATATCTCCATACCCATAATCTAGCAGAACATCCTGACTTGCTTTCAGGCTAGGATGATCACTATTACATGTAGTCTGCATTGATGCACTTCCCAAAAAGGGAAATGTTAAACAGCATGCACAACTTTCGGCACCTCCGACACGGCACCAAGAGCATAGTCAGAACATGGCTGCTTTCATGTCACTTTCCAGTATTCATATATCTGTAACTAGGGTACAGCAATGCCTTGATGAGTTGTAGCAAATTTTCTTCAATAGTTGCATGGGGTAGTGTGATCTCTTTAATGCCTTTTTGAGATCTTTTGGATCTCTGCACACTCATAGCTCTCCAGGGCTTTTCACTGTCACTAAGCTGCTCTTCCAGTCTGTGGAAGTTGGCACATCCTTTATCACCCCCTTCCTGTTCTTTCTTTTCTTTCTGGCTGGAATTTTGAGCAGCTCTCTCTTCAGGAGATAATGTGTTGGTCTCACACTTCCATTTATTTCAAGATTTCACAAGGAAGACATCTAAGGCGGCTCAGTGGTGAGTACTGCTGCCTCACAGTGCCAAGGGCCCGGGTTCAATTCCAGCCTGAGGCGACTGTCTGAGTGGAGTTTATACATTCTCCTCGTGTCTGCGTGGGTTTCCTCTGGGTGTTTCGGTTTCCTCCCACAGTCCAACGACGTGCAGTTGAGTAGATTGGCCATGCTAAATTACCCACAGTGTCCAGGGTTGTGCAGATGATGTGGGTCAGCCATGGGAAATGTACAGTTATGGGGATAGGGGAGAGGGGTGGGTCTGGATGGGATGTTCTTCAGAGGGTTGGGATGGGCCAAATGGCCTGCTTCCACACTGTTGGGGTTACATGATTCTATGGATTTTATGATTCTGAGGTGGATAAAACCACCATTGTAATCAATTAGGCTGTGTTCTGAGTTATTAGTTTGTTTGGGACATCTGACATGTTGACTTTGTCCTCTATTGTAAACATTGATGCAAAGTATTTATTCACGTTAAAAAAAAACAAAAGAACTGTGGATGCTGTAAATCAGGAACAAAAACAAAGTTGCTGGGATATCTCAGCAGGTCTGGCATCATCTGTGAAGGAAAAAAGAGAGTTAACGTTTTAGTTCTGAGGAGGGGTCAGCGGACTCGAAACGTTAACTCTGTTTTCTCCTTCACAGATGCTGCCAGACCTGCTGAGCTTTTCCAGCAACTTTGTTTTCATTCAGCAGCCAATGCCTTGTAGTTCTGTGACACATATGTTTTCTGATACTTGTAGGGTTATTAGTCCACACTTTAGACTTCTTCGATTAAATGAGTGGATTTTTCTCATTGTCTGCCAAATGAGCCTGCAGAACTTCACTCTTTCCATTGCACTGAGCTCGCACCCTTGTTGTTCTTGGGATGTGTATCATTCCATCACTGAGCTCCAACGTTACCTTCAATTACTTGTTTTGCGGATCCCCATCTCAAGCCACTTTGCAGAGGTTGGCGAACTCGATGCACTGATTTCCACCTGCTATTAATATGAATTTGGAGCAAAAGTAGGCCATTTGGTGCCTCTAGCCTGCTCCACCATTCAATAAGATCACACATGAGCTGTTGGTTTTGAATCCACATTGCCATTATCACTAATAACCTTTGATTCCTTTGTGTGTTCACCTCCACCTGAAAAATATTTAATGCTCTCTCTCCAATGCCTTCTGATGCAGACAGTACCAAAGTTGCTCAACCACTGGCTGAAAAGATAGCTCCTTATCGCTGTCCTAATAAGGTGATTTCTAATTTTAAGACGGTGTCCTCTAGTTCTGAACACACCTACCAACAGGATCACTTCCACCTCCACCATGTCAAGGCTGTTCTGGCTCTTATATATTGTAATCAAGTTACCAATCACTCTTCTAGACTCCAGTGAAAACAACTCCAATCTCTTTAACCTTTCTGCATAAAACAGTTCACTCATTCCAGGCATTAATCTGGTGACTCTACATTCACATGGTGCTTTACTTCTGGTGTCACCATTCTAAACACTGCAAACCATATATATTGAGACTGGAGAGTGCTAATCTGTTCTACATTATGAGCTTATAAATCAGAATTAAACATTTATCCAGCAGCCATATTTATCAGCTTGCTTTTCCCCTTTCTAGCTTAAAAAAAAAACTTCCAGTCAAGTAATTTGGCTTCTCACAGTTAGAACCCTGCTCTGCTCAGCTTTCACATGGTGTCCTCTGCAATATTTACATCCTACACCCTGGCCTCGATCTTTCTGCTGGCTCTTCTGTAAACGTTTATTTTTCTTCCATTGAGTTGTTACTTTTTAGGCCTGAAGTGCTCCTCAGTACAGTGCAAAGCCTTACCAGTTGCCTAATTCATATTCTCCTGTTGATACTGATAACCTTAAGACTTCTTCAATAGCATTCTTGAGATCAATAACTTCTTCTCTCACAGTGGGATCTTGTATTCATGAAACAATTCTATCTTTGATGTGATCATCTTTCAGTTGTCCAGAATCACAAGTTTCAGCTAGATACTGATCAATATTTTATCTCTCTTCCTCAGCTCCAAGTTTAAACATGTACTGTTCATAAATAACATTGTCAATGGCAATCAATTTCTAATGAGTATGTTTGTCCACCTAGGAAATTCCATGTCACTGGACATGGATTCTGTGGGTACTTGAATGCCTGTTCCATTCCTGTACTTCCTCTTTTTGAGGAGTGTCCTTGAAGAATTGTGTTTCTTCATACAGATGGTTCCTCTATGCCTGTTTCTTCTGAATGACGGTCTCCCATGAATTGATATCTGTGTTGCATTTCTTGAAGGAAGCATTCAGTGAGACTTTGAAACACTTCCTTTGTCCTCCTCTCATTTGAGAGAGTCCCTTGAGCCACTTGAAAATGATTTATTTTGGCAGTCACTACCCCAGCATTCTAAATACATGGCTGGCCCAACGGAGTTGGTTTTGGGTAATTGTGACCTGATGCTGGTCCTGGACACTGATGTTAGTACATTTGTCCCCCTATCTGATGTAGAGAATGTGTCTCAAACAGCACTGATGGTATTTCTCAAGGGCCTTAAGATGTTATCTATATATAATCCAAGTTTTCATATCCATATCCATAACTATCCATCGAATCCCTACAGTGTGGAAACAGGCCATTCAGCCCAACAAGTCCACACCGACCCTCTGAAGAGCATCCCAACCTGCTACCCTATCTGTGTAACCCTGCCTTTCCCATGGCTAATGCAACTAACCTACACATCCCTAAACATGATAGGCAATTTAGCATGGCCAATCCACCTGACTTGCATATCTTTGGACTGTGGAAGGAAACTGGTGCACCCGGTGGAAGTCCAAGCAGACACGCAGAGAACATGCAAACTACACACTCAGTCACCCAAGGGTGGAACCAAACCTAGATCCCTGGCACTGTGAGGCAACAGTGCTAACCAATGAGCCACCGTGCCACCCTGCCACCCAAGTCATATCAATGAATCAGAAGTAGACTGCCTTATACACAAGGATCTTGTTATCAGCACAGATGTCATGGTCATGGAAGTCTCTCATCCTTAGGTGGCCGAAGGCAGTGCTCACAGATTGGATGCAGTGTTGGATCTCTATACTGATGGCTTCCCAGGTTAGAGAAATGTTCTATGTTTCTGAGGATTTCTCCATTTATCTTGGTGAAGGGTTGGACTGGAACCTGCCTTGGGATGGGTTGGTAAATGACTGGAGTCTTCTTGAAGTTGAAGCTGAGACCAATTCTTTGGTATGCTTCTGAGAAGGTGTCAAGCAAGGCTTAAAGACTCTCACCCAAGACTGCAAAGATCACGTTGTCATCTGAAAACTAAAATGAGCTTAGGGCCATTTTCTTCATAATTTTAGCTGGTTGAGGTTGGAAGGTTTTCCACTCATCCTGTAGACAATGTCCATACCACTAGGAAGTTTGTTCTTGACAAGATGAGCAATGGTGACAGTGAAGATGGAGAAAAGGTTATCTCTATTTGACTCCTGCCTTGACCTCAGAGATTTCTATCATATTACCATCAGTGAGGGCCATTGCCAATACCCTGTTGTAGAGGAGGCAGAGGATGTTGATGAATTTCACTGGAGAGCCGGCCTTTAACAGGGTCTTTCATAGCGCTTCCCAACTGACTGAGTCAAAAATTTTGGTGAGATCAATGAATCACGATATTTATGTTAATGATGGGTGGGGAGGGGGAAAGGTGAGAACGGATGGTACTGAGTGAGAAACAGGGATAGAACAAAAGAGATTGCTGATAAGCCAAGGGGGAGGTAATTACTAGGAGGGTGCTAATGAGAAGCGTAAATGGTTGAAAATGGGTTGCCTGCGCTGGCAGCAGCCAATCCACAGCAGGAGCTAGGAGAATGGGGCAAGGTAATGAACAAGGAAAAGGATGTTCATGCTCTGAAACTGTCAACTGGATTGGAAATTGAGGGTTATCAGATCAGCTGCAATTTCATTGAATGGTGGAGTGGACTTGATCTGCCTCTAGCTCTTACAGTCTTATAGTAATGCGAAGCCTATGATAGTCAGTTGAAACATAAGTCGTGATTGATAGAGATTCTTGGTAGCAACTGTTGGGGTGAATGGAGTAGAGAATGAGATTGTTGCTCCACTTGTAAGGAAAGGCACATGAAGACCCATTCATTCACTATAATCTCTTTGTGTAGACCATTAAAGTTCTTGTGGCACTACATCCAGGGCTTCATGGCTAGATTTGTAACATTGACCAAGAAGCCAATCTGTACTGCAGCCTACCTCACATCTGCCTGGAGAGCCTTGAGAGGACAGGACATTTCTCCTCCAAAGCACCTCCTTTTACGAAGGCCTCCGGTGCTATATCAGAGAAGTTTGGGGCTTGCTCTCTAACCTGTTGCGCCATTTTTCTAAGTACCCTCTGGTCAATAATGTCACTCTCACCATTTACAGTTGCTGTTGGAGCCAGATTGGAGCCCACTTTTAAAAGGTGTACTCTGGCTTTGAGTTGTATAGGTTAGCTTTCAGTCTGAATAGTTGTGGATAACCATGGACCTCTGCTGAGGCATGTATCCACTCAGCAGTACATTTCAAAAAAGCAGGCAGCATGATATTTAAATGTTGTCAGCATTTTGTGGCATGCATTTTGGTTTATCACACATCACAACCCCTCTTCTGGGACTACCAAATTTTGGCCTCTATGTTTTAACCAGGAGTTGTCTCTTGTAACATTCCAATTTGGAATGAAGCAGCAAAGTGTAGGAGTTGCAGAAATGACAGGTAGAAAGAAGAGTGAATGAAGCAGTTGCATCTGCCAGCCAAATCCCTCAGGGTGGAACATCAGCCTGTGCAACATCAAATTGGACTTCTACTGTTTTGTTGCAACTGACACCAATCCAATCTTATTGTGGTCAGTTTATTACTAATTCATAAATATAATATTGACAAAATCAATACTGTCACTCCAATTTTCAATTTCTTTTTTGATGTGTTCCACCTTGGCACTAACATCTGCAATAAAACAGTGGAGGAACTCCAGATGAATGCATTAAGTGTTTGTAAGATTTATCCTGCAGTTCAGTTTCAGGGAATCAGTCTCTGAAGAGGACAAAACTCGTTACTTATAGCCTTAATTCTGGCATGGGTTCTTTGTTTCATGAGAAAGTGCAAAATGCTGAATAGGATGAAAGAGTCACAGCCAGTTTTGTTGTTGATACTTTCTAATCAACCTGTTCTCAGATGCTATGACACACTTCTGGAGCAGGTGGGACTTGATCTGAGGCCTTCTGACTCAAGGTAGGGACATTACCACCGTGCCACAAGAGCCTTTCATTTTTATTGTATAAAACAATTCGTACCTACAAGGGTTAACAGACATCTGGTCATCATTTACATCCGATGGGTGGAGCATATTACATGATGTTGACTGATAGCATGAGGTGTGCTTCTCCATTCAGGAAATAAGGGACTGTTCCTGGGAGGAACTACCCAGGTGCCCATTACTGTCCAATCAATGTTGCCAACTGTAACAGTCTGAGCCCGATACCTCATAAGAGACTATCATGGATCTTTGATATAATAAGATGATAAGTACGATGTAATAAACCTTGTGGTTTATCAAGATTGAACCCATATCTTCTACCAAAGACTTTATGTGGGCATTCCTCACGTCAAAAGATTAGATGAACACCAAAAGGGCTGGTGGCAGCAAATCTACCCAAGGCTTCCCAGACGGATTAGTCACACACATATCATAGATGGTGATAGCAATGAAGATTTTGCTTATTATAATATAATTCAGGATTCAGTCAGCAATTCCGCCTCAGTATATCCGTGGTGCTGACTCCAGTTTTGTGCAAAACGAAGACGTAGTCAATGGTCTTAATTTGCAACAGCAACAATTTCCATAAATAATGTAAAAAGCAAAACACTGTGGATCATGGACATGAAATATTGACCTTTTACTTCCCTTTCTACAGATGCCGAATAACATGCATTTCACTCAATAGAAGTGGAAAATAAAAACTAATATTTTACTATTTAAAAAGTCTTAACATGCAAGATTTCATTATTGTGGTTATATTTTTGCTGATTGTGCCAAATCTAACAGGAACTCTAAAATGAACAATTGCTTTGCTTCTGGATTTATTGTTCTTTTGTGGTTCTAATGCAGAAATCATTAAGTTTTTCAGCTGCTTTTTTTTTATCCTAGGTGAAGAAAGTAATGAGAGTTCACGAAAGTCATAAAATTTGAATCCTTCAGCGAACCTCAACTGCAGTAATGCTCCTTATTCTTGCTTATTTGCACTTCAGTGACAGTGCGGCTTCTACATCTGACTTGATTTTAAAAAATATTGAAGATAATATGCTAGAAACATCCCTTGCTACTTTTATAAATGATGCCAATATTCTAACTGTGGAAAAGATAAATAGTCTCCAATAAATTTCCATAGCTACCTTGGACATGAATGAGGCATTTCCTTGAAAAGTCGCTGCAGGCCATGTATATATATGTTAATATCTCAGCTGGTCAGATTAGGTTTTGCTGACACAAAAAGATACTCAATTGCTTTCTGAGTATATCAGCAAATCATTTACAGGAAAACATATTAGAATGAATTTTGATACTGACACTTTACCAATAATGTCAAAATTCTTGTGCTGCCCCAGGCATCGTAGTTTTCCAATTCTAGTAACTTTACAAAACAATTGATGGCCCACGTGAATCATCAGATATTCAGTTTTCCTTTACAAGTAGGTGCTATTGCCTTGGCATGTCTTATGGTCAGGAAATTGCTGACTCTTTAAAGCTGTTTCTGTTATTTAAAGTTTAAGTTTTAGATGTAATATGTTTTCTCCTTTATGTATGGCATTTACAGTAGCTTTTGCTTATTTCATGTCTATCTATGCCAAACTTGTTTTGTAACTTCATACCTGCCCCTGCTTATATGCTGCTGAAACTTTCATTCATTTCTTTGCTCAGAGAAAGTAAGAACTGCCGATGCTGGAGTCAGAGATAACACAGTGTGGAACTGGATGAGCACAGCAGGTCGGGCAGCATTAGAGGAACAGGAAAGCTGACATTCAGGTCAGGACCCTTCTTCAGAAATTTTTCATTTTTCTGAAGAAGGGTCCTGACCCAAAACATCAGCTTTCCTGTTCCTTTGATGCTGCCTGGCCTGCTGCATTCCTCCAGCTCCACACTTATCTTCATCTCTTTGCAACCTTTCGACTTCATTCCAATGCAATCTTGGCTGGTCTCCCACATTCTACCCAAGGTAATCTTAGGGTCATCCAAAGTTCAGCTGCCTGAGATTGAATTCACTCAAGACCTCATTTCCCTATTACCCTGCTACCTGATAGCCTACAAATTGGCTCCCAGTTGTGACCTCTAGTATCTGATACTTGTTTTAGAATCCCTGCTTGGTCTCACCCCTCTCTCTTTCTGTGACCTTGCCCAGCCTCACAATCCTCAGAGGTATCTACACTCCTCTAATTCTGGCTTCTTGTGAATCCTTGAAATTTAAATACTACATCATTAGTTGGCACTTCTTCCCTTGCCTTGGCATCTACGCTTCCACCTCTCTAGCTCGCTGTCATCATTCTAACTGCTGGATAAAACAAAGCTTTTGGTCATTTGACCTAAAGGAAGTGACAAGAGGGTCTTGTTGGTGGCTGCAGGAACAGAGAGCTCCCACTGACCTCTTTGAAGAAGAGCCCACTAAGTTACCTTACAAAGGCTTTCCTCAGGATCAAGGACAAAAACTGGCAGAAGAACCCCCTCCTCTGTTACATTCAATCCAATGTGATGGTTTACCTCTTTTTAACCCATCCTTGATCCAACACAGCCTGTGTCAAATCAATTCATTTAACAATCCAGTTAATGAATGAATGATCAACATTAGCTGGAATGTAAATGAGAACTGAAATTTCCATCAGAGATGTTCATCTGTTGTTCAAGGTCATTTTAGACCTGCTGTAATTGAAATTCTGCAAAGAATACAGGAAAATGGCTTTCTTTGCATTTCTTTGTTTAGTCAACCCAACTGTGATTGATGCTGTTTCAAACTTATTAGCACAAATTGAAATGGGTCAGTGATTTTGCAATCACTTATCTCTCCAAATATCAAAAGGAAGTTCAATAATGGGCTTGTAATATGGTTTCTATTCTTCTCTAATGAAGTACTTTTTTACGTTCAAGGCTCAAAAGTAAAAAGACAACTCCCCAGCAAGTGACACAAATTTTTCCAATATCATGACCTCTGAGCAGTTGTTCCAGAAAATCAAATGACATAAAAAAACTTAGTTGATAAAATGAAATGGAAAAGTTTCAAAATTACAAGTAAATGTACAATGCAACATATAATTAGAATAAAGATCAAATTAGTTCCTTTATTGAATTAGTCACTAGCTCTGAAGCTACTATTGCCAGCATGTTAAATTATTAGAAAGGTTTAATGGCCACAACTTTATACCCCTCGCTGTGATAAGAATTTCAGTCCCCATTTTACACTTGTTATATTGCAAATACCACAGAGGGCACCCAGTTGAAAAACCTCCAGCTTAACTCCTGTCAGTGAAGCAAAATGACATTAGGGTTGAGCAACCATAAAGTATACCTACTGTTATAGTCCTAATCATTCAGCTCCGTAGACAACGCTCCGTAGGTACACATGTTCTGAGAAAATGGTATGATTTCAGTGGTCACCACATATTCGTCCAAATGTACTGGGTAAATATGGAAACATATGGAGCAGAAAATGTACACACACACATAAACATAGTAGTTTTTTGATCATTTAAATTAGAGCCCTCAAGTTTCCATAATTATTATGAATGGGCAACATTTAAATTATTTGACACAAAATGAATACTGGGGAACTGGTGAATGTACTGTACTTGGATATCCAGAGGACATTAGAATAGTGGCCACATCAAAGGTTACAATGCAAAATAAAAGCTCACAAGTCGAGGATAACATATTGGAATGGAGAGAAGATCCACTAGTTAACAGAAAACAGAGTAGACAAAAATGGATTATTTTCTGGATAGCAAGATGTAGTGGCTGGTGTACCAAGGGGATCAGTGCATGGGGCCTCAACTTTTTGGAATTTTATATCATCTAGATAAAGGAACCAAGGTAAGGGTAGTTTCCGGTGCAAGATGGCAGTGGGGTTACAGGGCTGCATGCGGGCTCTTACCTGGAGCCCATCTGCTTCCCTTCTTTGTTTTACTTTCGCTGTGCTCTTTTCCTTTCCTTTATTTTCCTTTTCTTTTGGTCTTTTTTTCCTTCCTGTCTATGGTGGGTTGGTCGCCAGCACCAGTGTGGCAGCCAGCGCGGGCCACATGCAGCGCAGCAGATGTAGCTTCTCCCGGTGATGGAGACAGTGAGGACTTTCGCCTGGTGATTGGGGGTGGGGACAGTGAGGGAATTCTCCCGGTGATTCGGTGGGGGGGAAGACGCCATCCCCCCCGCGGACGGGGGTGGGGACAGTGCGGCACTTCTCCCGGTGATTTGGGGGGTGGGGGCAAGGTGTGTGAGGACATTCTCCTGGTGATCAGGGGCGGCGACAGTGAGTACATTCTCTCACTATTCGGGGCCTGTGGCAGTGACAGTGAGAGGCGTTCGGTGCCAACGCAGCAACAGTTGGTTTGTCTCCAGGCATTCAGGGCCACCTGCGGCTCCAGCCAAGCTCTTCCAGCGATCGGGGATGGCAGCGGCAGCGGCAGCGGACTCTTCAAGATGGTGGCACCAGCAATGCAATATCTGCAGCCAAAGTGGGAATTGTGGCTCAGTGGCAGCCTGGCCTGGTAGTGGAGCCAGGGACTCTTGGTTGCGGGACGAGTGTGGGTTCAGCGGCATCAGTGATGTGGGCCCAGTGATGAAGAGATGGCGCCTAAAATGGGGTGGGGGAGCGGCTCTTACGTTGGCGGGTCCAGCGCAGGTGGCAGCAAGGTAGTGAGGTCTCACTTGAGGCAAGGTGCCGGCATGAATAGGATCGAAAAGACCGATGCTTTGAACTTTTTACTAATTTATCCCTATGACCTACAATGCTAGACTATTTATTTCTTTACAGTTTTTTCTGTTGTTTCCTAAGAATTTGATACTAAGTATCTCTACCTGGGACCCTTGTACCTAAGATGGCACTGTAATGTGAAATTTTTGCTGTACTCATTTGACTACATGTGACAATAAAGCTAGTTCATTTCAAATTTGCTGATTGCACAAAAATAGTAGGATCTGAAGAGGACATAAGGATCTACAACAAGATACAGATCAATTAAGTGAGTGGGCAAAGGTCTGGAAAACTGTGTATAATGTGGACAATGTTAAATTGTCTATTTTGGCAGCAAGAATAGAAAAAAAGCATATTTATCTGAATGATAAGATTTTGCAGAGTTCTGAGATGTTTTAGTGCATGAATCACGAAATGTTAGTGTGCTGGAACAAGCGAGTAATTAAGAAAGCTGATAGAATGTTGTCATGTATTGTGCATGTGATTGAATACAACAGGAGGAAGGCTGTTATAGTTAGTTTTACAGGCGAATGGTGAGACCACATCTGGAGTACAATGTACAGTATTGATCAGCAGTTCAGAGAAGGTTTTCTAGACCAGTACCTGGAATGGGCAGGTTGTCATGTGAAAAGGTTGGAAAAGACTAGGCTTGTACTTGCTAGAGTTAATAAGACTAAGAGGTGATCTGACTGAAATGAATGAGATCCTGACAGGTCTTGACAGGAAGACTGTCAAAAGGATTGTTCTACTTGTGGGAGAATCTAGAACTAGAGGTCATCATTTTAAAAAAAAGGAGGCATCCACTTAAGACAGAAATGAGGTAGAATGTTTTCAATTCTCTTCCGCAAAAAACTGTGGAAGCAGAGTTCTTAAGTATTTACACGGGAGAGGTAGATAGTTTCTTGATATGTAAGGGGGTGAATGGTTATTGAGTTAAGGAAAAGTGCAGAGTAATCAGATCATCCGTGATCTTACTGAGTGGTGCAGCAGATTCGAGGGCTGATTGACCTGGATTATATAAAATTTATAAAACTACATAACAGGTTAAATTCCTGAGTGTATGTGAGTGTCCTTAAACTTCTGCCTGGGCCATTTGCATTGAAGTAATCTATAGATGATTAAATGGGTTTGTCACTATTGAAACAAACTGTCCCAGTTTCCCTATTCCAGGGGAAAAAGGAACCTCAACCCAGGTGAATTTTTCAATGGCCCAAATCAGAGCTTTCTATGCATGGTGACAATTTTTTCACTCCTGTTAGACACACAGCTTACCAAATCAAGAAAAAAAATACATGTTCAGCTCAAATTATTTTGTTGGATTTCAACATATCACAATCCAAAAGAAAAAAGTTCTGTCTTCTATCAAGGGGTTGTCTATTCAGTGAAAAAGAGAAATCAAGAAGCTAAATCCATATGGAAATACAAAGGGACTGTTAGAAAATGAAATATGTCTAAAGGTTGGGGGTCTGTGGCAGACTTTAATTTCCTTTTCATTAGGCGGAATGTAATGATCTGTGAAGCTTCCACACACCTTACATTCAGTTTTAATCTGTATAGTCCTCTTAATGTCTGGTTATTTGCCTTCTCATTTAATTTGCATTTTCAGCAGCATGGTTCAACTTATAACATTCAGCTGTTTCCACAGCCAACAAAGAGAAAAAGTTACGTCAATGCCAATTACCATTTGTCTTGTGACTATCATAGAACTCCCCGGACCAATTAATTTTCCAATCCCTAGAGAAGCAGTTTACAAAAATACAGTGGACTTTCAACTATCAAACCTGTTCACTCTTTCATTTTCAGAGCTATACAAGAATACTACAAAGCCATTCCTCAAATGATTCAGCTCATAAATGGGTTACACATTTGCAATTAGAATAAAACAAAATGTTAAAAGACAAACAACAACACGGAAATAATGATTCTGCTGGAACTTCAAAACGTGCATTTATTTGCTTGACTGAAATTAGTCACTTATTACAGTGAAACTGAAAATAAATAAAGTGCAATATCTGTCATATTCAGATCATTATATTCAGACTATTAGATGTTATAAATATTAACATTCTGAAAAGGCCAGCGTCAATGGCAAAACTAGCATCTATAGACTGTCCCTCATCGCTGGGAAGGTGGTGGTGGATTGTCTTCTTAATCTGTCATTGTTATGAGATGGAGACACACAGCTGAACCAGATCAGCTTTATTCATACCACAATGAAATTCATGCCTTCAAAGACTATCAAAATTCACTTCTATGGTTCCTATCCAGAATTTTGAATAATCAATCCCAGACTCCGTGAATAATCATTCCCAGACACCAGTTTTTATCTTAAACAAAAGACTTAACAATTTATTAACAATATGGTAACTTTAGCGGAGGGTAAATTAAACACAGAAATCTAACTGGTCTATGGTTTAAACCTAACAACCTTTGTCTTCTGTGCCATTCACACAAAAGACACACAGACAGACAAACAAACATATCTAAGGGATAAATGAAAGAAAATAACAAAAAAAGACTGGCCAGCTTACTTAAATGGTTTTCCTGATGTATTGTTCCACAGGCATGTAAGATGGTTTCTTGGTTGATGTTCTGAAGATGTCAGTCAGAGTCACCTTTTCAGTTCACTCAGATAAAGCCAGTAATAATTATAACTTAGTTTTCCATTGTTGAACTTTCTAAGAGTTGCTCCTGGGAGTTTAGGCAGGGAGCTTGCAAATCTTCAAATGTAACATCAACTGCCAGACTCCGCTTTTACACAAAACACAGTCCAAAACCCGATTCAAATGCTGACCACTCCCTGACAGACTGACTGTCTCCTCCATGAGATCCAGTTAGCATTCAACATGTGCCATCTGCTTGAGCATAAAGTCTTAATTCCCAGGTACTGGCCTTGTTAATAGCTAACTTATGCTATCTGTTTAAATGTAATGCTCTTCCCCAGTGATGGAGCATCTAAAGAACCTTGATCAGGGACCAAGCTGCAATTAACTTCGAGGCATATTCTCCCAAATAAACAAATGCCTGTTTGGTCTGTTTTCCTTTTAACACAAGCTGCTACTCAGCTTTTAGCTCAGAGTTCCCAGTACACAGCTTCAAACCAAGATGGATAAAAGTATGTGATAAAAATAATGAGAAATTAGCAAAGGCTCTAAAACCATGTTGTGAAAGATGCTCCCTGATTTTTAGATTTAGGTTTTATTGTCACATGTACTCAAGTACTGGGTACAAGAGTTCAGTGAAAAGTGTACAATGTCATCACCCACCGCATCATCTTTGGTACAAAATCTTAGCTACAGAAGTTGAAAAATGAATGATGCCACTTGGTAAGAAATTCCAGTATCTTAGTCAGTGACAATGGAAGAATGGAAGAACAGCAGTTTACACGCAAGTCAGGGGAACTTGGTTGTGCTGGTTGCCTTATTCATATTCTACCCTTTTTCTAACTGTACATGTTGTATGTCAGGGACAGACAGGCTTTCCCTTGTTAGAGCTAATTATTACCAAGCACTTTGTGACATGAGTGTTACTTACCGCAGATCTGCTCAAGCTCGGAAGTTATCCCGATCTTTGCACTTGTTAGCATGGACTGCTTTGTTGTTTTAGAGATGAATACTGTGCAATCATTGTCAAAAGGCCTAACTTTTCACTTCATAATTGAAGGATTGATGAAGCAACCAAAGATGTTTGGATATCAGGCAATGCCTTGAGAAACTCAAGAAGCAATGCCCTGGGACTGAGATGATTGGTATTTAATGTCACAACCATTCCTTGTGCTGGGGATAATTCCAGCTATGGGCCCTACTAATCTCCAGCAGCACAAGTTTTACTCGGGAATGTTGGTGTTTTAATTATTGCCCGGAATTATTGCCTATTTGACCATAGGATATAATGAAGTCTAGATCAGTTGTCAGAATCTGAACTGAGCATTAGTAAAGTGGTAATTATTGACTGCCACTTACAGGGCTTTAGTGATGTTTGGGAATGGGTTATAGCATTAGTAATTAGATGGGTTTGATTTTATCAACTGTTTATGGACAGGACTTTCTTGGGCAATTTTTTCAGATATTAAGTCACATGGCAGTGTTATAGTTGCACTGAATAACTTTGGCTGGGGTTACAGCTAGACCTGGAACACAGATCTTAAGCCTCACAGCTAAGTCCTGTAGCTTTTGTTGTGGCTTCATCAAGTCATTGTTTGACACCACGCAGAATTAATCATGTTGGTTGTAGACTGGTATCTGTGATGGTGGCAGCCAAGAACAATTGCCCATTTATTACTATTGGCTGAAGATGATTGCGGATAATTAAGTCCTGTCTTGCTTAGCCACCAGTCTGAAAAGGGGTTTTCACGGAGTCTTCTTCTTACATTAATTGCCAAATTATACACCACCATTCATAAATGAATGCTGTAGGAATGACAAACTTGGAGCTGCTATGTTGTTTCAAGATTGCTTTACTACATCAACTGTAAACTGCTTTCAATGTTTATCATCCATACAACCCTGTACTGTAGAGTCACAAGTTGGGACACTTTGATTTCAGGTCCACTGGATGCAATCCCATGCATGTTCTCCTCCATTTTTCATTAAATTAAGACTATTACTTAGCTTGAAGTGGTAGAGAAATGAGGAATATGATGGGCCATGAGACTGCAAACTTTATTGGTGTACAGTAGTGTTAGAGCTTGTTGCAAGCGATGTAGGCCGACTGATTTATCAGCTAAGATTCTGTGCTAGGTGGTAATTACTGTGTCCATGTTTTGCTTAAACCATCAGATTTCATGAGCTGTAAAGTTAATGTGAGACTTCCAGAACCAATTCCATGTGTGCTTGGTCCGTCTTGCAGCTGGGAGGTCAGCTAACACCCATGGATGAAACAGGAGTCTGGGATGTTGCCTAATGGGTTTGATTCTGAGAGTTTAGTTACATCAGGCTGTTACTTGATTAGTACATGGAATAGCTGTTGCAAATTTGGTCCAAACCACATTTTCTAGTATAGAGGATTTTAGAGTATTAATTGGGTTGGGTGCATCTTCATCATCTCCTGGACTAATGCTGAGATTTTAGCTCAGTGCTCAATTGGCTTTATTCCTGCATGGCTTCGGAAAACTTGCTTGACGTACAGTTAAGAGTCGACCACATTGATGTGGGACTAGAATCACATATAGGTCAGAATGGGACAGGACAGTAGGCGATGTGTTCCAGTCAATTATTAATTTTCAAAATCAAATTAAATTAATGAATGCTTTATCAAACACATTAACTCAATGAAAGGAAACTTGAGGGGGTATATTAGTTCCAGTTCTTAATTAAATTACTTTAATGGATTCTGAAACAGATCTATTAACTTAATGTTGGGACCTTTTATCTAAGCCAACTATTTTGCTTTTTACCCTTAGCTTACATTGGAAGATAAATTTCAAAGGCCAGTAAGGTGCCAGACTCAGAGGTTATTGGCTGTTGACAGCATTTGAATGAATGATTACCTATTTTACCAATAATCTGATTAAGTTTCCATTAATCACACATTTAAATTTATAATTTCCTACAGGGATTCATAAGGTCATAATCATTCAAACTGCTTTTATAGAGTCTTCTCTAAACTGCTTTGCTACCAGCTTCATTAGGAATTCTTGGTGTCAGGTAATATTTTACTGTTGGAATAAGAGGCTTGTGATTTATATATATTATATATAGATATCATTTTTAGAGTTGTAGCATGTAAGTTGGCCTGTTTAGTGAAGGATTTTCTTTTCAGAAAAATAATAACTAGGTCAGACAGTCCTTCTAGAACAGGGAACTAACCCAACATATGTCAGATAGCAGGGACCCTGAAGTGGCAATAGGAGATTGTTTTTATCGTGGTAGTTTACAACAGGGTCGGTAAACATTGTTTTTGGTTCAAGATAATCAAAGGTTGCTTCTGGCTTGGAAGATCCAGAGACTGAAAGCTTTTAAGCAGTTTGAAGGAGACCTGACTGGCATTAGAAGTAAATTTCTCTCCTCAAAAGGAATGTAGGACAATTCAAGAAAAGTACAGTTCAACAACACACCTTCCTGCACATCAATGGAATCGGAATGACTAGGCTAAGATTAGTACTCAGTATCCAGTGCAATCTGTATTGCCTTCCAGGATCTATCGACTCCTAAAAAGTGACCTGAGAAACAAGAATGATTGTGATCATGCCTAAAGTGGGTGGATCCAATGTTGATGGATGTCAGCTGCACTAATATGTTACAGGAGGTTCTTCAACAGGCAACTGCGCCTGTAGGGTGCAGTTTCACATCATTTCCAATCACTTCATTGTGAATGTGAACTATGTGTTGGGTGCAAATGCTGGTGAGAGGCAATGTTTCCCATGTCATTGGTCCTTACAAATTTCAGATAGGAATCCGTGAAGTGACCTTAAAAGGGTATCCCTGGCCCACAATGCACACAGCTAAGGCAAGCCATCCAAGGGTGTAAAGGAAGACCCTTGTTTGCATCTCCATCGGAATGGAGTATAATGGAAAATTCTTCGGTGTTCAATGAAGCCTTTTGTAGATACCATGGGGCTGGGAGAGAAGGCTCATGCAGCACTTACAGTCTGCTACTATATCTCTGCAGAAATGAGAAGCACTAAAAATCCAACAAGCTGATTGAAGACGTTTATGGAAGCTTGCCATTCTTGCTTGGTCTGGTTTACAAGTGAATCCAGCCTTGCAACAATGGGGTTGGCTCTAAACTACTCTCCAAGATGGCCTCACAAGCAACTCAGTTCTATCAAGCAGCTTGAAATTGTGTTTTTGAAAATTATTCACAGTTGTTCCATTGACAAACTCAGCAGTCAATTCATGCGAAGCTGACTCATAAAAATAAAGGAGGTAAGAGGTCCGCATGTCTCTTTTACGTTGCTGGTGTTGATTCAGGAAACACCATTAACCAGAACATACAGTATCACACCATCATGCAGACGATGAAAATTACAGGGACTGTCATCAGGTGGTGTCAGGATATTGTCAGGACAAGATGCAATCTAGACGTGAATGCCTAGAATCTCAAATATAACTTCTCCTACCCTCACTAATGTACCACATAACATTTAGTAAAGCCTGTGATGCTTACTTACATGATGGTTTGTCACTTTAGATATTTGGATGTCTCTTCAGGTATCTTGTAGCCTTTCTCCATCTAAGGGTAGCTAATAATCTGACTGGTAGGTTGCTGCAGAACTCCTATCTTTACACTATAATACACACAATACTTAAGGTAAGTACATCTTTCTGTTTGAGGCTTTGCCTTCTCTCTTCTCACACTGCAAAGTACCAAATTCATGCCACTGGCACATCATATAGATCATTAACACATACACTTGACAGCCTATTCAATCTTACTACGGGGTGGCAAGCATCGACTCGGCCCAGAAAAATAGCAGGAGGTGGATGTTAATATCCTGAAGAGAGCCCAGCAATGGCATATAATGCAGGTGGCAGACTTTGAGGCCAGTCTGACATTGTGGACACAGGAGGCAACTAGACAGCAATTCTTAGGGGAAAGGCCCACGGCAGGAAGAGGAGGCCAGCTAGCCCACAGTAAATGCATGGAAAAGACCACAGCTTATCAAGAATCAGTCAGATAGACAAAGGAGGTATGGGAAAAGCTGCAAGAGAGTGATGAGCTCTGTAGGTAGTCTACTGGGCATTCACAGCAGTTTAATATTCCAGAAGACCATCCTGGTAAAGCAAAACATTGTTAACATAAAAGATCAACTGCAGAATGATTATGATCTTTTGAAGAAAAATTGGGCAAGAAACAGAGGGAAAGGGAGAACTTACAGCAAACCTTTAGCAACATTTAGCCTGTCCAATCTTTTGGATAAGACTAAGAACTGCAGGGAAATGGCAGATTCAGAACATCTTGCAATTGCCCAAGCTTCCATCAAATCTGCAAATCAAGGTGTTGGTCAAGAGCCTCCAAGGGATCCAACTCCTGATGAAGGAATTTCAAAAGGTCCAATAAATCTTGATGAAAGACTCCCAAGGATCTGCAACTACTTTCTATTGTTCACTGCTTCATGACATTCCAGGAATGTTATGCTACATTGAGGAGCAGCTTCCAGACAAAGTATATGTGGCAATCCCACCAGCTAAAGAATGAGCAATTCTTACCATGGATGCAGAGATGTTGCCATCCACTCCAGACCAAACTCAAGCTCAGTGTGAGGAGTTAATGCCATTCAGATGATCATTACAGGTTTGAACCCTAATCTGACAAAGTTTTCCCTTCCAAGTAGAATCACGTAGACCACCCATTCAGGTTGCTTTTATCATTCCAACTTAAAAGAAAAATCTAAAGCCTCGCAAGCTGTTTACTTATTTGGCTTTGAGCAGACTGCTCTGCACCTTTGTCTCAAACTTCCTTCCTTAAAAAAAATTCAGGATAAAGTACACCTCTTAAAACCATAGTATCAAGTTAGGTGTACTTTCGAATATCCAAAAAGCACGATTGAAGCCATGAGAGATCTTCTTCTCCTACGATGTTAGTCTCACTGCAAAAAGCCTCAAAGAAGTTATCCTTTGTTAAATGAAGTACAACTGGATCTTTAATGGCATGCAAACATCATAATTACTGCCGGAAATGTTACCAGGCTGTAGTAAAAGCTAATGTTATATTTTTGCAAAGTTAAATTTCTCCACGATGATGTAAAATCCTCACATATCTTCTTCTCTTTAAAGTCTGTTTTTCTTAATTTTAGCATCCATCTTGATACATTTATATTATACTTATTTTGGAATCTGAAAAGGTAAATTAGAAGTGAAAGATTTCAAGTGGTTCCTGGCATGCAGTGCGTGTGAATAATTCAAATTGATTGGGTGTATACGCACTTGATAGCATCACTGCTGCTGAGTACCAAGAAATCCCCTTGAGTTGGCATCAGATTGAAACCATTGCTGGGAAAGGGAAAAACCACATCTCAAAATCTTTATGGAAAATTTTCTTCCAAGTCAGTGACAATACCGTTGCTGTGTCATTGGCCACAGAATACAGCCCAATCTTCAATATAGCAATCATTTCTGTGGAGGGAATTATTTACTTCAAAAGGCCAAGATTTTGCAAGTGTTTAAATATCAAGAAGCCAAATAAAATTATTACAGGTGAATTATTGCCTGACAGCTTCTTACTATGATAAGATCTTATTGTAAATATCACACAGTTGTCAGATGATACAATTACTCATGTGAAAATCATATACCATTGCTTCCTTGGAATCACAAATTACCCTTAATACAGAACCAGCCTTTATACTGTAGTCAGATCGTTGCACAGCCATTTGGAAAAACATACCACCATCTGTGAGGACAGGAAACCGCTGCATACCAGCTATCTTAGTGCTATCTTACAAATATGATGAGCTAACAAAAATATAGATTATATTACAGTAACATCACATTGTAATCGCCATTACAGGCAAGTAATTTCAGGCTGGGAATATTAAAATACATCTCTGAGTCTCCATTCTTCAGCTGTATTTTGACAACTTTAGGAAATCAAAAACTGATGCAACTCATTTTGTCCTATCTCTCCACTTTACAGGATATTTGATTTGGAGATGTCAGTAGTGATGCATTCAGGTTGCGCTGAAACAGTATAATTAGGTTGATAAATACTGTTGCACAGAGTTTTATTGCACAAACCATAAAATCCCAAATAAAATACATCTCAGGTAGTGCATGTTTGAATTGACTAAGCGATGCATTTTATTAATTCATTTTCACAAGTGTTATCCTATCTGAAATTATAAATATGGCTACTATGTGCTGAAGACTGGCATTGCAATTGCAAGGAAATTTAGTGCTTGACTTTGATTTTCAAACATTTAAGTAATTATGTTTTTAAATCCTCCTCTCTTGCCTCAATTTCCTGGATCATACTTGTACAGAAATTATGTCAATCTTGCTGTATTCCCCACAGATCTCCTTTATTTACACAAGACGAGAAAACATGTGTCAAGCAAGTGCAAGGCAGAACCATCAAGAGGAATAATAGGTAATATCTTGAATACGAGTGCTTCATTCTCATATTTTTGCTTCCCATCTTCTACACATCTTCCTTAACCATGATTCTGCTGAATAGCGATACAACCTTCTTAAGGGCAAATCCTCTTGCTTATATTTTACTGTTAAGGTCATGTTTATGGATGGGTTACTGCTGAAGATGGAAATAATCTCCACCTAGTCTGATGATGTCTGAAGTAATTGGGGGGAGAGGGGCAGAAGATTTTACGATCTCAGACAGGACAAACATGCTAGTCTTGTTCCCTTCACAGTCTTTGTAATAATGTCAACCTTGTCAATATAACTTGTACCTGATTGCCAGCATCCAGTAAAATACATTTTGTTTAATAAAAAGAACATAGAACAAATGAAACTTTATCAATACAGTCAGACATGGAGCCTTCCAACAAGGAGGGCCATGGATGTCTCTCCATGGAGTTCTAACATATTAGACCTGACTCAGATGAATGCAGCACATGACATTTCACAAAAATACTCTAGAAAATTATAAGGGTAATAGAATTGCTGAAACATTGTTCGCACTCCCCCAACCCTAACTCATTCAAACAAATACAATATTTGATATAAAAGTCCAAGTTATCACATACTTGCAGTTCAATGTGAGAGAAAAGCAGCTTTGCACCATCTTGCAAGCTTTTGGAATATGTTTGGGAATTTTCAACAACAACAGACAATTTAGGGGTCACCTGTGATCACTCCTGCCTCACTGAGTTTATTGGGATAACTTGTCATGGTCATTGACATGGTCAAGATTGCCTGTGGTCAGGATTTCTAACCTACATAGAGTCATAGAGTCATACAGCATGGAAACAGAGCCTTCAGTCCAAACAGTCCATGCCAAACATAATCCCAAACTAAACTAGTCCCGCCTGCCTGCTCCTGGCCCATATCTTTTCAAATCTTTCCTATTCACATACTTATCTAAATGTCTTCTAAAAGTAGTAATTGTGCCCACATTTACCACTTTCTCAAGAAGTTCATTCCACACATGAAACATTCTCTGTGGAAACAACTTGCTCCTATGTCTTTTTTAAATCCCTCTCCTCACATCTTAAAAATATGCCCCCTAGTCTTGAAATCCCCCATCCTAGGGAAAAGACACCTACCATTAACCTTATCTATATCGCTCATGATTTTATAAACATCACCTCTCAACCTCCTATGCTCCAGTGAAAAAAGTTCCAGCCTCTCCAGCCTTTCTTCGGATCTCAAACCTTCCATACCCAGCAACATCCTGGTAAATCTCTTCTGAACCCTCTCCAGCTTAATAATACTTTTGTTAGTCAATGCGTGAGGTGCACATTTATGAATGCCCAGTTAAGACAATTGCCACTTGAAGGGCCTCACATTGCTCACAAGTGCACTCCTCCCCTACAGACAAACCAAAACAAATGTCCTCCATCCACTCTGCGTGCACTAACAGATTATTTTCATGCTTATTGCAAAGTTACGATTCAAATGAAGATGGAAGATTTAAAATCACACCATTATATCAGCAACAGTGCTATCATGCAGTACCTGCTTAGCAATAACCTGTTCATTGACATCTAGCTTGGATTCCACCAGGGCCGCCCAACTCTTGAACTCATTACAGCCTTGGTTCAAACATGGACAAAAGAGGTGAAGTGATAGTGACTGCCCTTGACATGAAGGCCACATTTGACAGTTAGCATTAAGGATCCTGAGCAAAACTGGAGTCAATGGGTATCTGTGGCAAACTCTCCACTGGTTGGAGTCACACCTAGCACATAGGAAGATGGTTTGTGATTGTTGAAGGTCAGTCATTTCAGGTCCAGGGCATCTCTGCAGAAGTTCTTCAGCGTAATGTCCTAGGCCCAACCATCTTCAGTTGCTTAACCAATGGCCTTCCCTCCATCATAAGATCTGAAGTGGGTTGTTCGCCAATGATTGCAAAATATTCAGCACTCTTCACAGCTCCTCACCATCCTGACTTCCTGTCATCATTCCTTCAATAACACTGGGTCAAAATCCTGGAATCCACTCCATAAGGACATTATGGGTCTATCTACAGCTCAGCACCACCTTCTCAAGGGCAACTAGGGATGGGCAATAAATTCTGGCTCAGGCAATGAAGCCTCTGTCCCATAAGTGAATTTACAAAAAAGACAGACCGGTCCCCTTACTGATCGGTGTGCAGCTCTCCAACTGATTTACCTGTAATCCCAGCACTGACAAATCTCTGATCTGTAAGGCCACAGAACATTGACCAATGATTGCACTAAGTACCTGAATGACTGTAGCCAAAACTCGAGGAGTGAGAGTGAACAATGCTTTTGACTCCAGTTCTGGAGAAAGGTCACTGGACCTGATAAGTTAACTCTGGTTTCTCTCCATTGATGCTGCCATCCCTGTTGAGATTCTCCAGCAATTTCTGATTTCCAATATCCAGTTATTTCATTTCTTTTTCTCTACTAGATTACTGCACTGACTTTCAAATCTCAGTGATGGCATATCAGGCGATGAAAGAGGGAAACACACTGCGTCATGCTTTGTTATTCATGCGAAGCATGGTTTTACAGGAAAGTGCATATTTCTGCCCTTCTTGATTTATGCAATCAGTTGGCACAGTCTTACCGAGCTGTGCAATGTGACCTTATTTTATGTTGTAAAATGTGCATGGGATTGAAGAATGTGTCATTTATTTCAATGTTATGGTGAATATATTATGTCAATGGTGATAAAGATTGAGCACTAAATAGATGAGAACACATTAATAAGAAGATTTGATGGCCCTCGCGACTGTCACTGAGGTGCTCTCATTGCAGCTGTCCTCTTGATTCGTCATTCAATGCGCATGTATGACTATCTCGGATGAATCTTTCTGCCCAGGACTTTTTGAATATCAAAGTTGCTCAGGATACGACCACTTAAACTTGCAGGAGACATGATCTGCAGTATATTGCAAAGTACTGGTGACTTCTTAAGGCAATGGAAATATTCTTTTCAAACCCCAATAGTGCTGACAATGATCACTCTGGAGCAGCATGTATTTCACTATAGTACTCCTTAACTGTTGTTGCAAGTTGGATACAAAGGCATTGGTACCCACAACTTTCTATTGATTAAATTAAATGCTTCAAAAGACTCGTGGATGACAGAACTCCTAAAGCTGACTGCAATCTTACAATTTACAGCAAATAAAAGCAACTTAATTTGGTATCACACACCATCTGAAAATGAAGTGAGTGGTACTCCTGTCTAATAAAAATGTTGGGGAAGTTAATGCCAGGAATTTACAATAACATGAGCCTATTGTACTCTGTTCTTTGGATAACCTATGAATGCAATAAAATTCGACTCTGCTCTGCTGCCATATTAAAATTTCCAACATGCATATTGATGATTTTAAAAAAACCCTATTTTACAGATCCATATGGTTGCTCAAAATAAGCCAGTGGAGTTAAAGGTCAATGCAGTCACTACTTCCATTTTCTCAGATGATCATCTCGCTTGCAGATGTTCATGTGCAGGCTGCATTGCTCTCCTATTGGCTCCTTGATGAAGCCCACATTAGTAAATCAGAAGCACTAAGATCTTCAAAAGATCCAGGTGGTCTGTAGTTGTATTATGTGGGGTAGTCAGTCACATCTCAGAGGACATTACTGTTTCATTCTCTTTTGCTTCGTCTTGGTTGAACTAGCCCTCCTCATTCTCAATAAAAACCGTGTATAAAAGGGATTTATTGGGGATTCCCACGGTGATGTCACCAGTGAGCTACATTGCTCAGGCACAACAGATGCAGTGCAAATGAAGCCCACAATAGCAAATAGTACATGTATTTGGCCGTAAAATTAAATTTGATAACACGGATCTTTAACAAAATATATTATCTATACAATAAACGTGTAAAGCATCCTCATTTTGGACTTAAGTAATGGCTGACCAAAAAGGGAGGTTTAAAAAAACCCAATATTTTTGTTACTTTGCAAAAACTATTTGGAGAACTCCAAGTATGATTTGTTATTCCAATTAACAGCTGTGTTTACATGTTCACCAAGATAGTTTGGAAACATGATTTTGTGGGAAGCGAATTTATAACTCATTAATTGTTTCCTTGATATAGAATTCTACTTGTGCTTTGTTGTTGCCAAGTGCATTTTAATTCAACAAATGAACCATTGTTGTAATATAATTACATTTGCAAAGCACTTAATTTAGTATTCATTTGTCATTTTTAGAGGCACTGTATGTACTAAACGTAACACAAAAACATTGTGTTTATTGCGTCACTTCACAATCATCTTTTTTGAGCAGTGCTACGATGACAACATATTTATATCTTGAGTGCAATTTGCTACAGAGAAGTCAAGTTGGGTGTTTAGTCTGGAAGAAACAAGTTCTTCAATGAAGTTTTGACAATGCATCAAAGTTTCACTGCTATATGTATACTCAGATAAAATTGGTTGAGTAAAGTATATTAGTCTGTTCAAATGTCCCACTTTAACTCATATTTTTATAAAATAACCAGAGATGCAAAACAAAATTCAAATGGAACATAGCCTAAAATTAAGGTTAAGGGCACAGTCATATCAGCCATGAAATTATTGAATGGTGGAGCAAATTCAGTGGGCGAGATGGCCTCCTTTTTCTGAAAGATTCAGAATAACAAATTCTTGTCTTCAAAATTTGCTTCTCAGAGCTACTATAATTTTCTTAGATTATTCTACCTGATCGGAGCTCCTCTTGATTGAGCTGGCTTCAACAGGACTGTGATGGTTGTGTCCGACTCATTCAGAGGCACATCTGTATCGTATAGTGGCATTGAAGGCGCTATCAATAGAAAACAAAATTAATGAGAGACAGAAAGCAAACCCAATCAAATTAGTATACTCCTATAACAGTCAATTTTCTTAACTCCCACTTTTCACCTTAGAATTTATATTTATGTCCCCACGTGTCATATATCCAATTCTTATTAAGACTGTGACAAATGGTCTCCTGCTACATATCAAGTGGTCAGGAAGAAAGGCTATTGATGATGCTGCAAAAACTACTTTATTTTTCTTCTCTCAGGCAAGGATTCTATCTCAAGCACTTTATGAAGAAGGAATGGTGATTGTTCAGCGTGTGAATGGAAGATTACATTCGAAGAACTGAAGGCAAGACCAATTAATGAGTGTTCAATGGAGATTTTGACAGGAGGAAAGAGGTGCAAGATGCAGGAAACCAGATAGTGTTGCAAAAAACAGGCACACGGCAGCTGAATGAATGACCATAATGGGGAGAGAACAATGAAGACTAAAGGAGCTCAGTGCTACCAAGTTAAGTGTCCATTTTCCATTATCCACATTATCCATTCCGAAAATGACTCCTATCCTATTAAGGAATCACATTATTATCAATGACCCTGGTCTCTCCTTTATTTCCTGTTCCCATCTGTAACTGAAATTAGGTGGAAATTTCAAATTCGACCTGATGCCTAATTACTGGCTATCATGGGGCCATTGAACATTTACTAAATCTAAAAATCTCTAATTACTGCTCATAAGGGAGTTTTAATAGATTTAGATTTTATTAATAAAGACTATCTGCTTTTTGCTTGCCAGTGTGTTTAATTTACTGACTCTTCTATGAACTGTAAGCCTTCAGCTCAATAGACACAATAAACCACAAGTCATGAATATAAAATCCGAAACATTTCTTTATACGAAATGTTCAGTTCCATTTTTAAAAAGACTAAAATACTTCACATTTTATCTATTAATTGATAATATTTCTGGTCTGTCATAGCAAGATCAGATAATCATTGTATTGCTATTAATAATGCAACTAAATATCAAAGTTATTTGTGTCCATTAAGTGCATGTTAAATACTTGAGAGAAAAAGTGCAACTCTTTGTAAATCATTCCAAGCTGCACTTTCAAGAAGTAAAAATTGTTGTGACCCTTTTGCAGGCATAACATGGGCAACTGACAGCCCAATTTCAGGGACAATAGAGGCTAGATTTTACCAGCCCTACAGAGGCTGGTTCACAGGCTGGAGGACTGGCAGTATAGTTTTCTATTTATTCTTGTGATGTGGGCATTGCTGACCGAATCGGCATTTATAGGCACTCCCTGATAGTCCTGGAAAGATGGTACTGAGCTCCCTTCTTGAACTGCTATAGACATTCATAAGGGAATCAGTGCTCGAAGGGAATGCCCTATTGCCATGGCATGGGAATCTGTCACGTGGTCAATTGTGCCAATTAATAGCATAATTGAAGCCAATTTCTCATGCCAGCTAGAATTTTGTTATTTTCAAAGGGATGCTTGTCATGTGGGAAGGTTCCCTGTTGATATTGTAGTGATGGAAGATGTTTCTTGAATGTTCATTTCCCAGTCCACAGGGAGGCCCCTGCACAGGAAAGGCTACCTCACTGCTAAGGCTCAATCAATATGGCTGCCCTCACATATTCTGCCGATTGTTGGTCCCTGTCCGTCTGGTTCTGGCCTATGACAACAAACCTATCCAGTCCTTGTGGACACCTTGCCATGGAGGCAGCCTGTCCTTCAGCTGCAGGCCTCAGCAGTGGCTACTGTTAGTGAGGATGTTGCTGAATCGGCTTGAGGTTCCAGCCTCTTTTTGGATGAGCAATTGGAGGTGGACTTCTGTTCTTAGTTGGATTGTAGTTCCACCAGTGGACTATTATTGCTGAGATCATAATCCCACTGAGGATGGTGGCCCACCTCGCAGAGCTGCCAGCCTAATAAGAACTTCTGGTCATTTGGTGGTGTCACTTACAAAATTCATTCCTAACATCCTTCCCTTGTCTTTCAGTTTTCTGAGCATCACTGTTCACTTATTCTGTCGACAAGGAAGTTCAATATCAAATTAGGTATGGCAGGAAAACTAAAGAGCAGGGAACAAAGCCATTGAACTGAGAGAGATGAAAAAAAAACCAAGAAAAATATTTTAAAAAGTGAAATTTAAGTAGAGCTAGCAGGGGTTTGTGGTTCATTATTATTGTAAATTTATGTCTATAAAGGTATCATTTGACTTTACAAAGTGTGCACTCTCCTGGGTACTGGCCTATGGGTTCCCATACTCAATTTAGGTCCAGTGGGACTCTTTTGCTGTCTCAAGTCTGAATACCATCAGCAACTACAATGGCTTGCCAGCCAAGATCTTGAAGAAAATTTTAACCATTTGGCCAAAGCTTGACTATGTTTTGGGGTTTTGTTGCAGGCTGACCTAGAGTCCCTCTGTTCAGGATATGTCCTGAGCGAGGCTATGCAATTGCTTTTACTCAAGTAGTCTTCCCCAAACTTAGTCGGACTAGTGAGGATGTTCACTTCCATCAGACTACCCTGCAACTTATATGCTCCACATTCCACATTTTCCAATGATAAGGACTGTTATAGTGTCTGTTTGAAGTCCAGTTGGGCTACAGCTAGTAGATGCGATTGCATGGTTACATCATTAGTCCCACATACCAAATGGTCACTCAGCAGCTCATTAAGTGTTAAAACAAAACTACATGTCCCTGCCAGCCACCTTAACCTCGTCAAAAATTCTGGTACGGACTTCCCTCGTTCTCAAATTGCTGAATAAAACCAATAGAATCTGAGAATTCGAGGAAACTTGGGGTCGTAACATTCTTTAACCAAATCTGTCAACTCTTGAAAAGTTTTAATATATGCTGCCTCAGAGAAATTTAGGCTCCTAATAACCTAAAAAGCTGCAGGTCCACAAACTGTCAGGAAAATCGCTCATTGCTTTTCGTCTGCCCCGATGCCATTTGTCCCCCAAAAAAACACATTCTTTCCTCATTTAGGGCCCAGTCTTCGACTGCAGGATCAAATGAGTCCAGCTTCCCAAATAAAGGCATGATGCCAGAAATGCTCACCCCAACTGAAAGACGAATGTTGTGAGCAAATTTCTTAAGGAGCATGTCTTCTCTTGTCGTCACTGAAATAACTCCACAGAGGCTAGAGAGGACATCACCAAGTCATCCTCTAATTATAGGTAGAGAGACTTTGACACTGATCCAGCTCCCTCAGAGCATGCTGTCAGTGAGCATAATGTCTGACCAGATTAATAGCCCCAATCAGGGAACTCGTTCCATAAGATTGACCTGAGATAAGAAGTACTGCAGATGCTGGAGAATCCGAGATAACACGGTGCGGAGCTGGATGAACACAGCAGGCCAAGCAGCATCGTAGGAGCAGGAAAGCTCGACGTTTCGGGCCTAGACTCTTCATCAGAA